>OY744517.1:171002040-171197040 GCA_963556195.1 Sepiola atlantica | reverse complement strand
TCGTATGAGAAAGAAGTTGAATAATTTGTTGATCAGAAAGTACCGTATGGGAAGCACGGATGATTGACAAATTTAAAACTCAAAAGGCAGAGTTAAGAAAAATAAATATTCGTACAGTTGAAATGAATAAGATATTGTAAAATAATAGTTTGCTTCATGACTTTTCAGTTACCGTTATAAAGGAAAAGAATCATCTGAGAATATATATATATATATATATATATGCTTAATGGGAAAGACAGACAGATAACATAGTGTTCCTACTTCGGAGGTAGTATAACAACACTCATCAGCATCGGCATGCTCCCACTGTTGATGCATCTCAATGTATAGATATTTTTATTTGATGAATGGTAGACATTATTCATTATATTGAATAAGTAGTTAAACAAGTTAATATAACTTTTGAAATGAACAGTCTTCCTAACATAGAGCGTAGATAATTAATTTTTCTCACACTAAAATACATATCTGTCCGATGATCAGACGATCTGAGCAGATTTTTCATTTCTATATATCTAACACACGTTTGTATACCGAAATAGTATGTGTTCCGGAAACATTTTTCATTTCTATATATCTAATACACGTTCGTATACCGAAACAGTATGTCTTCTGGAAACATTTTTCATTTCTATATATCTAATACACGTTCGTATACCGAAACAGTATGTCTTCTGGAAACATTTTTCATTTCTATATATCTAACACACGTTGGTATGCCGAAACAATATGTTTTCCGAAACATTTTTTTATTTCTATATATCTAACACACGTTGGTATACCGACACAGTATGTCTTCTGGAAACATTTTTCATTTCTATATATCTAACACGCGTTGGTATACCGAAACAGTATGTCTTCTGGAAACATTTTTTATTTCTATATATCTAACACACGTTGGTATACCGAAACAGTATGTCTTCTGGAAACATTTTTGATTTCTATATATCTAACACGCGTTCGTATACCAAAACAGTATATCTTCTGGAAACATTTTTCATTTCTATATATCTAACACACGTTGGTATACCGAAAGAGTATGTCTTCTGGAAACATTTTTCATTTCTATATATCTAACACGCGTTCGTATACCAAAACAGTATATCTTCTGGAAACATTTTTCATTTCTATATATCTAACACGCGTTGGTATACCGAAACAGTATGTCTTCTGGAAACAATTTTCTATTTCTATATATCTAACACGCGTTGGTATACCGAAACAGTATGTCTTCTGGAAACATTTTTCATTTCTATATATCTAACACGCGTTGGTATATCGAAACAGTATGTCTTCTGGAAACATTTTTCATTTCTATATATCTAACACACGTTGGTATACCGAAGCAGTATGTCTTCTGGAAACATTTTTCACGGCCACAATTGTTGAGCGTGTTACATAGTGTCTGCATTATTAAAACCCTCATTCCCCTCTCTCCGAAACAATTCAGCCAAACTACACAGAAATCTTTCCTACATATGCACACATGTATATTATGATTTTTACACTATTCCTTTCCCTGAGAATTATATATCATTTTATTTGCTATACGTGCACTTTTTATGAGTTACAGTCTATCTGGACATACTGATTAACTTTTTATTGCAATAACAAACCGCACAAACGCATATTATTAAGAGGCGTCGATTAAGTCTACACGGCCATCGATAAAAACGCTATTTCGAACGTTAAAGTAAAAAAAAGCTAAAAATCGAAATAGCTGCTTATAGAGATACGTGGACGCACCTAATTAGCTAGCAAACTAGTCATAATTTGTATTTCAAACCTCAGAGTGTATTTCTGACGAAAATGCTGGTTCAAATGTGACCAGCCGACTGACGGTCAACGAATCGTATGTATTCTATCTGCGCGTTTTAGGATAAAAAATGATTTCATACGAAAGTGATAGACA
This sequence comes from Sepiola atlantica, assembly GCA_963556195.1. NCBI lineage: Eukaryota > Metazoa > Mollusca > Cephalopoda > Sepiida > Sepiolidae > Sepiola > Sepiola atlantica. The sequence continues at coordinate 171,195,125 of OY744517.1, read as the reverse complement.
CAGGCAGAGTGTTTAGACACATGTCATAGACTCTTATAGATGTGCCCAGAGGAATCAAAAGTATTTATGTTCAAACTAAACATCAAAGTCACGTATATTTCGTGTCGGTTTTAGGTAAGGCATACAAGTCCGATATAATTTGAGCTGGACATATTTTTATTTTGGGGGAATATAGTGGACGTAGCCGATAGTCTTTATTCATACTAAATGACGCAGGTCGAAATATGCCAAATCTATGAGTTCAGTCAAACAATTGGTGTGTATTGCTAAGCAAATATACTGAAATATTTATGTTTCGACAGACATGCTCCCAGATTTATCAAAATTAATCGATATTATTATGAAGTTTTTTTTCTGTATGTATGTATGTCTATTTATCAGTCATTTATAGCTTAGGAAACAAGCTGACACAATCTTACCAAATTAAGAATGTTTTTAGATTCCCAGCCTGTCATAGGGATATTATATACTTATACTCCAATCGCGGATTCCTTCTTGTAAGACACCCACAGCAAGAAAATGTCTCTCTACCACACCTAAAAGGAATTTTCTTTTTCTTCCTCTGTGTGTCTAGTGTCAGGTGGAATTAGATTAACAAAGTTTAATTCCGAGAACTTCCCATTTGTAGAACACATTACCATTGGATTGCTTCACTGCAGTCTACATCATGGCCGTATTTCAATCCAACGTAAACAAATATTTTTTTATAATCCGTCCCTATAATTACTCACATCTTTGTTTATTTCATTATCTTCAATCCTTACATAATATTCGTCAACATTCAACTGGCAATCAATATATCTCATTTGTAGTGACGCATTAGTTTAAAATATGATAATACAACGCCTCATACAAATATATTCCATGATTATTCAACAAAATATGCAACATTATTTGCATGAAGCATATAGGACATGTCGGATCAGAAAATAGGGCTAAAAACTATCACTTCACCTACTACGATCACTATAATTCTATTACTACTGAAACTCTTGTGATTACTACTACTAATAATGATAATAAAACTGATAAAAGGAATAAATACATGAGCATTATCTCTAGTAATATATTCTGGAACCTTTATAGGCTGGACGCAATATGAAGTCAGGCACATATACACTAAAACTATAAAACTAATCGCAATGCACAATATACAATACACAACACCCGCAGGATGATACTGACACATAATGTGAAAAGAATAGAAGATAAAGAGGAGTGATAGGTATACACACATGTGTTGCGTATACAAACAAGAACTAGGTGAATACATGAACACAATATAGGAAGCATGATCATCGCCAAATCGAACACTGCAGAGAGCAGCGGAACTGTACACAAACACGCGAGCAAAGCAAACTATGGAAATAAACATCTAGATAGACCATTTATTAAAGTGACTTGAAAAGAGACGCACGGAAATACATGGGCGTAACTACAAATATAAGTTTTCAGAAAAACGGAATCGTTAATGTGACATGAACAGAACAACACCTCAGAACCAATGCTGACCCGATCTTTGGCAAGACATAATTCTATGATTCTACGTTGTAAATATCTTTGATATGGATATACATTCCGAAGAAACGATTGAACTTCGGATCAGACAAAAGAATTCGCTTAGCACATGTGTATTTCTATCGTATTGAAAATGGTTGAACGAATTAATTGTTGTTGTTCATACATTTGATCTTTTTTTATGTCAGACAAAATCCTTAGTCGGACTAATTTCGCGTTTTGGTGTCTACATATGGAATGAAATTATTATATTTACTTTATTAGCATTATGATAGCAGCATAATGTAAAATACAAACTACATGATGGGTTTGACGACACATAACAGCATTGTACGTTATACAATGACGAAAATACTTCATGTTACCGTTTCCTTGTATGCGATTCATTGAACAAAAGTTACTATTTTAGTTATAACTGAGTGGGAACAGTGTGTTCTACTGTATTCGTACCTAGATTAAACGATCAATTAGATAAGTGTAAATGTAGATATATACGTAACGAATGATAACGATATTAAGAAAAGAGATGTAATTGCATTTTTCTAAAAATTAGAATTTTGATCTATATATGCTGGTTGCATACTTTCGAGGATCCGTGAATGTTTTTCTACATTACATGAACAAATATCTAAAAAATATATCAGCATGAATATAATTCAATATATAAAGACTTGTAAGGGGGAACAACGTTAGAATCATCTTCTACGTTCATCGTTAAAGAACGGATCGATGAAGATACAAATTCAGTTTGCGAAATTACATTCCAGGAAATAGAACAAGCAATCAGTCTTCTGCGTTTACCTAATTGCACATAAACCTAGTTTCTTTGTTTCAGTTTTGCCATATAATTTAGTGTCAATCCAAGTAAATTCCAATTAGGATAGTTCCATGTTAAACCGTAGATAAAATAATGGGGCGTTTTGAAATTGCTCCAGGTTTGTATAGCAAATCAGCTTGTTAGGATAAAATGTACATATACATCGGATATGCATATCGTTAGTTTTAATGATGGTATATTCAGTGTAAAATGGTAATTACAACGACAGAAACATCAGCAATTGAATCATCAATTGGGCAACGTTGAACCTGCTCAATTATTATATTTCTCATCTATCTAGGGGGGATTGCACCAAAGTATTTTAATTTACCTTAGGGGCATGCTTTACGCAGAAATATTGAGCACTTATAGACTGACAGTTTAAAAGAAATACAGAAATTCTATATTTTATTTGCTGTTAGCTATTTACAATTTCTATCTAAATACGAAACCCTCCCGTCAGTAGCACTTTCTATTTTTATTTGTTTTGATTGGCTATTCAAAAGACTTTCTTTTACATTCTCGATTAACGGATTAACACTTTAGCAGATTTCTGAGTGTCCGTTAACAAATATTCTTACATTTAACTGTTTATTTATTTTTGATGGATCTCATATTTTGCATTGCATTTCAAGATTTAAAAAAAATAGAATTTAATTGGAAATTGAAGTGGGAATCTCGTTGATCTGTTTATGCGCGCCACTAATTAGATGACAATGCATTCGGCTAGTTAAAAATAGTTTTTCCGTGACTGGTCGTTGGTGCAGAATTCACCAGTCGTTGGATCGTTCAGCCCCTTACAGGGAACGCGCGTCTAAGGGTTAGGGCATGCCCGGCCCATATCCCTAAGTAGCCTTTCTCGGCATTTCCGTTAATCTCACTTTACGCCAGGCATATTCAGATACTAATTAACATCATTTTTTGCATGATTTTCACAGACTTACAAATGCGTTGGATAAACGTACAACTTCATTTTATTCGTAGGATATAGCTATTTAATTATGACAAAATGTGCATTTTCGAATTGTAAGCCGCCTTTTCAGTTAATAAAAAGTGATCACCAATGCTTTCTTGCATGTTTCAAAATGAACATACGTAATTTATTTCTTTTTCTAATGTTATTTTGTTTTCAGTCTAATAAATAATTTTAGGATATAATAAATACTGTAACGAACGTTTGACTCCAGGCGAAGGCACGTAACATTTCATATATTATTTTACTTGCTGTAGATTTATAATACCATGCTCGAACAGGTTAAAATGCAAGCGTTATACTGGTGATTTCTCACTAAAAGCAGCGACGATTCTCTGGATAACGGAATTCATTATATATTAAGTTGCTACACCGTCTCTACTTTTTACATTATTCGCGAACAACTACTACAGTTCGTTGCTAAGGTTACTATGATTTTGAACTACAGCTTCACAGGTAAAAAACGCCTGACTCGCTCTCATACGTGAAGAAGTGTCGACAAGACAGACCAGAGTATATTGGTGTGACACTTAATTTTAATTGTACTTTTCATCTTTAAGTTAAGTGTTTAGGGTTCAGTTACGGAAACTGCACGCGAACCGTTATTGCCCTTCTTTTTCTTTTCTTTATTTACAACCTAGCCTTAAGATTACTGTTCGGATACAAACAAACACGGCGGGTTATTGACAATTCTAATCATGTACAACGCTCAAAGGAAACGGGGGCGATCATCTTAGACCTTTATTTGGAAGGAAAGGATATGAGTATGTCATCTGCGGCGTTTTCATCCAGGAGGGAGAGTCAATTGGACCGACTAAGATATTTCTGAGCGAAATTGACTTTTAACGGTCGCTGTTACTATACATTTACTGTTAACCGTTGCCTTGTTCCCACTGTACGTACCGTTTCAGCATTTTTAAGGTCAGTGTGATGATAGAAGGAAACACAACGGTGTTGTGAAATTTATCAGAAATCTCTTATGTAACGGGAGAGTATCCTCCCAGGCATTATCATCTATTTTCGGACGGTAACTTGATAACTTTTATTCATGATAATTATGTTTGGGATAAATCTATTTTAAACGGTTCCGTTACTTAAAACTGCAGGCATAGCGTTTCCGACTTTTTTTTTCGTATTTCCTCCCAATTACTGATAGGGTTAATTCATGTTGTGTGCATATTTTTTACATTCATATAAAATATTCCTTTTGCGAGTGTTTTTGTAAAAACATAATTACTTAAAACGCTCCCTCCCCAAATAATGTATCGCGTCTAAGTGTGTACTTACTTTGAAGGCGGTATTGTTGTTCGTCTCATCGCAAGCGCGAAGATGACCAAATGGTTTCAACGACGTCGACATAAGATTGAGTACGTCATGGTGTCTGTTTGGCTTTGCGCTCCATTCTCTTCTCACGGGCCCTTGTTGCTCGAGAGGCTTCGGCGAGCGCAGCACCTCTTTTGATCACCGTCCTCCAACCAGTTCGACTTGAGGCCGTGTCTTCCGACGTTCTGTGGTCTATTTCGAAGCTAGTTAGCGTTTCCTTAAGTCTATCATTGCACCTCTTTTTAGGTCGACCAACGTTTCGTTTGCCGCGGCTGAGCTCACCGAACATGACTTGTTTTGGGATTCTCTCCTGGCTCATGCGGGAAACGTGGCCTGACCAGCGCAGCTGGGCTTGGCGCAGGAGTGTTTATGTGCTGAACATTCCAGCTCTGGACAGAACCTAAGTATCAGGGATCATGTCCTGCCATCGGATATGGAGGATTTTCCGAATACAATTTGTGTGGAATCGGTGAATCCGTCGCTCATGTCTGCAGTAACGTGTCCACGCCTCACAGCCGTAAGTCAGGACGGGGAAGACAGCCGCTCTGTAAACCTTTAGCTTGGTTCGGAGGATGATGCCTCTTCGATTCCACACTTGGTCTCGCAGTCGGACACAAGTGATGCTGGCTGATGAGCTTCTGTTGTTTAGCTCTTCGTCAATGTTCGCACCCTTGGAGATTGTACTGCCAAGGTAGGTGAAACTATCCACTAATTTGAGAGTTTCTTCGCCCACTGAAATTCGTGGGGGTGCTCTTGTCCTGGGGCCGGTTGAAACAGTACATCGGTTTTATTTGTACTGATTGTCAGACCAAAGTCGTTGCAGGCTGCCATTTGGCGTTGCATATCTCCTTCCTCGTTGGTGGTGACAGCACAGTCGTCCGCGGAAAGAAGTTCCTGGATAATTGTTTCCTTTACCTTGGTCGCCGCAAGCAGTCGCCTGGTGTTGAACAAGTTTTCGTCCGTTCTGTCGACGCCGTTTTTGTCCTCTCCGAACGGGTCGTTTAGCATGGCTGCGAACATCATGCTGAATAGCGTGGTAGTAAGGACACAACCCTGTTTGATTCCGTGTGTCACCTGGAATGTCTCAGACGCGCCGCCGTTGTCGAGAATCCAGGCCGTCATTACTTCATGGAAGTGGAGAATGATTCCGATGAACTTGGAGGGGTAACCGATGAGTCGAATGCCTTAGTAAGATCCACCAACGTTATGTAGATCTCATTGTTTTGTTCGACATATTTCTCTTGGAGTTCGCGTGCAATGAAGATCATGTCTGCGTGCCTCGTCCATTGACTCTTTGGGAAGAGTTCGCGTTCCAAGTATGTTACAGTCGGTTCAGCAGGACTCAGGCAAATTTTTTGCCCGCTATTGAGAAGAGAGATATGCCTATTTGGTTGTCACAGTGATAGCGGTTTCCTTTTCGCTTGAATATGTTTACCATCGTTGCATCACGGAACTCCTGGGGCAATGTGCCTTCTATCCACATTGACTGATAAAATGCCGAACCGCCTTCCTTGTATACTTCAGACGCTATGGCGTCTGACTCTGAAGCCTTGCCGTTCGACATTTGTTTGATTGCATTCCAAACTTATCCAGCTGGCGGGAGGGTGTCAAGATCATTGTTTATCGGTACATCGGGTAGGCGTAAATGACTTCCTCGTTGATCAAGTCTGGCCTGTTTAGAACGCTTTTGAAGTGTTCTTCCCATCTCGACAGTATCAGTTTTTTGTCGGTTAGAAGTGCGATGCCGTCCGAACTGTATATGAGGGATGTGCCGCGGTGATGAGGTCCGTAGACTGCTTTCAGCGCGTCATAGAACCTCTACGTGCCGTGTCTATCTGCGTGTCTTTGAATCTCGTCCGCTTTGGCGCTCAGCCACTAGTCCTGCATCTGGCGGATTTTGACTTAAATTAAGGAGCGGATGTTACTGAAGGCAGTTTTATTTTCCATGTTTGCCGGATCGTTTTGATGAGCCCGTAGCAGGTTTCGTTTCGTTTCCAGTAGAATTTCGACTTTCTTATCATTTTCGTGGAACCAGTTCTGTTGTATTCTTGTGATTAATCCGATAGTCTCCAATGAGATAGAATAAGTAGAATCGCGAAATTTCTTCCATTGCTCTTCGATATTGAAGTGTGAGGTGGCCGTGTTGAGGGATATGCGAGACCGAAAATCCCGCCCAACTTCCTTGCCTTCAAGTTTTCTGACGTTAAGTTTATGCGGGACTTTCCGTCCCTGTGGTCTTCGCCTCGGTCGGAAGAAGAGACTCACCTTTGCAATAATAAGCCGGTGATCGGTCCAGCATTCTGCTCCGCACATAGCTTTGAGTGATCTAACATCCTTCCTGTCTTTTGCTCTGACGATGACGTAGTCGATAAGGTGCCAGTGATTGGATCTCGGGTGCGTCCATGATGTTATGTTATAGTTTGGTACACGAAAAAGAGTGTTCGTGATAGAGAAATCGTGGAGAGCGCATGTGTGTAGGAGAGGATTCCCGTTTCTGTTGTATTTACCGATTCCTTGTTTGCCTAGTACTCTTGACCATGCTTGGTAGTTGAAGTCTTCAAGGATGGGCAATTTGTCGGATTGTGTTGTTGGTACGATCAGCGAGTCCAGTTTCTCATAGAACTGATTCCTACGTCGTCTGAATTGATCATTGTTGGTGCGGAGGCGCTGATGATGATAGCGCTTACTCTGTATCTAAGTGGGAGCCTCATCTTAATCAGTTTTAACCGTCTTACTACTGGACAAGATACGCCAGGACGAGAGAGTGAGGTTGATTCTGCGGACGTCTCCCTCACTATAATCTAAATACCGCGCATGTCAACTGAACAACGACAACGACGACATCGTATCGTCTACAACAACCAGTCTTGTGTCGATGGGAAAAAGCGGAGCAGCAGCTGTGGAGTCACTGGCAGTTGTAGTCACGAATCTGCACACATGCGACTCAGGACAAGTTGTCGTTCCTCACTGAATCGAGAACAACAGTTGAGTCCGGCAGCATTCTGAGTGACCGAGCAGCCCCTTTTAGGATCGCTCTGCTCGCCCCTTAGCACGAGGAAGGAATTAAAAAGGTTCCCTAAACATAGCCTGTCTCACACAACTCTGACCAGCTTATCGCAGCTAGCGGGTATCCCTTTCAAGTGGTCGGAAAGTAAGAGCAAAACACAAACAAGAAGTTCGACGCACTAACTATTGTTAGATGGAACGTCAGAACTCTTCTGGACAACCCCAAAACGGACCGACCAGAGAGACGAACTGCCTTGGTAGTCAAAGAACTTGGCCGGTACAACATTGACATAGCTGCGCTGAGCGAGTACTCCTTGAAAAGAAGGGAAGGTGAAAGACGAGAATCTGGTGTCGGCTTTGTTATAAAAAATACCCGCGTGCGGAAGCTAGAAAGCATCCCCGAGGATTGAGCGACCGCCTGATTAACATGAAAATGGTATTACTATATATGAAATAATACAAACATTAAAATATCCATTATTATTTAAATACTTAGGATTTACAGAACACTACAGTTAATATTTTTTACTAATATGAATTCGTATACACACTAATTATAAGGTGTTCAGGGATAAAGGTATTAATTTCTTGACTTTCGTCGCTAGTTTTCTATGCATCCCTAACTATATTGATTGCTCTTCATCAATACATTTATTATTAGCAAGTATTGTTAGATTTGCTAAATTTAAAACATGATAATCAGTAATTTATTTCGGAAATAAGTCATAACTGAGTGATTAAATTTGCTTACATTCTTGTATTTTCAAATAAAGCACATTGTGTTCAAGTTCATTCTCGTCTACCTACAACAATGCCCAATCTTTTGATGCATCATATAACTTAGTATTTATCTCAAGTAGCCATCACTTACATACAAATATTTCTTTTAAAGACAATTCATATTGTTCGAGTTGATATTCAATGGACGTTTTCAACTCTGAAGTTTGTAAATAAATGTGTGTCCAAGGTGATTCATCTCATTGATTTGTAAAGATCGGGTGGATGTTGGATGCTTTGATAACGGAACATTAAATATCGGGAAGTGTGACATCTACGCGAAGAACTACAATGTATCAGCTGCGTTGACCTTTCAGTCTGAATGTAGCGTTGATGTCGACAAAGTTGACTTGATAAATCAAGCGTAATGAGACAAGATGAAGATAGAGCGAGCGTGAATCATATTGGCAAACATACATTTATAGATTTACATTGTTCTTGACAATACTGCAAACAATGTGTATACAATGAAGTCAGGAGCACACTGACAAACACACTACGACTCGTAAATAATGCGGTTTCTCAGGTATAAAAGCAGAGACGATAAGGGAAACACAGAAATACACTCTTCCTTAATACTTTTGTATTTTAAACGCGAATAGTACAATCCTCTTCTGAATGCTATCGCATTTGATTCGTGACACAAGCACTACGTTTATATTTACCTTTATCGCGTTTTCTCGTAAATGAATTGTTTTATTATTTTTCCTAGAATTTCAAAACAAAGGACTAGATGTTAATTGTCTTCTTTAATTGTTATATTTTACTGTTTACTTATAGATATTTACGAGAAAATGACTTTTAGTTTCCTTGCAAATACAAATACACTTTTACAATGTAAAGTAAGTGTAAGAGAATCGGCCCAAACTAACTTATTTAACTTGAATCTAACGAAATAAACAAAAACGAAATGCACATTCAAAGACAATGTTTATTTATTTTATCGAAATAACAAAAAAAACAGGGTCTAGTCAGGACGCCATATGGGATGAGATTGATCGTGAATTACTTTTTCCTAATTATCTTACTGGCTGGTTGGCTAAGCGTATGAATGAAACGGAAACAAATGAATAAATAACAATACATTAACAATTAATACACGAAATATAAGTGAATAATGAACTATTATACTTTAATGAACATAACCAGAATTACTATTCTATTTTACTATAAATATTCATAACTAACACTACACCGATTTTGCCTATAAAGATATTAATAGGCAAGTGTTTTTGAATTTCTATTTCGTCCTAAGACACCTCACTTATATATATATATATATATATATATATATATATATATATGACAATTTATGACTAAAAAGTAAACTTTTAGAGAGGGGGGCCTATTGTGAAGTAAGGAAAGCTCAAACTACTGGATAGAGCAAAAATATAAGTCAATGAAAATAATTAGACCTGCAGGTCTAATTATTTTCATTGACTTATCATATATATATATGACTTATCATATATATATATATATATATATATATATATATATATATATATATATATATATATTTATATATATATATATATATATATATGTATATATATATATATATATATATATATATATATATATGTGGGGGGTATGCGTATGTTTTAAGGTACAAAATTAATAAATGGTGCTAAATAAAAGCGCGATTCTACTATTGCAGCCTCTTTCAAACAACATCTCGTCGGCAGAAATCATTGGTATAAAAAATGTATGATTAACGAAATAGTCCAATATAAACAAATTATTGTTAAGCCGTCCTTCTAAACAATTGAATTCTGCACAATGTTCATAATCTTTACCAATTATCACGGTGTTGTCTTAACGTCCACCTGACACTCATTAATCATTGTCCTCGAGTGATCTTTGGGCCTTGATTAGTGGTGACTCCTTAGTAAAAAAAAAGCTAAAATGGGGAACTTAACTGCCGAAAATAAAGGAATGTGTTTTTAAATAATTTTTTTTTTCACATTTGTAGACCCGAATAAACCAGCATATCCCCTCGTATATTCTATTTTTTATGATTGAAAGTCATACAGAAAAACGAAAGGCGACCGGTTCCGCCCTCATTATACAGAGCTGTATCGAAGGATATAAAAAGGGAGAAAAATTTGTTTTTATATTTTAATTAGAAATGTTGTGTTCTATATATAATGGTGAAGGTTTGTACACACTAATCTGGTTTAATTCTAGTAAACAACTAAGCTATGCACAGAGGGGTTAGTCTAGTAATAACGTAGACATAAGATTTGTTTTTCAGAACGGTAATCAGAAAATTACATTCCTAATATTGCTAGTGCTGTTTTGTTGAATGATGTTTTCCAATCTCAATATTGTTTTACCTATGTAGTCAGAATTGCCACCGCATTTAAAATGATAGGTTACATTATTATTATCGTAAGGAGTTAAAACATATTTTCGAGTGGACGCTGAAAGAGAAGACAGAACACGTACGTTAGAAGATAAATAGCATTTTTCTCTCAGTTGAGTTATTCACTTATTTTGTCGAATCTGTGCACACGAATGTTAATTCGACATTTAGCCACATTATTTGGTGCTATTCCCGAAAAATTAGACATTTTCTTTTCAATGACTGACATAATCATATCCAGAGACTAGCCATTATTGTACAAAGTATCGGCAATGATTCTTATTTTTTCATTCCATTTTCATTTTCAAAAAAATCATGAACACTGTATGTGTCAGTGTCACAAATGGAATTGAACATTCGTCTGCTATGGCAAAATGAATCTTAGTAATCAATTTTGCCCTAGCATCTACAAAAAGTGTGTTCTGATGTGAATCCTGTGTTTTCAAATGATCTTATGGTGTATTGCATGACTTATAATAAACACTCACTTGAAAAAGGTGTAGATAATTGCATTACCTTTGTGTATGCCTTTTATTTGGAACCCGATTCGAAAAATAAATAAAATCGTCAACATATATTCTACATATATAATAAGTAATAAGCTTTTACTTTATACAAACATTATTTGGCTACACATTTGCAAAAAATGTTTCGGTTATAACAACAGTTAGCAAAACCTCTTCTTTACAGCTTGCTTTAATTTTCTTTAACAAAATTACTCTCTAAAATGATCATATCGTGAATATAAATGCCGATCACCTATACTAGTATTAACCATTATTTTATCCTTTATTCATTTGCTTATTATTACTTATATTAAAAGAGACTTTGACCGTAATTATCTACTTAGGGTTACAACTAGACAGACAGAACACGCTTTTAACATCCGGTCGTTTATGAAGTTGGGGTTTTGGAAAACATAGATGCATCTTACGTACACACATGGATCAACACACATAACACATATACACGCAAGTAAACCAAACACTCATGTAGACGCCTAGTATGAAGCAAACAACATAACAGACAAAATAATATATAAAAAAATAAATTCTAAATTTCTTTTGAGCTACACCAATGTACAAAAACATATATATATATATGTATATATGTATATGTATATATAGAACATATGACACTAAAATTATACTTTTAGAGAAATGAATATATAGTGAAATGGTTTAAGCTCAATATACGAGGTAGAGCATTTATAAAGATAATGAAAGAAAGAGAAATAAAGATGAGCGGTTGATAAATCTATTCAACCTTCGATTGTTCAATGGAAGGTGTAATTCGTCACCGGACAATTTGTTAACGGACACTCATCAACTGGACATACTCTATATTTACATAAACTTTTTATACACATACTCCTACTTTCCATTACTTTGTATTGTTTCTTAAACATTTATAAATTAATAATTATGTATATTTCCTTGCCAACTTATCCATCTATGTAATTCCTCTGATTATAAGATTTTAATCTTTGAAAAGTCTGGCTTAAAGGTAAAAAATGAACATGTTCTTATCGAGCACACCTTTCATTGAACAATCGAAGATGAAATAGATTCATCATTCGCACATCTTTATCTTTCTTCCTTCATTTATATATATATATATATATATATATATATATATATATATATATATATATATACGGCATAATCACGTTGACTCACCGGTAACCGCTGGATCACCGAAGTTAAGCGACGTTGAACTTTGCTAGTACAAACATGGCGTACAATTTGGCAATACTAAGCGCTGTATCTGGGCACCTAGCTATAGAAAAATAGTGTGGCCAACCAGCAGTGCACTGCTTGAAGACTATGGCAAAACCCTGAATGATTACTTTCGCTAATAAGGTGGACGGAAACCAAGGAGGGGTTACTCCCCCAAGAGTAATTAAAACCCCAGATGGTGTTGTTGGTGATGATATACATACACACACACACACACACACACACACACACACACACATATATATATATATATATATATATATAGAGAGAGAGAGAGAGAGAAATATATATATATATATATATATATATGTATATAATAATATATAATATGTATATATTTATTTATATTATATATATCATAATATGTTTATATATATATATATATATATATATATATATATATATATATATATATAGATCTATAGAGATATATATATGCACATATATGTTACGACTTAAATGAAACCCAATACTTAATTAAGAATTAAAATAAAAATATTGATAAAAATTTAATCAAAGACAGTAAATGTAATAAATTAGTTAGAACATATTATAATGTGCAAATTGGCAGATGATTAGCACTTATGCATTCAACTAATGGTTAAACACAAGTAACATTATGATAATGAAGTGTTCTTATATCGAATTTGGCATCATAAAATAATACACATCAATAGCAATGGAGTTGTTAGAGTGTTATGGACTACTTTTCGAATATATCAGAAGTAAGTATCATTACAGACCGTTGATTGACCGTCTGCATTAAAAGAACAGTGGACCAAGTATTACCAGATAGGCTATTAATGTTGTAATGTGTTATTTGGTCTCGGAATGGTATCATATGAAGTAGGTCTTTATATTTTATACAATCTTACAATCGATACTGATCTAGACACGATAAGTCTTTACAGAGATGAGGGTTTGCCGATAGTTCAAACTTCTAACGGCGCCAAATGTGAAAAAAGTTAAAACAAATATTTTATCAAATAAATAAAAACGTAGAAATAATATCTAGTATCAAAAACTTTGTTTCCTTGGTGTAAGTAAAAAATTTGAGATGGCAATCTACGAATTGTATATGAAAATTAATGGGAATCTAACTTACGTTCACTCACTTTCAAACCCGCTACAAACAGTTATCAGGCATATACTAAAATCCACTGAAAAAGGAATTAGTAAGAAATACCTCACTCCTAAAATGTACAGTGAAGATGAGGTGTTATATAATAAATTATTGAAGGCTAGTTGTTATAGATAAAAAAACACTTGGTAAGAATATTTTTTTAATTTGTTTCGTATAATTAAAATATATAGGAAAAAACGGAAGTAAGCACGCGTTTTTTACTCAGCTTCAGTGTGAGAATAGATATATCACTATGTCTATGTTTGGGGACATCTGTTCGTCACGTTGTTATGAATCCTTCTTTTTTTATTCTTGTTAAGCGTATGACTAAAAGTGCGACTGCGCTTAAATTTTTCCCTGCAGTCTTACAGAACTTAAATTGGAAAATGAGATTATGAATATGCACTATTTCCAATGGTTTGCTCTCAGGCAAATAGAATTTGGTTTCGCGCTTCGAGTTGAAAGAATGTTAATCTTGGTTAGTGTCACCGAGTACAACTGAATATTTTACGCAATATTATAATAATATCAGTCGTGTATGAAAGAAACAACTGTCTGTGGATGACTATATGTTATATATAAATACGCTTCTGTATGTGTGGATGACTCTGAGGAATCTCTCTGATAGAGCAAATGATGGTTTGCACTTAATGTAACGTGAAGATAATTGAGTTCAGTCAGTTACTAGTGTCATACAATGTGTAAACAAATGAAAAACTGATTTAAACAAAATAGTTTTTTTCCAGTTCTGGGGTAGTTAGATTAGATGGTAAAACATCGCCACAAGATATCACGTTTGGTAGTGGCCTATCGTCTGTTTTTCGAATCCAGCTGTTGACGCGGTCACTTTATCTAATCACACAGATGAGTCAACAAAAAAGGAAACAGCTGTCTGCGAAAGACTATATTTTATACTGAGACGTTTCCATGTAAATAGAGAACTCCGGAAGATTAAATGATGGTTTCCGTTGAAGGTAAAATGATATTTGTCCGTAAACACAAATGAGTTCGCTAGGGGTTCAGTGTAGTAAAATGTGTATGGAAATGAATTAATTCATTTAAACGATATTTTATTTACATCACAGCAAAGGGTTAGTTAGCTTTCATGGTTTATAGTGACCTAATGTCCGACTTTTTGAATGGCAGGATCGATGAGCTAGCTAAGTCTAGTCATATTGATTAGTTAGGAAACGACAAAACAGTTGTTGTAGATGATTATATTAATACATTTAAATGTAGGGCTGAATAACATTATATATATATATATTTATTTAGATATATAATGATTTTTTATGAATAAATATTTTATTTTTAATAAATATTGTGATGAATCCCCTTTAAGAAATTAGTTGAGCACTATTCAAAAGGATTAAAATAGACATAGACTGTTACATAGCTTTAAAAATGGGCTCCGATAACGTAATATCAAGACCCCTAATTGTCTACTGTCTGCTGCCGCTTTTTACGGCAGAAATGCAACTTTACTTCTCCTTAATCACGTTAGTAATATGTATGTATATATATATATATATATATATATATATATATATATATATACATATATTTATATTAATATAAATATATATACATATATATATTAATATATATATATACACATATACATTAATACATTAATATATATATACATATATACATATATACATATATATACATATATATATATATATATATACATATATATATATATATATACATATATATATATATATATATATAGTGAATGCTTTTATTCAAACATGTACAAGGTCTGCTACACTGGCATGTCGATGTTATCGATCTACAGCTCTCAAGAGCTGAGGTCTCATCAGGCAGAAAATCGTTTTTTGATTCAACTGGTTGCTGAATTCCAGGGAGAATGAAGTCAAGCAAAAAAGAAGAGGAGAAAGAAATAAAAGTCATGTGACCGATTTTAAAATATGATTGCCGTTAGAAATTACTATTTTCTTATTTTTATCTTTTATATATTTTATATATATATATCCAACGCTGAGCTGGGGTAGAGAGGGGAGTGGGCCGAGGAAAAGAAAAAGAAAAGAGAAAGGGAAAGAGATACAATTGCTGTCAGAAAAGTTTAATTTACAGCTGTTTATATTTTTATTTTGTATTTTTATCCAACGCTTAGTTAGGGGGGGGGTGGAAGAAAAAGAAAGAGAAAGGGGTTGAGGGGTGTTAGGGGTGGGTGTCTATAGCCATTTAGGATTTGTTGCGGGGATGGTTCTGAGTTAAATTCATATTTATTTTTATTCAGCGCTGGGCTGGGTAAAGATGGGGGTCGGGGGAGGTTAAACAAGATCGAAAGAGAAGATGAAGGAAGGGGGGAGGGGGGGTTTCAAATTTGTTGTGTCTGCTTCCTGTCAATGCAGACATATAACAATTACATGACACCCAGCTTACGGGGATATTTTAGTTTAAATTCATTGGTGGATCTATGGCCTTGTTGTTGATAAATTATATTGTTATATTTTGATCAATTGGCATTTAATTTTGATTATTTTGATGGATAGTTACATGTATTTTAAATAATATTTATCAGTTAATTAATAAAACATAATGGTAATTGTCTTTATTTTTAGTAAGATTCATGTATGGATTATTGGCAATAATATTAGTAGGTTAGTTCTAGGTACTAATGAGTTAAAATATATTGGGAATTATTCTTGGTAAGGATCGTATATAAGTTTATGACATTGATATAGATGGATTATATTATTATATTTATTTTTAATTATTTTGGAGTATGAATACATGTATTTCGATTATAAATAATAGTTAGTGATGGATTAATAAAACATACTGGTAATTGCTTTTATTTTTAATGGAATTTATATATCGATTAATTTCAGTGGTATAAATAAATAAATTTTATTATTCGTTGTGGTCCTATTATTAATGGTGGGGTTAACACCTGTTATAGTATTAGTGGTAAGGTGTTCTAGTTAAAATTGTTAATGCAAGTTATGGTCTATGAAGGGGGGGGGATTAGAAATGATGGGGGCCAGTAATTTTGATTAAAGTGATCAGTATATAATTATTTAAATATTTAAAAATTGGTTTTGGTAATAAGTAGTTTTGTGAGCTGGATGTTGAGCGCACACACGCACTCGTGCACACATATAAATACATATATGCACATGTATACACAAACATTCATATATGCACCCAAACTCATACACATATACATGAACACACAGATACACATGTATGTGTACATATGTATACGTATACATACGCGCATACAGATGCACACATACACACATAAATAGTTATAAAATTTTATATCTTCATACATATGCCCACTCATATGTCCACAAGAATCACCTATATATATATATATATAAAAAAATTTTACTTTTACATGTTATAGTATTTATTCAAAGATTGGGGTGGTTGTACTGTGTTTGTAGTTGAGGGTTAAAGTTACTTGATTTGGAAGTGTTAAAAAGTGTTAATTTTAGCGGGCTTGTTGGGTATTGGGTTTTTTTGTTTTAATGGTATTATTTAGGGGGGGTTGTACAAATTACTGAGGAGGTGTGATCTGTTATGCCTACAGTTGATCGATGTTTCCTGTTTTTTGTTTAAAAGTTTTCCTCTGTCAGTAAATTTAATTATTTCAAGTTTTTCGCCGAGGCATAAATAGCATGGTGAGTTTAATGAGCTACAGGTGCTAGTTTTTCTGATAATGTTCCAAATTACAATTGGTGATTTATTTTTATTGGTGAGTTCCCAGTGGTAATTTGAGAGTGATGTTCTGTTTTGGTAGCTTGGGTTGTTGCATGAACATTTATGGCCGGTGTATCTTTCTTTGAAAGTATTACCTGCCATACCTATGTAGTATTTTTTTATATCTGGAGTTTCCTTAGTTGAGATTGTTGCTTGGTAAATTGTTTTTGTTATTAAGCAATTTTGTTGCAAGGGGCATTCATTTTTATTTATGCAGTTACAGGACTTTACTTTAGTTGTTTTATTGTTATCTGATTCAGGGTTTAGGTTGCTGTTTAGGATTTTGTTATTGTGTTTTTTAATTATCATTTCTAAATTTTCGCTGCAACTGTAACTTAGTTTAAGTGTATTTTTGTTGAATATTTTATGTAAGATATTGTTTGGGGGGAAATATGTGTTTATGAGGTCTAGAAATTTTTTACCAAGTTTGGTTTTAACTGCTTGATTGAAGGGAGGTGTAAACCATATTATCTTCCTGTTTCTTGCTTTATTGTTTTTATTATTAGTCGTTGCAGGTTTATTAAATTTAATTTGTGTATTCTTGTATCCGCTGTTTTTTAGTGCTTTATTATAGAATTCTTTATGTTTGTTAAAGATTGTTTCATTTGATGAGTTATTGCTTATCCTATGTTGGATAGATTTAGGGATGTGTTTAATGATAGTTTTGGGGTGGTTGGAGAGGGGGTGTACATAGATTGGGTTAAAGTTTTCTTTATTATATGGTTCGTATGTTTCTTTGGTTAAGTTGAGAGTTACATCTAGGAAATTTACTATTTTAACACCTCCCTCAAGAACATTCCAATAACAAACACCCGGAATTATCTTCTAATTCTAACAATGAAGATGGAGGAACTCTTGAGGAGAATGAAGTGGAAAGCATACTTCTTCCTAAACGGATCTACCAGTAACAACAACAAAGAAAAATACGGCTTCAAAAACCAAGGTACGGCACCGCGTATCGAATTACTTGATAACTTTGAAAATGACTTACTCAAAATGGTTAAGGACGTTAAATTCAACGACAAAAAAACCCATTCCAGAAAAAACTAGATAGAATAGTCAACGAAATTAACAACTCCAAGCACATTCTAGTTAAGGCAGACAAAACTCAAAACTTTTATAAACTCACCAAATCAGAATATTTTAAACTACTCGACAATAATATAACTAAAAATTACAGAAAATCAAACACTGACTTAGTCCAAAACATAAATATTAGTAGCAAGGAAATTACTGACAAACTCAAAATTAGTGATAGGGTTAGTAAACTAAAAGTAAGAGAAGCATATATACTCCTTAAAGACCACAAACCTGATTTTCTGACAAAGCCAACAACTAGACTAATTAATCCTACAAAACAAGAAACCGGAAAAATTAGCAAAATCATCCTACAAAAAATTAACAAAAACATTAGATCAACATATAAACTCAACCAATGGATCAACACGACCGATACAATTAATTGGTTCCACAAAATAAAAAACAAAATAAATTGCTCCTTCATCCAATTTGACATAATTAATTACTACCCCTCAATTTCTAATGAACTCTTCGAAAGCGTCATGGAGTTTGCTACTCTTCTCTCGGATATTTCTGAAGAAGAGATTAACATTGTAAGAAAATGTAGGAAAACAGTGCTAATTAGTAAAAAAGATCAATGGACAAAGAGCAACCAATCTGGCTCTTTTGATGTTTCGATGGGCTCTTTCGACTCTGCAGAAATCACCGACTTAGTTGGTTTATACATCCTCTACAACCTAACTAATGATATAGATATTGAAGACATTGGCCTATATAGGGATGATGGACTCTTAGTAGTCAGAAACTCTAATGGGCAAAGGTGTGAAAATATTAAAAAGATTATTATTAGGGAGATGAGGAGGATATGCCTTAAAGTTGAAATAACTTCCAACATTAAAATAGTAAATTTCCTAGATGTAACTCTCAACTTAACCAAAGAAACATACGAACCATATAATAAAGAAAACTTTAACCCAATCTATGTACACCCCCTCTCCAACCACCCCAAAACTATCATTAAACACATCCCTAAATCTATCCAACATAGGATAAGCAATAACTCATCAAATGAAACAATCTTTAACAAACATAAAGAATTCTATAATAAAGCACTAAAAAACAGCGGATACAAGAATACACAAATTAAATTTAATAAACCTGCAACGACTAATAATAAAAACAATAAAGCAAGAAACAGGAAGATAATATGGTTTACACCTCCCTTCAATCAAGCAGTTAAAACCAAACTTGGTAAAAAATTTCTAGACCTCATAAACACATATTTCCCCCCAAACAATATCTTACATAAAATATTCAACAAAAATACACTTAAACTAAGTTAAAGTTGCAGCGAAAATTTAGAAATGATAATTAAAAAACACAATAACAAAATCCTAAACAGCAACCTAAACCCTGAATCAGATAACAATAAAACAACTAAAGTAAAGTCCTGTAACTGCATAAATAAAAATGAATGCCCCTTGCAACAAAATTGCTTAATAACAAAAACAATTTACCAAGCAACAATCTCAACTAAGGAAACTCCAGATATAAAAAAATACTACATAGGTATGGCAGGTAATACTTTCAAAGAAAGATACACCGGCCATAAATGTTCATTCAACAACCCAAGCTACCAAAACAGAACATCACTCTCAAATTACCACTGGGAACTCACCAATAAAAATAAATCACCAATTGTAATTTGGAACATTATCAGAAAAACTAGCACCTGTAGCTCATTAAACTCACCATGCTATTTATGCCTCGGCGAAAAACTTGAAATAATTAAATTTACTGACAGAGGAAAACTTTTAAACAAAAAACAGGAAACATCGATCAACTGTAGGCATAACAGATCACACCTCCTCAGTAATTTGTACAACCCCCCCTAAATAATACCATTAAAACAAAAAAAACCAATACCCAACAAGCCCGCTAAAATTAACACTTTTTAACACTTCCAAATAAAGTAACTTTAACCCTCAACTACAAACACAGTACAACCACCCCAATCTTTGAATAAATACTATAACATGTAAAAGTAAAATTTTTATATATATATATATATATAGGTGATTCTTGTGGACATATGAGTGGGCATATGTATGAAGATATAAAATTTTATAACTATTTATGTGTGTATGTGTGCATCTGTATGCGCGTATGTATACGTATACATATGTACACATACATGTGTATCTGTGTGTTCATGTATATGTGTATGGGTTTGGGTGCATATATGAATGTTTTTGTATACATGTGCATATATGTATTTATATGTGTGCACGAGTGCGTGTGTGCGCTCAACATCCAGCTCACAAAACTACTTATTACCAAAACCAATTTTTAAATATTTAAATAATTATATACTGATCACTTTAATCAAAATTACTGGCCCCCATCATTTCTAATCCCCCCCCCTTCATAGACCATAACTTGCATTAACAATTTTAACTAGAACACCTTACCACTAATACTATAACAGGTGTTAACCCCACCATTAATAATAGGACCACAACGAATAATAAAATTTTTTTATTTATACCACTGAAATTAATCGATATATAAATTCCATTAAAAATAAAAGCAATTACCAGTATGTTTTATTAATCCATCACTAACTATTATTTATAATCGAAATACATGTATTCATACTCCAAAATAATTAAAAATAAATATAATAATATAATCCATCTATATCAATGTCATAAACTTATATACGATCCTTACCAAGAATAATTCCCAATATATTTTAACTCATTAGTACCTAGAACTAACCTACTAATATTATTGCCAATAATCCATACATGAATCTTACTAAAAATAAAGACAATTACCATTATGTTTTATTAATTAACTGATAAATATTATTTAAAATACATGTAACTATCCATCAAAATAATCAAAATTAAATGCCAATTGATCAAAATATAACAATATAATTTATCAACAACAAGGCCATAGATCCACCAATGAATTTAAACTAAAATATCCCCGTAAGCTGGGTGTCATGTAATTGTTATATGTCTGCATTGACAGGAAGCAGACACAACAAATTTGAAACCCCCCCTCCCCCCCTTCCTTCATCTTCTCTTTCGATCTTGTTTAACCTCCCCCGACCCCCATCTTTACCCAGCCCAGCGCTGAATAAAAATAAATATGAATTTAACTCAGAACCATCCCCGCAACAAATCCTAAATGGCTATAGACACCCACCCCTAACACCCCTCAACCCCTTTCTCTTTCTTTTTCTTCCACCCCCCCCCCCCCCCTAACTAAGCGTTGGATAAAAATACAAAATAAAAATATAAACAGCTGTAAATTAAACTTTTCTGACAGCAATTGTATCTCTTTCCCTTTCTCTTTTCTTTTTCTTTTCCTCGGCCCACTCCCCTCTCTACCCCAGCTCAGCGTTGGATATATATATATAAAATATATAAAAGATAAAAATAAGAAAATAGTAATTTCTAACGGCAATCATATTTTAAAATCGGTCACATGACTTTTATTTCTTTCTCCTCTTCTTTTTTGCTTGACTTCATTCTCCCTGGAATTCAGCAACCAGTTGAATCAAAAAACGATTTTCTGCCTGATGAGACCTCAGCTCTTGAGAGCTGTAGATCGATAACATCGACATGCCAGTGTAGCAGACCTTGTACATGTTTGAATAAAAGCATTCACAATACAGCTCTATATTTTTATTGAGCACTCTTTTATAAACCCGGTTTGATTCCCTTTGGATTTCTACCCTATGGATTTTTACCCTACCTGGATTACTATATATATATATATATATATATATATATATATACACACATATATATATATATATATATATATATATATATATATATATATATATATATATATATATATATATATATATATATATATATATATATACATATATAGAGGTGTACTAAAAGCGAACTTTTAGGAAAAGTTCCTGAAGTTGTGGCTTCTTGGAATTTAACTTTGAAACCTCTCTCTTTACTTCTCGTGCCTCTAACGACCTACATATCTACATCTTATTCTCTCCGCTGGACTCTTCGACACCGGACTTTTTGGCAATCGGACATTTGCTTGCACCCTGGCACAGTTTTGCCCTGCGTTTCTTTCCCTACAACTTTTATTTCATTTTTTCAAATTTTAAATCTTGGCCATTGCCAACTTATCTATCCCAGCGACTTCCTCTGATGATAAGATTTTGATCTTTGAAAAGCCTGGCTTAAGGAAAATTTAACTTGAATAAATTGCCTTTTTCCGGAATATACCTTGCTTTGAACCTTTGAATTGAATTTTGATTTGGCTTTTGCTTTCTCTAATTCCTTTCCATTCTCCTTCATTTCATATATATATATATATATATATATATATATATATATATATATATATAAGAGAGAGAGAGAGCAAAGAAGAAGAGAAAAGACGTGGAAAAGGTTCAATCGAAATGGCACAAAGTGGCAGTCTCACACATTATAGTGCTTACACCAATTCCATTCGTCGCAACTGCTAACAACGACAGAGAAAGCGCGCCAACAACGACGTGCACTCGTTCGACCGAAATGGCGCTAGTGGAATCGAATCGACGCCATTGTCGCGTGGACAGAATCGCATCGTAGTTTCTTCCTGTATCTTTTGTTTTCTTTTCCATTTCACAAAAGATTCCTGAAAGACTAGCTTCTAAGAAATGGCTTTTTCGAAAGCAAACCTTTCTCCTTTCTTAGCGTAGCAAAATTGATTGCCAATATCTCTTTCAACTCTATTTCGTTATAAACACAACATTTTTTTTTACTCTCTTTTTATTATGTTGTTATGTATTGCTTACTGAAATCGAGCATATGTCTATTCGTCGTTTTTATGTTTAGGAAGATAAAAACCGAAAATGGGTGGAAATAAAAATGAAACACAATACACCCAAAACAAAGGTTTTCGTCGAGAGAACAATCTAAAAGTTGCTATAGAAGCGAAACTGAAAAAGAAGTCACAAAAAAACGAAGTTTAACAGTCTACATTATTCGAGCAATATTACAAACGAGAAGAATACGAAAGGCAAGTTTCCCCCCGTTTTAAACGACCGGCTTCATTTTGCATACAAAGATAAATCGATGGAACGGTAAATAAAAAAAAAGATCTACAAAAAATGATAACATAAGAAGAACGCATAAATAATAGTCAAACGTTCGATTTTTCTTTCAGCTTTCTTCTTTATTCGTTATTTTTTTTATAGAATATATGAAAAGCTTTTTGATACTATCAGCGGTCAACTGGGAACTATTTCTCTGGAAACGGTCCGGTCGAAAGTCATCGAAACTTTACACGTGGTGTATCTATTTATCTGCATCACTATAAATTGATGCAATCTCCTCCTGCTGACTATCTTCCTCTTATCTACAGCGTCCTACCTATAACCTTGTTTTTATCCTCAAGACTGATGCTAATAGTCATCGTATCTCTTTGCGATAATCATAGTTCGTTCTTGTTTGCTCTTTACATCAAGTGGTTTCATGCCTTGTCTAGAGCGATTTCCATAAAAAATTGAAAACAAAGCCGATTCTTTGAACAATTGCAACTTGTCATGATTGTACGATGGAATCCACTTTTAAATTAAGTGTGCAATACGTTGTGTCTGCACCCACGAAATACAGCAAAGGCGATGTTTTACTTCCCTTTTTATTATAAGTTTAACATGAAAGAAATTAATAAAATAAGAACAAAAATCATAATATTAGGTTCATGGCTGGAAGCACGAGTCACATAGTTTCTCATTAATTCTCCACAAACATTGCTTATGATTGCTAGAATTCCAACGGGAAAATGAATAATATACAAAAAAAGTGAATTCAGTAAAATTATTACGTTCACTTTTATATATAAACTTATCGTGTTGGATTGTTGTAGTTTATCGTCGATCGCAATTAATCTGATCAATCAATATTCAATTCTGAGTTGTTTATTTCTTTCCTTGAATCATATTTTTAATACAAAAATGTATTTTGCTTTAGTTTGTTTCAAATAACTTTCATTCTGGTCTGGAACTTTTGTAACGTGAGGCCATTTTTGACAAATTTACTTAACTTTCTTAGTTGTTTACGTTCTTAATAAATAAACAACACCCCTAACATATAAGATCTAACGGAAAACTAAATAATAGAAAAAATTGAATTAATACAAATATAACTATAAAATTAGTATATAAACTTATCTTGTTGAATTTTTGAAGTTTATCATCGATAGTAATTCATCTCATAAATAAATAGTTGCTTCTCACTAGCAGTTTTTACCTTAATACAAAAAATGTATTTTGCTTAAGTTTATTTCAAATAACTTTTATTCCGGTTCGTAACGTCTGTAACATGAATTTATTTTTTTTACTAATTACCTTAATATTTTACGTTGCGTACGTTCTTAATACATAATCAAAACCTCCTGTTCATATTTTGTGAATAGAGATTATTTGAAATGACGCCATTAATAACGCTGGGACATTTTTCTAAACAACTGTTTTAAATGTTTGTCATTGCATATTGAAGATCTTCTGTTAAACAGACTTTTTTTGTTCACATTTTTACGTCATTAATTGAAAAAAACGCTGTAAGTTATTTTTCTCTACGTCGGTTATAAAATATACAAAAGGCCCATTCATGCGATTATATTTCACTTTTTCTAAGATTAACACATTTAACTTTTAAATTGTTTTAGTAATAACTTCCTGTAACTACTTACAATCTAGTAAGAACAAATATATACAGTCCATTTTTAACAGTAACATTTTTCAGTTGTTGACTCAACGCGTGCGTTCTCTAACATGAATGATTTCGGCGGGGCTCTGATTGTCTCTTAACTTTATATTTGTGTTGGGATACTTTCGTTGCATGGTTGTAACTCAGTGTTGTGCTATGGGATAGTCGGCACTAATATAGTCCGGTGATACGAGGAGCGCATGCGTTCTGACTTACTCATCCGGCAATCGCTCCACACCGACGTGTTGTTTAGGATATTTTTTTATGTTGCTATCTTAGGAACTGAATCTTAGCCGGTCGCAGCTATCATTAATTCACTGAAACACTATAGAATTCATCTCCATTGAATTTACGGCTAAAAATGTAATGCTGAATAAAAATTAAGATATTTTCGTTATTTTATAAAATGTATAATTTATCAAAATCCATTAATCCACTCGCTAAGCCGAACAGAAGCAAGCTGCAAACTAAAACACATCATTTAATACAGAATGAAAGGAAAAAAGAATTCAAACACATGTTGTCAAACTTGACACCCGACTGACGAAATCATCACATTACCATGGCTTAATCTTTTGGCCTGCCGTACTATCACACATCTAGGCTGCAGCAGTACGGTACAGAGAGAAGGTGATTTAAAGAGTCTTTATCTTAGTCATTTATTATTGCCATTGCCCCTTTATTTGATGACGATTTCACAACAGGAATGGATTTCTAGTTATGTCACTTTAGTCATGCCTGGTCCAAGTCTGCGCAAACAGAATGGTTTGCGTTCCTTGTAACTAGTGTTACTTTACTTCAAATATTTTAAGAAAAAATTATATACATTGACTTTATTTACAGACAACAACATATATGTAAACGATAGGCAGAAGCTTGCTTTACCCAACAATGGTTATTTCGACAGTGGGACTGCTTACTTTGAATTAGTGGCAATGTACTTTATAACATCATATACATTTTTTTTTAAAAGCAGTACCATATTTACACGGTGTTCTCAGGAATGTATAGTTTCAATAGCGCCTTATATACCTATTTAGTTATATCTTGTATCAACATACTTAAAATATAGGAATACAAATTACATACAGTTGATGTTAACTTAAACATCATATTCAATATGTGAAGGCTAAAGCTGTTTTATTAACAATAGATCGTTTCGACAGAGCTTTATACTATTAATTTGATCAGCTACTTCATATATCCAGTGGGTGAGTCGAAGCCTCTTTTCACATGAAAGGATGGTATCGGCAGCGTTATGAAGGTCGACTTAGTTTTAATTGTTGGTTATCGTATGTAAAATGTTATGAAATAAAATTATTTTTAATTGCTGTTTATAGCAACAACATATTTTCGCGGGTTCAGTATAAGCCTGCTTTTCTTGCAAAAGATAGTGTCGAAGTTCTCCTTACTTTCATTTTGTTTTTCAGCAATAACAATATTGAAAGGTATATACAGCAGCTTTTTACATAAATAACAACATTTCACGGTGTTACGTGGAAATAATGGTTTTGCCAGCGCTACAGTGACTTCCTTATAATTATCATAATTAATGTAAAATCATTCAAACTAACTTACACTTGATTAAGGCGCAAATCTAATAAGATACTTTCGAACACATTCAATGGAAGATAATGGGCATAAACACCCATGTATCACTCCGTCTACAGCTGAGGACTTCACGAACAATTCAATAAATATAACAATAGTACTTCTTTCGATGATAAATTAATAAACATCCCCCCAGAATCCGGATTATTCGTACTTTTTTAAATTGTTTTTTTTCGAATTTCGGCTGGGTTGAAACAGCATTTTTATCATCCGTTATTTGCTTAAAACGTATTTCTGAGATCACATAATATTAGAGCAACCACAACAAGAATCAGATTTTTATAAATGTATTTTTTGTAAAAAGTTGACGATTCGAATAAAACTAATAACATGGGGTTCAGGGGTAGGATCAGGAAATACTATTAGGAATATTAACTAGGAAAACTGTAAAATGACGAATGCAATTTAGTGAACATTGGAATTTGCTAAACAAATTTGAAATTCCAATTATGTGATTTTGGTTTAATCAACAGATTACCCATTTGAGTGCTAACGTTACTCAATCGTGATTACAGTGCATTTCTTCGATATTTATAGATTAGTTTGATTGCGTGTTGAGCACATGAATTCATAATTGTATTTTTCCATAGCAATCAGTGAACGACTTGTATTAAACAATAATGGAAAATGTTTTTTCTCGAAACATTTTAAGCCGAGATTTTAAGAATTCTCCGATTTTGTTATTGTGTGAAGAGAAATATATTTACACAAGCTGAAAATATAAGAATGGTGTTCAATAAGTAATACCCCTGGCCTATATCACATCGCAGTACATTAATGAAACTTGGGACAGCTATTAGTCTTTCTCTACATAGGTAACCTCCAGAGGTAGGCATTTCTCCTATCGTTTGATGCAGCTCTGGACACCGTTTTTGTAGTACACCCCAGATTGGTCCCCCAAACACGTCGTAACTTCAGAAATCAAAGCTGCATCGTCTGGGAAACGCTTACCTTTGAAAAACAACTTCATGTCTGGGAAGAGATGAAAGTCAGAGGGTGCAAGATCAGGAGAGTAAAGGTGTTGGGGTAAGATTTTATAGCCACACGCCCGTGCTTCTGATCTGAGTTGTAGACCGAAGCGTTGTCCTGCAGAAGGAGGATAGCTTTGCTGATCTTGCCCAGCCTCTTGATTTTGATAGCTTCTCTTAATTTCAGCAAAAGTGAAGGTTAATAAACTCCTGTAATTGTGGTACCCTTTGCCAGGAAATCTGTAATCACTACTCTGTTCTTGTCCCAGAAGACTGTGAGCATGACCTTGCCAGCGGAGGGCTGCACTCTTGCAATCTCTGGAGGTGGTGAGTCCCAGTGCTTCCACTGCATTGACTGGGCGTTGGTATCTGGATAATAATGATGAACTCAAGTTGCATCCTGTGTAATCAGTCTTTTAATAACTTTTACTCATCTTCTTGGCACATCTTCAAATTCATGCTCGAGCACTCGACTGGGTTCTTGCTTCTGGAAAGGTGTGAGCAACCTAAGAATCCATCTGGCAGATACCTTATGCATATGCAAATGGTCATGAATGATAGTTTCCACAGACCCTGCACTAATCTTGACCTCCTGGGCTATTTGGCGAATAGTAATGCGTCGATCTTCCAAAATGGCAGACTCAACTTGACGGACAAATGCATCATCAATTGCAGAAGAGGGACGACCAGGTCTGAGAGCTGTTTCCACAGACTTCCGGCCATGTTTTAATTCACGATGCCAGCGTTTTACAAGGTCATATGATGGGGCATCATCACCATAAGTTTCTTTTATTTCATCAAAAGTCTCCTTTGGTGTGCGTCCTTTCAAATACAAAAACCGGATCACTGCGCGACACCCAACTGGCTCCATTTCACACCTGACTCAGTTCAAACATATGTAAATCAGAAACCACAACTATTTCAGAGCTGTTTTTGCAACATAATCAATACAGATATAAATCATTACACATGCAAAATTTCATCTAGATCAGAAAACTGGAAGTGGGGCATGGACATTACTTATTGAACACCCCTCTTACTCTATGAAATAATACTGGTTAAAATTATGTATATCTTAATGGGATTAACTGCACCCTTCTTAGGTAAATATTTTGCGTGATAAAAGCGAATATATTTTAACTTGTAAACGTATATGTGCATATCTATCCGTTATCTGTCTTTCTATTTGTATGGCTGTATATATACGCCTCAGACACATTTGCTAATTTCTTTGTGCACCTGTTTTATTCATTATTGATGTTATCTCTCTTCTCTTATGGAAACGTTGATTGAAATAATTAGTTGTTATATCATAGATAAAGTAACGTCAATTCTCCCCTATTTCATTGCCTATATAGCTTTCGAAACATAGCATGTAAACACTAATATGTTCCGTCAGCAATAACTGGTTCATGTTTTCAGAAAATATACGTTCGTAACTCTCTTTCAGGAATATTTACATTTTTTGGCTGCACAACTTCTCTTACCACATTTATCTACATAGTAGGTCGGAGGTGTTTTTATTCCTACGCTAACATATACCCCAACTGCTACCCACGTCAGGAGAAATGTTTTAATAGGTTCACTATTGCGGCCTAGCCTGATTAGTATTTCATTTTTACGATATCTCTATTTCCAGTTACATGATATATTTTCAAAATAAATAATGAACGATCACTTAAACTACATTTACTTTTTCTGAGCATTTCATTGGCTGTTGCTAATACTTTCTTTTAAATTCCTAGATCGACGAAATAACTTTACACCTAAATAATAGAATCGCCTGATGTTTTAGTAATAGTCAATTTCATTACTGTTACTTTCTTGTGCTTGTTTACTTTCAATGCATTTTAACTTAGCGTTTTCCAAATGAATTGTTTATTTAAAAGACTATTTGAAATCCAGTCACATTTAACTATTATTTTTTTTTAGTTTTAAACGTTCATAAAGTAGACATGATTTATGGCCGTCAACGATTAAATTATTTACTTACAATTACATGACACACAGTTTAATATATTCATTTAGAGATTCACGATTAAAATACGCGAATATACACTTATTAAAATAGACGTCGGGAAACTATAATATATGACCGAATACGAAACTAGGTTTTACTTATATCTGTATTGCATATCGTTTTTACTCTACATACACAACGAACAATCATTCCAAATCTATTACTCACTATAAAGTATTTTTTCACAAATCATACAAGTTAATAAGATTTTCAAATGTAATTCTTAACGTGTTTTTAGTATTTCTAGTATTTCACAAGTTTTGTCTTTACTTTTATGGTTATTGTTTTAAATTAACATCATTAAGCTATATGTTCGTGTCGGACAACCATGAGCGGCAAATTATTCAATTGTTCAAGGTTGAGGTATGACATTTCTATAGTTACTCTACTGTCCAGAGAAACGCTAGAACACGGGTCAGCTACTTTATTATATAATCATGAAATGGTAATGTGTGCTTTAAATAGATACAGTTAAACGTTGGTTTGATTTGCTCTAAATATTTCAGAAAAAAACATATATCGACACTCTTCCATTTGTTTTAATCATTTGTATAAATTCTGTCCAGTTTTTCTAATCATTCAAATGTATATTTAATCGATGTATAATATAACGAATACTTTCTCTGTCACGATGTCAGGAGTTCTCTGTCATTGCCGATCCTTTTTGTGAACGTAAGAAACACATTATGGCACATCTTAACCACTAAATAATACATAAATAAACAATAAATACATTAGCGCCGAGACTGGGAGTTAAAAGTGGCAACTTGAGGTCTCCAGTCTTCGTCCCTAACATCATGGCTACCGATTTGAGATCATAAGAAGGCATCCATATTAACGTACGTATTTCTTTTGCTTAGTGATTTTTCTCAGCAAAAGTCAGATTGTTTCGGTTCACAGTCTATAAAAGAAACATATTTTTAGCCACTTCGAGAATTTCGTCAGCAATATTCTGTACTGGATTCGTCATTACTATGTTTAATTTGTTAAAATGTCAGTTGTAGATATATTTAAACTAACAAATTATGTTTTGTTATGAATAAATATTCTTGTGTCGATTTGAGAAAGGTGTATATAATATATTTAGATAGAATTTTACTTTCAAAATCCTATTTACAAAAATAAATTTGATTACCCGCGAATTTAAGCCCCTAAACTAATTCAACTTCTACTTTTTACGCCTATCGCTCAGCAGGTTGAAAACTATCCGGAAAAAGTAATTAAATTTGGTTGTAATATTTAACATTTTAGAGTGAGGGATCACTTTCTTTTATAAATTAAACGTAAAATGAGCAACCACTACTTTGTAAATACTGAGTCCTTTTAAGAGTGACATTATAAAAAAACACGCACCGTTTCTACTACTAACCTTTACTATGTCATACTAAATAATTTACCTTACTGAGATAAGAATTGACCTATACAAAGTGCTCTATGTCGAGAAATAGTGCACCTCTTTTGACCAAGGATAGGACTGATATTTTGATCACAGTCTAAAGACCAGGAATTCCAATAATTGTTAGGTATATTTGGAGGCCTGCACTTTATGTAAACGCCCCCTCCTAACAAGCAAATGAGATTCTATATTTTTTAGTTGATTATATGTAAGCCGCTTGAAAACTTTAGCCGTTTAAAGACAGAAACAAAACAACAAAAAACAAAAAAGCATTATTCATAACTTTTAGCATCGGGATCACATTCGTATATAAATATAACATAAACGGATCATCAACTTTCGGACTAGATAGCGTTTTCAAGGGCATGTAAACATTTTTTTAAATTCTTGATCATTTTGTTAATTTCTTAGAGATCAATTTCGTGTTTATTTTAGGGGGAACTCATCCTTTGTTATGATGGAAAATATATGAAAACATGTCATAAATGAAATAATTACTTATTTTTTAGTATTTTTCTTATGGACCCATATCATGAATGAATAGTGACAATGCCTCTATGCTCTACCCTCAACGGTCTGCCTACAAAATCTGTCCCTGCTCAAATCGCATGCGTTGGCCCATCTATTCAATTTACCTCCTCCCGCAATAATATATAATACTATCGTGAGGTCTGCATTCTGCCAGATATTTACATACTGGAAATATATCACAAACATTTACGAGAGTTTTGGAGATAAACCTAACATAACCGGATATATTCTGAAAGTACATCAACCTGAGTAATTAGATAAGTATTATTAAGTTTGAATACCGGTTGTATAATAATATCATGGGGTCTGTGTTTGCGCCGGACCTTCGTAGGATGGAAATATATAACAAACTCTAACAAAGGTTCTGGAGATAGAGCCCCATAACCAGGTCTATTCTGAAAGTACATTCACGTGATTAGTTAGATAAGTATGGTTGAGTTTTAACAAAGGTTGCATAATAGTATCCTAGGGTTGGCGTTCGCGCCAGACGTTCATAGAATGGAAATATATCACAAACCTTTGCAAGGGTTTTGGGGCTGACACGGTAGCCTAGCAAGAATGTACCAATCATAGTGCTGTCGGATCGCATATATTAAAAGATAATGCACTTTTACTTTATATTTAGTTTTGATTTAAAAACAATATACCAGCATATTTTAATTATACAGTTTTACATGAAAACGATTTTTACGATGTAAAAATTATGACGAGAGTGACAGTCTATTGATTTCGGCTTACCGTTGTGAATTCGGAATAGCGACACGTCTTCTTCTGATACGCCAATCTTATGAGTGTAATCAAAAGTGGATTATTTTATATGATAGGCCTGTATTTATTATCCCTAAATAAAATTGTAATTTATTTTTTAAATACTTGAAAAGCGAACTTTAATCTAAAACCTTAATTGCTGTAAGTGTTGTAATGTCTTATTACTTTTTTTCGCATTTACATCTTTAAAAAGGAAATAATTTTATTTTGTAAAGAATGCGGTGTCTGCGTTTATTTTCATTTTCATTTTTTTTTAATTTCCTATTATAGTGAGGCGGCAGCCAAGCCCCCAAAAATGCGACCGACAGGGAGCATTTATTGTCTTGTCATTTATTTATTCTTAATATTAAGCAAAATATAAAAAAGTTAGAGTAATCAAGTTAATTAGCTGATGAGATCTTAGATGGAAATGTAATTGCTTGTCTGTGCTCATTCGGCATGTGTATTATTAACATCGAACCGCTTTACTGTGGATTAAACACAATCAACATAAATACTGGACACCCAACTATAAATATGTAAATATCTTATTGTGGAAATATATATATATATATATATATATATATATATATATATATATATATTCAATACTTTACCCGATTCATTTGAAAAATTAATACAACTATATATGTATACATGCGGAATGTGATGTTTCTTTTTTTACTTAATTGTTGTCTAAACACGGCGAATTACTTTCCGGGCCTCCGGTATTAATTAATCGTTCATCTTTAGGATTTAGGCAGTCAAATGGCCATAATCAATGCCTAAAATCAAGCTATAAACACTCACTTATAATTAATTCAGCCTCATACACTACCACACCAAATGCCCCCCCCCCAAATGCATTATAACTTTAATTAAAAGAAACTTGTCTATCGTGCATATAACATATCCTCATCCAAAACAATATCCTATAAAGAACGTAGAAACATGAAACAATTTTTCCAAAAGTATCGTCCACCAACAAGTTAAAATATATATAAACTCCATGCATCCTCAAATATAACATAAAATAAAACCCATAACCAAGAATACACTTTTCACATATAATAATCAAATGTACAACAAATATAAACTAGATGAAAAAGCAATAGAAAACATAATACACAGATATAGTAATTTTAGAGAACGGCACAAGGAAATTAAATTAACAATCTACCATACTAATTCTTACTCTACGGAATCGCTCCAGACTAGACATGAAGTTACTTGATGTAAGAAACTAACAAAGACAGACATATGAGTATTGCCAAGACAGGACATGCCTATTAACCTTATTCCCGAAAAGACCATGTCTATAGATAGGAAGAAAACACTCAACAAGATCAGAGTTCCAGAAGCCTGCAGATCTTGGAAAAAAGTTACTAGAAAAGGAAGCTTTATTAGAATGAAGTATCAAAACAGCGAATTGATAAAGATCACAGGGTGAATGTGACAAACGTGCTGGAACAAAGGAAATAGAGAATAGATCAGACAATTCTGAAGAACACATACAATAATAGTACTTATGGAAAAGATTGAGACTAGCAACGTCACGTCTGTGAGAGGGAAGTTGCAGATAAGGGTGGACGCCAATCAAATTACAAATACGTTTCTTAACTTCATCAAGAACCTTTAAATGGAGGAGATATTCAGCAGCCCAAATATGACAACAGTACTCTATACAAAGTCTGATAGTATATTTGTAGAGATAGAGAGTAGACTCCCGTCTAAGAAAATGTTTGGAGCGAGAGAGAGAATCCACTTTACGAGAAGCAGAAAAAGCAATACATCTGATGTATTAACTTCAACAACGATTTGATGAGAAAGAAAGAGCAAAAAGTTTCAGGGATGATTGCTCCTCAAGAACAGAGCCATACATTAGAATCTCAGGAAGAAACGTCTAACCTAGTTATAAAATTGAATAACACTATGACTCAGTGTTAAGTCAAACCAACATATCATATATGTAAACTTGCCTATTTCAGGAATGTCTTCCTTATACCTGCTCCGAAAACTAAAGTACCTTTATTGGCCACATAACCATAACTCTCTCCCCACACCGTACATACAATACAGTAGCGTAATCTGACACCACATAACTACACACTGCAAAACTTTGCAATCATCTTCGTTCAGAAAAATACTAACTTTCAACCCATAAATCTTACAAAAATAATTGTACACGACGTTTAAAAATCCTAGAAGAAATATATGTAATAAAGAAACAACCTAACATAAACAAACTAGCCTTTAACATCGACACTAAGATATTGAACATCTTCCGAAGTTACATAAAATATACAAGTATATAAATAAATAACAGATTAAATTAAACTTTATTTTGCCACAACTAAGAAAACTAATACAACTCAAATAATAAAACATAAATATACCAATAGATAAATAGCAAATTAACTCAACTTCATCTTCTCCACAATAAAAAAACGAACAAACCATGAAATTATTAGAAACAATTAATATACAAATAAGAGATTCAATAACACCTTATTTTTCTAGTCATTTATTTATCCAATTACAGCTTACTTTTTTTCGCGCGCAAAAAAGTACAGAGAAAAATAATAAACCAGCTTACATTACAACAACAATACAGAAAGAAACAACTCCTGAAGACAATAAATAAGATCGGGCGCGACGGAGATCAACGAGATGAAAACACTCTGATCGATACTTTACGTATAATCATCAGGGCAACAATGTATTGATAACGATTTTGCTGTCTCTCTCTCTCTCTCTCTCTCTCTCTCTCCCTCTTCCTCTCTCTCTATGTATCTCTCTCTCTCTATATATATATATATATATATGTATATATATATATATATATATATATATATATATATATATATATATATATATATATATAGTAGAGAATGGTAGTTTGCTTGAAGCATTGCTGGGTATAGTAGTAGTAAGTTTTTGAAAGGCTGTGGGCAATGCAATTCCGGGTAAGATGCAAGTTGAAAGGAAAGGAACAAAAACAATAAAAATAAATCGAATACGATATAAGACTTATTATTTATTTTTCCCTTTTTTTCCTTTTTTTTTTTTTTTTCTTACATAACAGCAAGAGTGTTTTAGCTGTCCGGGTGATTAAAAATCACTATTTGATATTTCGGGAAAAGACATCCCTTTTTCAAAAATAATTAGACCAGAAGAAGAATAATATTTTATTCTTCTCCGACTGTGTAGAGAATAATACAAAACAAAATGGCTGCCAGATATAGACCGCAGCAAAAAAAAACAGTTTCACAGGGAATATAAATTAAGTTAAGTTTTATTTTAATATTATGTTAAATATATGATTGGTGTTTAGAATATTAGTGTAATGTTGGTTAGGTGTATGGTGTTCGATAAACTGTTATTTTTGATAATATATATATATCATTTTTTTATTTTATTTATTTTTTTTTTTTTTTTTTATATTTGAATATTTACTTTGTTTTATCTTCGTATTTTTAATTTGTTTATCTTTCTATCGTAATTTAAGAATTTTAATATAAATTAAAGTAATTAGTCTCATATTTTAAATATTCTAGATCTATCTACTTATCGATTTCGATTATCATCTATTAAAGAAGTGTTATTAATTACTAATTGTGAGTTTCGTCAAATTAGATTAACGAATTAACTTATTAACTTGATATATTTATTATAAGATAAAGGGGAGTAACTCTGGATTTTTTAAAATATTTTTTTTTTATAATTAATTTTTTTTAATTTTTTTTTTTTTTTTTTTTTTTTTTTTTTAAATTTTATAAAATCTTTTTTTTTGGTGGAGATCTGTATAACAATATTAGTATATATATACAACATATATACACAAATGCATATATACATATATATATACATATCTATGTATTATTGTTTGTTTAATTGTTTATCTATATATATTCATCAATTTCTTTATATATTTGTTTGTTTGTTTTTTTTTTGTTTTTTTTTAATTTTTTATAATCTTTTTTTTTTGGTGGAGATCTGTATAACAATATTAGTATATATATACAACATATATACACAAATGCATATATACATATATATATACATATCTATGTATTATTGTTTGTTTAATTGTTTATCTATATATATTCATCAATTTCTTTACATATTTGTTTGTTTGTTTTTTTTTTGTTTTTTTTTGTTTTTGTTTTTTTTATTTATTTATTTTTTATTATTATTATTTACTTGTTTAATTTATTTTATGAATTATTTATTTAATATTTGCATGTTATTTGTATACATTCTATATGTGTTTGGATTTATTAATTAATAATGCTAGGTTATGGAGTGACTTATTTTGGTGGGTTAGACGAGTATGCTGAATATGGTTTTTGGTTTGTGGTTGAAAGTGTGTAAGGATGGAAGTTCATATGGGGAGGGGCCTGTTTGATTGTTTGGGTGTATGGTGAGTTTATTATGGGAGGTGAGTAATGAGTGTCGGAGAAGAATAAAATATTATTCTTCTTCTGGTCTAATTATTTTTGAAAAAGGGATGTCTTTTCCCGAAATATCAAATAGTGATTTTTAATCACCCGGACAGCTAAAACACTCTTGCTGTTATGTAAGAAAAAAAAAAAAAAAAAGGAAAAAAAGGGAAAAATAAATAATAAGTCTTATATCGTATTCGATTTATTTTTATTGTTTTTGTTCCTTTCCTTTCAACTTGCATCTTACCCGGAATTGCATTGCCCACAGCCTTTCAAAAACTTACTACAAATATATATATATATATATGTACGTGCTTGTGTGTTTGTGAGTATTATTATGATTTAGATTTCTGCTCATGTTATGGTATATAGGTTTGGTAAGGAAAGGATACACAATATACATTCTGATATTCACCCTTTCCTGCCAACGCTTTCAGACTTGAGACTAAAATGCACACGCTTATAGATCTTCATATCAGCATTAATGTACAAAGAGAGTTTCAAAATATTTTTGGAGACAAGACATAGCCACGGAGAACAAGTTAAAGAGAGATAAAGAGAGAGCGCGAGAGAGAAAAATGGGTGCGTCAGAAAAGAGATTGAACATTGTAAAGTTGACTGGTGTAATTCTAATACTGCACGGTTCAACGAGTCTGTTCAAGCAGTCAAACGCAGAGTGAACCCACATTATCACCACCAGAATAATCATATAGTACATTGCGTAAAGTGATCATCTGAATTAATGTCAAGTACGTGACGTATTTGCCAATGTAAACTTACTATAAGGAGTGGTCATTTATTAGGTTGCAATGGAAGATAGTTTTATAAAGGTTTACTTAGATGGTATTTACTTTTTCAACGAGCGTAACGAATAAAGAGCAATTTTAGAAGAATAAAACTCTTTCTTTATGTGTTACATACTTATGTACCCACAAATACACCAGAGTGAAGATAATTGAGTTAGGTCTGTCATGCGCCAGGAAAGTAAATCACATGTTTGAAATTTCATTTTCCACTTTTAAATAAGATAAAATAAAGCGTTGTTCTAATTATGGGTGGCCAGTGCAAATGCAGACCCTACAAAATTGTTGTAAAAATACTAACACAAAATTAGTATAACCATTCTCTTCCTAGTACAATTTTACTAGATAAATTGTGTGTTTGACTTCTAAATGGTTCGTTGTTCTTAATTTCAACTCCGTTACAAATAGATACAGAGCACCTTTAAATAGCGTGTGCAATATCTTTATATCAAAACTTCTCACTCTCCCCTGTATCCTCTAGCCGTCTTTTTGTCTGTCTCTCTTCCCCTCTCTCAGTCTCTCCAATTTTTCCGTCCTTTCTCTCTAACCTACATTTATCCGCCACTTAGCTCATTCCTCTCTCATGTTTTAATGTGTTGAAAATATAGTGAAGCAATTCATTTACCGGAGCTATTTTTTATTTAAGACTGTAATCTTACATGTATTTCTCCTTGACAACTCCGAGTAGAAGAAAACACAATGAAATTCTTGATGTCAGGTAATTCTTTTCCCCCACACACTTTCACAATAATATGAAGAGAAATGATGTTGATAATGAGAATCGTCCAAAGAGAGTAACATATAATACTGTAATTTACATTTAATGCAGTCAGACAACTTCAAGTAGAGCAAAAGAGTATGCCCTCCGCCTCGTTTACTAAATATAATGCAGTAATGTTTATGATGACAGTGTTATTGCTTTTGCAAAACACGGAGTAGGATAAACGTCTCTTTCGCCACATTTACCAAATATAACACCTTAATATGTGTAAAGTGGCTTCGCAGTACTGCCAAAAGTGCGGTTAAAATCAAAATATGAAATTCTAGTATATATTATATATTAAATAGTTGTTACCGCCAATATGTTAACCAAAATAAATTGTTCTGGTCCATTAAAAGATGTTTAATCATTTAGGTATGCTTTATTATCGCTTATGTTTAAATTCATGTTTTTAAACATGAAGTAAATCATGAATCTATGACGTTACGTCAAAGCTATTATTATTTATAAGACAACTTAAATAGGTCAGTTCCTAGAAAACCATACTGGAGTTTTCTAGGTCTCCGCTTTATTGAATACATTATTTCGTATAAATGCAATATTTTCTATTTCTAAAAGAATTTAAGACATTTATGTAAAGAAGTGTTACTAACCGACAGGCAGACAGACACACACAGAGAACACACCCTTTATATTATGAGTGGACATATTACTAAAATGTTCATAGAAAATCATAAATTTCATTTTTCAAATATAAATGTTTATTATAATTAATGATGACCTCAATTAAAAAAAAAACACTCACCATTTACTTAATTCTACTTTGGAGTAAATTATTTCTTTCCGAATTTATTTCAGACGGTGAGGTAACTCTGAAGTGATTGCCTGACTTGTTTTTTGAGTTCTCATTTTTTTCATCACTTGAAATTGTACTTTCCGGGCGCTAGAAAAAGTCATGTGTTTTACAAGCTAATTTCTCCGTGTCGGCATAAAAGTACATATATGTATTTATATAAAAGTAAATACAAATTGGTCTTTACTATAGTGTGGATAATTCTTTTCTTCATTGATATTTTAAATGTCTTTATTGCTCTCAATATAAGGTTTCTATTTAATACTATTTATTTATCTAAGATGTGTTGCCGTTTACAATAAATGTTTATTTTCTATTTTATTCAAAATATGATTAACGCTTATCTAATAGAAGATCGTACTTTTCTGAGAAATAGAACCGGCCATAACAAGTTCATGCCATGGCGCGCCGGTCCTTAGAAAATAACGCGGGACGAATGTAAATAGACGAACAAATATTTTAACGATAAAAAGAATCACTGATTGTGATTTTAAGAAACTGCCTCCATAACGGTTCGCTTCTTCTTTGCCATCCCCTCAGCTTATTATACAAATAGGTATTATAATTTCTTAAGCGTTTAGGGGCATATGCACAAAGTCCCATTTTTTTTAATTCAAATATATCATACTTGCACTGCATTCGATAAATCATCATTAGACACCAATGAAGCCAATTTCGCTGAATTTAAATGTCTTCTTAATAATCCTTAAGCTTAAGCCTTAAAAGTTTGACATTTACGGGAATAAAAACGATGCAATTGATTTTGATAAAAATTAGAACAATGATTCTAGATATAAGTTTAATCGTCATTATATCCATGTGTTTATTGTTGTAAGGGGACATAAAATTGGTGCAATACAGTTCTGTTCGAAGAATTCATTTCACCCGTCATGGAATTGGTATTCTTCTAGTATTCAAATAAAGTTATACATGTGTATTTGTTTATGGATGTGTATGTACACTCCTAAATTAATGAATTGATCAGTATGAATTTATTTAACATAGTGGCTTGGTGTAAGCGGTCGTATAGTGGAATGTACTAAGTTTTATGAAAAAGTACTAACAAGAGTGCGAAAGCTTTTCATGAAAAATTCAGATAGCTTTGGTGTTTGCGAAATTTTAACAATATGTATGAGACATAAATAAATAGATATTTCCAAAATTCCAGTTTTTGTTTGGTATTTTAAAGGAATGTAACGGACAATAATATGGGCACAAGCATCCATTTTAACATTCATATAGTAGACATCTACATTAAATTTGTCCATAGTCATAAGACAGCAATCATACGAGATTCTCTGGGTTTCAATTTCTTTTTATGATGATGTTGATTAGACCTGTTTAGGGAAAAGGTCGGGTAAAATAAAATAGAAATATATCGAGAGTCGTACACAGTCCAAACAGTGACTTGGATAACATCTCCTCTCTTTTATGCCCTTGGAACATCTCATTGTCCAACCTCAGGAAAGGATACTAGCTTACCCCCATAACCCCCCTCTGAGATATTGTTTTCACAACAGAAAGTAATATATTTTATGTTTCGCGTCCGGACTTAACGGTTCTACAGGTATTCTTTTTTCTTTTGCTTGCCCGTCTTGGAATAACTGTTTCAGCAATTGGTGGTGCTTGAATGTCAAACGTCTCATACAATATGTCAATCGGGATTTCCTGATCTTCCCTGACATCTTCCGTAAGCCTTGATCTCAATTGATTTAGATCACCTTCATGTTCCCATTTGGAACTTTTAACCCAGTACATACTTCCACCAATTCTTTTTGATATTACCCCATCATCCCAAAATTTTTTTCTATTTCTGAAATCTTTGAAAAACAACTTAGTCTCCGGTTTTAAAGAACTTACACGAAATATTACTTTTCTTCGCGTATTTTATTCGTTGGACTCGGTAACAATCTGTCAAATACTGAGCGTATCTTTCCATCAAACATCAGTTCGGCTGGTGACATGCCTGAAACTGTGTTTCGGTTTGGTGTGACTCTGTACACCTTCAAAAAATTATGAATGGTCTTCTCCCTAGTGTCCATGCCGTGATTCTTTCTCAATGCCCTTTTAAAAGTGTCCACAAATCGTTAAGCCTGACCATTAGATCTGGGATGGTAAGGTGAAGTTTTTGTGTGGTCAATGGACAAACATCTGCAGAAATCCTTAAATTCGCTGCTGGTAAATTGTGTTCTATTGTCGCTTACTATTGTTTTTGGTACACCAAAGCGACTGAAAAGTTCGTCTAGTACCTTTATAGTAGTTGTAGATGTCGGGTGTTTACATTTGAAAATCTCAGGCCACTTGGAGTAGCTATCTACAACTATTAGGTAACAATGACTATTCATGGGTCCAGCATAATCGATATGCAGTCTCGTCCATGGGACATTTGTGTTCGGCCATGGTATAATTTTCACTGGTGTTGTTTTTGCTGCAAGTTAGCATCCTTTACATGCTTAAACAATCTGTCGATCTTCGGCCAATAAGTATAACCCCTGATTAAAGCTTTCATACGTGCGATCCCTGGATGTACTTGATGGAATTCTTTTAACATCCGCTTTCAGTACAACTGGCATCACCACTCTTCCAGCATAGAGTGGCACTTCATCGCATATTGAATATGCTAACGAATGTCTTGAAGTTTTATATTTCTTTTTTGAAATTACTTCTTTCATCTTTTTGATGAAATCGTCTTTTCCAGCCTTGGTTCTTATTTCATCTAACGTGACAGGTAATTTACGTATAGCATTGCATAATGCTTCCTTAAAATCCGTTTCATCCCTTAAGGCGGCAATAACCATGTCTTCTAGTGGTTCCGATCTTCGAAGGATTAATCTGGAAAGACCATCTGCGTGCCCTATTTTCTTGGGAGGCAGAAATTCCATTTTAAAATTATAATTTAATAATTCGGTACCCCAGCGCTGCAATCTATGTGCAGTATGTGTGGGAATACCCTTCTTTGATTCATATATGGATAATAGTGGCCTATGGTTGTGTTTGTAATAATAAAAGATCGACCATGGATAAATTTATGAAATTTTTTTAACGCAAAAACAATCGCAAGGCTCTCTTTTTCAATTTGGGAATAATTTTTTTCTGCCGGAAGCAAAATTCTGGAAACATGGTTACTGGTTTCTAACTACCATCTTCAAATTTATGAAGAATTACAGCACCAATGCCATAATCATTTGCGTCAGAAGCAACTATTATTTCTTGTTTAGGGTCATAATGTGTTAATGCTTAATCCGACGTCAATACACCTTTTATTTTTTCGAAAGCTTGCTGACATTTATCAGTCCAATTCCATTTTACACCTTTTTTAATAAATTGTTCAATGAGGCTCTTAAGTCTAGCATACTTTATATATATATATTCCATAGTAATTCGCTTAACCCAGAAAAAATGAAGCGTTGTAATATTTTTAAAGAATGGCATATTTCTTATGGCTTCTGCTCTTTTCGCGTATGGGTGTCTTCCTTTTGCGTCAAGTATTTAATTTCAGACATGAAAGAATCGCATTTTTCTGAACTTAACTTAAAACCGTATTCTTCTATTTTTTTTAAATACCGCTCTTATGTGCTCTAAATGCTCCTTAGTATTTTTGCTTTTAATCAACACATCGTCCAAATATGCTACTGCAAACTCTAGATCAGCCAACATTGTGTCCATGATCCGTTGAAATAACTAGGGGCGACTTTTAATCCAAACGGAAGTCTATTGAATTTGTACAACCCCTTATGTGTGTTTATTGTTAATAATTTTGCACAATTTTCGTCAACTATTACTTGTAGGTATGCGTCAGAAAATCAATTTTACTAAAAATATTTCCTCCATTCAATTTAACAAACACGTATCCCGGAGAGGGCAAAGGATAAGAAGGTTCCTTTAAACAGTCATTTAGACCTGTAGAAAAATCTGCACACACATGTATTTTATGATTTTTCTTTTTCACAAAGACCACTGGTGACGACCAATCTGAATAACCAATTTTAGAAATGAGACCCATTTCTTCCAGTCTTTGTAACTCCTGGTTCACGGTTTCTAATGCGGCATACGGCACCTTCCGTTTTGGTTTAAACACAGGCTTGACATTTTCTTTTACTTCAAATTTTACTTCGGTTTTCGTGCAATTACCGAGACAACCTAAAAAACTCTAGGAAATTCATTTTTTAGGTCCTTTATCAATTTATCCTTAACCTTATTTTTACCAGCTGGTGAAACACCAATTGTATTACAAAATGAGTTTATTGGAATCTCGAATAGATCGAACAGAACAATTAAATTACTTCCCATTAGGTTAGACGAATTTTGTAAAACATAAACCTTAGATTTTTTTAGCTTTTCCTAAAAAGGATACTTCACACAAAAATTATCTACTGAACTTTAACCTTCTCCCCGAAACTCCACGGACTATTTTATCAGTCTTGGTTAACCTGGGTTTGTTAATTATTTTCCATGTTGTTGCATTTATTATGGAGATATAACTTCCAGTATCCAGCTAGAGTTGTACCTTCTCTCCATTTATTTTCATTTGCACGAATTTTCTTTTTTGACCCGCCTCAATTTCTTTCTTTGTCAAAACCATTCTTACTTTATTTTTTTATGTTCGACATTCCTCTTTCAGTCTGCTTCATTCTACACTGTGAACTC
Source organism: Sepiola atlantica (assembly GCA_963556195.1). Taxonomy (NCBI): domain Eukaryota; kingdom Metazoa; phylum Mollusca; class Cephalopoda; order Sepiida; family Sepiolidae; genus Sepiola; species Sepiola atlantica. The sequence goes on along the minus strand of OY744517.1, from coordinate 171,151,232 downwards.
TTGTAGCATATTCTATTACACCGAACAACAACATTTATCTCGGAAAAAACAGGCATTTTTAGAATGAGGTCCACCACACCTGTAGCATAGCAATTTCATTGGGGATTTAAATTTTCTTTCACTTTCAAGTGTCCTACGTCGAACTTCTTTCATATGCGAAATATGTGAAATGTCTTTTTCCTCGATTTTAGTATTGTGATGTTTCAGATTCATTATTTATTTAGCTTCTTTCGTAGCTTTTTGTAATGTTATATCTGGACTTTGTTACATTTTTGACAATATCTTCGAACAAACATCTTTATCTCTACTATCCGTCAAACCTTTAACAAAAACAAGGCATTTAAACATGTCAATTGTTAACTCTTGTAGGAGAAATCGTTCACACTCTTGGTTTACTTTTCCTGCATACGTAACAACACCATCATTTTGCTTAACAATGTTCATAGAACTAAAACGCGTACGAAAAAACTGCTTCTCTCACCAAACATGCTTGTGAGTGTTTTTATTGTCTCCTCAAACGATACTTCGTCAGGTTTTCTAGGTAATAGTAAATTTGTGTTCTTTGTACTCTCGTTAGGACCAAGCTTCTGTAATAGAAGTCAAACTTTTTGTTCGTCCGACCAAGTTTCGCACCGTTTGTTGAACATTTTTTCAAACCGTCGGAAATAGGCTTGAAAAGTTATTCCGTTGTCAGGGTCATATACGAATTCCGATATTGAATTTGCAATACCCTCGGCTGTGAAATAATTTGAATTTTCCATCGTTTTACCTTTTGCAACAGCCTCAAATAACACTTTCTTGTCGTTTGCTTGCTGTTTCCGTAACTCTAACAGTTCTTGTTGCAAGTAATCTTGAAAATCTTGATGTATTTTCTGTTGTTCCATTTGCGTCTTCCGCTGTTCCATTTGAGAAGACACTAATGCCTTTGTAAGTTCGACAAGTTCGTCCATTTTTTAAACTATACACAATAAAATGAGTATACCAAACTTCTAAAAAATGTTAGTAAAAAAAGTTCTTCATTTACCAAAACACAAAAATATGGGACAACACACAACCTCCCGTAATGTTCACGTCGCGAGTTCTAATTCACTCGGCGTGAAAAAAGGTGTATCATTCACCAGTTAATAACTGCAACAAACAAAAAAAAGCAGAATTGTAACTTTTTCGTTTGACTTAAAACGAAGCAAACAAAATTAGTCTTACTTTTGACGATTTTTTTTTTTCGTTCCAGCCAAGATTTGTCGAAGTCACAATATCCGGTCGTTGTAATTCAAAAAATTCAAACGTGTTGATTTTTTTTCTTTCCGTCGTTCAATGTGAGTTCTGGGATCGAATCCTATTTCGCCAATATTATGATGTTAATTATACCTCTTTTGGGAAAAAGGTCGGGTAACATATGATAGAAATATATCGAGAGTCATTCACAGTCCAAACCATATTTATCTACTTCCCACAGGACAGACCGGCGTAAATCAAACACTATGTATCTACTTTCCACGGAGTAAAATGTGTCACAAGGTCGGAAAGTGGGAATTGAGAAGTCAGCACCTCAGAGGAAGAGTACTTAGGACCATTAAAAATTGCCTGGGCAGCCCCGTCGGCATTCGCCGGAAGGGGCGCCTCAGGCGACTAGCAATAAACTAACCCCTTCTTAAAAGGCGAGAAGGCCAAGCCTGGGAAGGTGGATCTCCTAGAACTGTACCAGACAGACCCATAGACGGCGTAAATCAAGCCCCGAAGACCAAGACAATACACGGTCCAAACACTATTTATCTACTTCCCATGGAGTAAAATGTGACACAAGGTCGGAAAGTGGGCATTGAGAAGTCGGCACTCTAGAGGAAGAGTACTAAGACCATTAAAAATTGCATGGGCAGTCCGTTCGGCATCACCCGGTAGGGGCGTCTCAGGCGATTAGCAATAAACTAACCCCTTCTCAAAGTGTGAGATGGCAAACCCTGGGAGGGTGGACCTCCCAGAACGGCACAGGACAGAACCACAGACCGGCGCAAATCAAGCCCCGAAGGCCAAGACAATACACAGTCCAAACGGTGACTTGGATAACATCTCCTCTCTTTTATGCCCTTGGAACATCTCATTGTCCAACCTCAGGAAGGGGTACTAACTTACTCCACATCACTTTTGTTACTCTATTTCATACATTTCATACAATAACAATCATATAATGTACTTCGATCAAATTTAAGATGCGCGCTCTAGACATTAAATTTAGTATCCTTATCTCTTGAGTTTAATTTTCGTAAAGGGATATAAAAGTCGTGCAAAACTGTTCTGCTCGAGGCACTAATTTTACCCTATCTGAGAATATATATATATATATATATATATATATATATATATATATATATATATATATATATATACAGAACAGAGGGTAGTGCAGTATTAGTGCAGTTCCAACGAGAGAAAAGTATATATGTAAAGGAGTAAGGCTACCAACATTTTAAAATGTTTTTTTCCAACATTTATTTATTATTTTATTATTTTATCATTTTATAATTTTATATAACGCTTTTCAAGCGGGGGTCCGCTTTCATCAGATATGTAAATCCATTTGAAGAAATATCTTTCGATTTGAAACGCGTCATATAAAATTATAAAAGTATAAAATAATAAAATAATAAATAAATGTTCGAAAACATTTAACATATGTTGGTAGCCTGACTCCTTAACATATACATATATTTAGGATGATCATTAATGCATTCATCATGATTGGATGACCCCTGAAACTCCAGTAAAATCTTAGGATATGCTAGATTCATGATTTGCTATTGTCATAACGCACTGTCTTAAATATTAAGACATTTTACTGTCCATATTCGGTGGTTTTTACACAATACGGTTATTATTCTTAAATTGTGATCATGTAAGACGCTTGAAAAACTATACATATATATATATATATATATATATATATATATATTATAAAATATTTCCGACAGTATCTTATATATTTTGCCGAGTGTTCGTTGTTGATGCTAATAACTTTGCGGGTAATATCACAAAACAAATCATGTATTTAGCCCTACGGGCTGAGGATCTATATGGAAAGATGATCTTGTTGTTTACTTGTCGTTATTCATTATTTATTTTTAGTTTCAAGGACAAAATAAATCTTTGTTTAGTGATAATATTAGCACCAAAAATAGAAGTAGACTAAAGTAGACACATATATAAGTCCGAATAAGATCTCAACGACAGGCTATACACGTGCTCATAACATGAATGGTGCCCCCTCAACAAGTTATCTGACCTAAGGCAACAACACTAAGCTGGATACACCAGAATAGATGATTTTTTGTCTTAGAATCAGGCAAGACAAATATATAAATATAAAGATATTCTATAACATAGTTAACTGGTAAATTGGGGAGAAAAAATGAATGGTATTTACTTCTTTACTACCTCAACGTTTGAGAGGTAATGGGGGAACATTACTTGAACACTCAGTATATACAGATTAAGTGTTAGCCCCAGAAAGAAGCTCTTAGATTTCTAAGATACTACACAGGCATAAAATGAAACGAAAAGAATATATATATATATAAATAAATATATGTATATATATATATATATATAAATATATGTATATATATATATATGTATGCGTATATATATATGTATATACATAGAGAGATATCAAAGAAAATAGTGTTGTCATTCATACGCGAAAGAGAGAAAACTAAACAGATATACATATATAATCAACATAAATAAGACTATACAAGCCATTATAGGGAAATAAATAAATATAAATGTTACTAGCTTCAAACTACGAATTAGTTGATTAACCTATATTGCAGTGATTCTCTAACATTAACTAACCTCGAGAGAACGATATATATATATATATATATATATATATAGAGAGAGAGAGAGAGAGAGAGAGAGAGAGAGAGAGAGAGAGGAGAGAAAGATAGAAGGGGTAGGAGAGAGAGAGGGGCCACACAGGAATACATGAACAAAAAGTGAAAATAATAAGGAACTACTTTGGTATCCTATAATGATGTCGTATTATTAGAGCGGGCAAATATTCACAAAGGTTTTTTCAGTGATCCGTAATTACAAAATGTGATTTTCATTCAGCGAGATTGTAAATAGTGCAGCGCGTAATATTTACGAGACTGATTGCCGGATAAGCTGTCGATAACCTTGCGACCTCCCTAATTACTCCGATTAATATCGACAAATCGAAGTATCGCAAACGAAGGCTTTTTTTACGAAAATCAATAACCAATTAGATTTGCACTCTGACAGACGACTCACACCGTACGTCTGGGTTCATTATTTGCACTGCCAAATTTAAAATCAAGGTGGATATCAGTAATTAATGTGTGTCGGCGTTTAGAATTTCAACAGCACTGGAACACTGACAACTTTCGTTTTAATGTCGCTTATTTTGTAATACCTTGGATAATCATAACATTCTGACAGTTAAAATCAGTTCTATAAATGTAGCCTGCGACTTGTTTGATGTAACATGTTAATACTTTTTCACGAGTGTATCTGCAATTGCAAATAATGCCATATACTAAGATTTGACAACTTTTCTCGAGTATGATTGGCGAAGATCCAAAGGTTGAATTTCGTTTGGAGTCAGATGCTTTATAATACTATTGTGGAATCTCTAAGATGATGTTTTACTTTCATTTATTTCATTTTACTTTCATTTAAATTGTAAATTATACATGGGAAATTATAGAAGGTTTTCCAAAATATCTAAATAAAAAAGGTAATGTAAGAGTAGCGAGTCTAATTCCTTTTCCAGGACAACGCAGGAATGTATATATTAATTGGATTATTCGGAGTATTTTCCTCATTCTAAATGTCATATTTTACAATGTTTCGGTCGATGTAACGTCCAACCTTAATCATGTACATCTTATTAAACTCAGGTATGTTTCTGTTGAACTCCGCCCATAAGGACCTCAACGAATATCAGTGTAATAATAATCAGTTCTAAATAACAGTTTTTGAAAGTTGAATGTGCAATCTTCAGTAAAGGCGATACTAAGAATACAATTACGAATTACTTAAGATCTCTACCCAGGCTGACAGGACAAGGGCGACCTATTGCCGTTAATTAAATGGAGGTGTCAGTACGAATTTTAGTACAGATTGCCGAGTTAGCCATAAAGATTCTCGAGTCCTACAAGACGCACCCTAAGAAAGTCAGAGATTACATGATCGAAACGTTCTACGAATAACACCCATGATGAGAAAAGTAGTCTGAAAAATACAAATGATACAAATTATCTATCCTCATCTACAAAAATACGAAACAGCTTGATGTCTGGTAGATTTACATAAAGCGAATCAGATGTTATTCTTAAGAAAGGCTTACTCACATTTCCATTTTCTCATAATCATTAACAACTGCAATGAATGTATATACGTCAGCGGAGAACCACCATCGATCGTTGAAGTACGGCGGTTTACACGACACATTTGTATACCCACTGATAGCCGTGGAGACCAGTGAAGCGATTGATCTTTTATTTTTATTTTTTATGGAAATCGCTCCAAACTTGATGTAAGGAGCTAAAAAAATACTACTTCAACGTCAAAAACTAGCCAACAATAAGCGTTAGATTGATAGATTCCGATCCAAAAAAAACAGCAATTCGTCCCCCTTTGTCAGAAACATCGCTCATGAAATGAGGACTAAAGGACAAAATAAGGGAAGCAAGAGTTACGGGGCTTCCGAAAGTAAACCCACCAGTCACTTTCTCCTAGGCAGGACTTCCTGTTCACCTGGGTCTATTAATTATACGCCACACCGGTGGCCAGCGAGAATTGACTTGGCTCTACGCGCGTCGCTCCATCGCAATTATTTGAAAGAACGCCTGCTCTAATCTGCCAAGCTTGTAAGACATCACACAAATCTCCTTGATATCCCAAATATTGGCTTTTTAAATCATATAAATATTATTCAGCATAGTGCAGCAACAAAGTAAATGTTTACATTAGCTTTTTATCAAAACATCATAAATTTTGAAGTATGTGTTTATTGAATAACTTTTTTTTAGTAGTTAATTGATACTTGGAATATATCTAATAGGCTATATCATTATGATAAATGTAAAGATGACACAAGTTTCTCAGTATCTATTATAATTTTAATTCTTCAGTATAATTTTGGAATAAAAATAAAATAAAATATTTTTGCTGATCATACGTTCGTAACTCATCAACTCTGTACATAATAAAATAAAGACAAATGCGTGTTAATGTGCATATATATATATATATATATATATATATATATATACATATACTTCCATCCCGTCACACAAACTTTAGCGAGTAAAATACGTGCCTTTTTCTAGCTTCCGGACCATTGCAAGTGGTGAGAGGAGGCGAAAAAAGCAATAAAGTTAGACAACGGCGTCAGACTTACCCCGCCGCTTGAAGGGGATTCGGAAAAATCCACTGCCGTATAATAAAAGGTCGACGGTCAGTGTTACTTTTCTTTAGGTCATCAGAAAAAAAGAAGAAGAAGAAGAAAAAGAAGAAGAAGAAAAACAAATATATATATATATTTGCCAAATTCAATTACTGACTTAATTATATTATATTTTGTGTACATTTTAGTAATATATATCGATAAATCGAAGCATAATGTGTTATGCTATTTTTGACGGCAAGTGTAACTCAGTAGTTGAATAAATAATCAATAATTGTGTTGCACTATAAGAGTGTACATAGGCGATTAGAGGTTTTTAGAATGAAAATTAATAAAAAGAGTAATTCTACTTTTAAAAACAGATACATATAACACATATGGAAAATAAGAATAATTAAAGAACATTTATAGAAGGCAATACAATGCAGAGGTGTAACGGATAAACACGAACTGAAGTAAATTGAGACATATAAAGGTGGGATGAGTTTAGAAATTGCTACCTTTTTATTAATACAGTATATATTTAATTTGTTCATACATTACAAAAATAATATATATATATATATATATATATATATATATATATATATATATATATGTCATAATTTCCGTCGGTTCTTATTTATCCGTAACACCTCTGCATTGTATTGCCTTCTATAAATTACTTTTATATACACACTAAACAACTCTTCGAGAAAACTACATTAACTTATCAAGAATAATTAAATATGAAGACAGCAATATATTGCACGAACGTAGTTATATAATATCTGGTTACAGATATGGAAACAAATTAAAAACATACATAATTGTAGAACAGATCCGTTCTATGCTGCACCTTTTTTTCTCCCACTTCTAAGTCTTAAGTACTGTAAAATATTTTACCATTAATGCTTTTGAATTATATTCATATAAAGACTAAAAATTCTAGATCTGAATATTTTATGGTATTTATACTCGTGTATGTTTGCGCGCATCGTGCTATAGGTGTTGTATGTGTATTGATCAGACACTTCCACATACGTAAATGTATATGTGTATGTCTTTATTTAGTTGTATTTCAATTTTATTTACCGCAAACAAAACATCATTGCCACTGAAGCGTTAGAAACTACTGTGATAGCAGCTAGATTTATAGGTTTGACCTTGCTATCGAGTTGGGTAGCAAACATGTTGTTCACATTACATTACAAAACAGGAAGCAGGGAGGAACTCCCGAAGATAAGCGGTCCTCGGAAAGAAGCTATTAGTGTAGAAAATCCTCCGATATCTAGGGACCCCTAAAGAGAAGGAGTTTGATTGTGCTGTTAATTGGGTGAATGGCGGATATTCGCGTTGAATATTGATTAAAATAAATAACAAATTGATAGCTTAAGCTAAAATGAAAATTATAAAAATGTTTAATTTCATTAATATTCACTTTCTTCTCACCGTTTACCCCACACATAAAGCTGACACTAAGTAGCTAGTTCTCTTTTCTTCCTGCATTCGTAACGTATTCAAAACATTGTCTTATCTATCGCTGATTAGAACCTGACTTTTTGTTTATTATTTATAAATGTTAATGTAAACAAATAAAAAAGCCGAAAAGATAAAAGAAGCGAAAACAAAACAACGTAGAATAACTCCTGATCATCACTGACTAGATGCAGCTCGTCATTTAAAATGTTAATTACAAAGACCTAGAGAAAAAATTCAGATTGTTTAACTGGAATTTCGCCAATAAATATTTCTATACTTAAATAAATACATACTGTTTTAAGTGGCGTTCGAGATAATGCCATATTTTGTATAGCGGTTGTTGATCGAGATTTGTACTACATTAAATAAAATGCTTATGATTTATTAACAGAAATACAGCTAAGACAATAGTCTCAGTGAGGCGCTGTAATACCTAGTTCGAGATTGTTTGTCAGATAGAGATGTACATAGAGGAATAGATCGATACTCGTAATTGTCAGATAAATAGGATACAACGACAAAGCGTACGCCTTCGTCTATTGGAAAATGCACCAAATCAATGGAAATCATATTTAAACTTCTGTTTGCGGCGACCCGTGAACAATTTCCTTTCTCTATGTTTATCGAAAGATACTTTCGAATTGAGTATTTCGATACGTGTTGACAACCTCCGACTCAACTAATCGACCGAATCTGCTTGTCGAACATGGCACCGGAGAAAGCCCAAGGCAGAAAATCATTACAAGCTGACAACACACTCTAACGGAAATATGACACAAGGCGCGAACATATCTCATTAGACAAGCGGTCCAGTTCCAGCATTTGTTTTTCTTCGCCGTCTCTCATTTATTGTTTGCTAAAGTGTCATAAGCGTGTCTGCCTCTCTTGGTTTGTTACCATCGATCTTATCTTGAGTCAATAAATATTATCTACTTATCAATAGATCGTCATGAAACCGCGTGGAAAGTTGTCGAAATACTTCTGTATCTTCTAGTCAGCGGCGGCGATTATCGTGTATAAGCAAACCGTAAAAAGGTGAAGTGACAAGTAACTTCGCACATTCGATTAATATTTACTCATGTATCTTGAGTTTGTAAAGGGGCACGAGCACTAGAAGGGAAACAGGTGTTATATTTAATGAACCATTCGCCAAATAAATATTCAATGAACATATTATTCATATTATATTAAAATTATCATTATTCAAATTGTAAAAATGTCTATGTAAGCTTATATAATTTGAGGCTTTGGTCAATGGAACCGTTTTCGGAGCATAACATGTTGAGAACTCAGAGGTAATACCCTACAAGTACAAGTAACCACAGGTTGAACCCTGACCTTGAAACGCATCAGTGGGGCTAGGCGTAACAAACGATTTTACCCCAGTAAATTATTGATTTGATCGGTTTCTGTTGTTTTCAATAAAAAATAAAGTTAAATTGATTTCTTCGATGATACATTATATCCGGATCAATATTTCACTTATTTTGAGACAATTATATACATATATATATCGTAATTTTCACTGGCTAATCAGCTATCTTTATTAGCGAATGTGAATACGAAATTTGTAAATGGCAGCCTAAATCTTTTCGCTGCATAACTACTTTGTATTCTGTAAATACTCCAGGGGTAGTTTGACTTGAAATAATAAGCGATCAAACATCAAGAAGTTTATATTATCTTCTTACTTTAAGATCTCGTAAAAGTAAAAACATTTAATAACTACCTATTTTAATGATGATAAATTAGTATTTAATATGAAAAGCAGTCAATATATATATATATATATATATATATATATACACATATATATATATAATAATTCAGTATTTCACAAAGTTATGAAATCTATTATGTAAAGACTAAAAGTCTGTGTGTATGTATGTTTGTTTGTATGTTTCTTCCTTTTGTTTCATTTTAGTTCAGTTTTATTTTGAATATTTTACCAGAGTTTACTTGGAGGAGTAAGTATCCTCATGTCAGGTTTTCCTTAAAAACCCTTGTACAGAGAGACAGAGAACACTCGAGGATAGTGTCTAGTAGGTAATTCAAACTGTATGTATGTGTGTATCTATGTTTGTATGTCCGAATAAGGCTCTTGAGATACTTGACATAACACCATAAAGTTGACATCTTTTGAATCCTCCAGCTTCCGGAAGTCCATAAAATCGAACATCCTATTTATTCGTGCCGAACCGACACGGAACTTTATCGTGTTTCACCCATATACTTACGTAGTACGCATGCGCACCGAGCTCAGATTTCAAAATTTTTAACTAACCTATTTTTCATCAGTTTTAATACTCTGCCCGTTTAGGTTATTGGATAACGACATGGTACCACTATCTCACAGTTGATTGTTTGATCCCTACCGACTCCCACAAGTTATTTTGTATTGTTTATTACCGTGACCTAAATATACATCGACATGGGGTGACAAGGAAGACATAGTTAGTACTTAATTTTGTTTCGGGAAACGGGGAGAGGTACGGAAGGGAAAGCCAGCGGGAAGACAGGGGGCGAGAAAGAGGGGGTCAACCGTCGGCTTACGGTAGGGTAATAAGTCATGCAACTGGGGAAGACACATCTTTTGCCTGGAGAGAGATAGTTACACTTTTGCCTGTAGAGAGGCAGGGGGTAGAACCGCGGGGACCGGCGCGTACCCCTTCTAGTTATTAATATTTTAAATATCATAGTCAAGCTTCGAAAAATCACTCAACAATGTTTAGCCATGTGTACGCGTGTTTCAAAAAATCATGTTATTATCTCTATTACATCAGAGTAAAACTTAATAGACTTTTATGATTTTTCTCATAGCATATAGAATTTGTCAATTTCAATTCAGTTAACTTCCAGTTGATATATTTGCAATCGGTACATGAAAATAACAATGCCCGGATGGGAGGGCCAAATGCAACATTTGTTTCAATAATATAGATTAATAACACACATGAAATTAACATGAAAATCCAAAACTTATTTAAGTATGAGGTCTATTTAAAATACAACTATTTGCTTCAAATCAGTTTATATAATCGATTTTTCTAATAAGCACAATTTAAATTTAATTAAAAAAAATAATTCTTCAAAAAATATATATATTATGTTCATAGCTCAAATAATTATCTATATCAGAGGACCATCGGCGTTTATCGTTTCATTTTTACGTTCTACATCTATAAACTGTGATATATTTTTTTAAGAACTCCTTTTTGCAACATTACTTAAAGTTATCAATCTCTTCCTTTATTATAGAAAATAAAGAAGTAAATCGGCTTGTTATGCTTTTAACTGATGTGGATACGTGTTTACCATGTATACGAACACACAATGTAAATTATCTGGAAGGAAAACACCATTCTGTGTCTAGATACTCCAGGAAATTTTAATAAATATTAGAAAGTAGTTGACTCTACATACAGTGAGAGGAGTGTGAGAGAAATACATAGATGACTATGAAAGAGAGAGAGAGACAGAGAGAGAGAGAGAGAGAGAGAGAGGAGGGGCTGTGTGATTGTTTACTTATTTATTAATTACGGATAATAAGAACTCGTAAACTGAATTATTTTTAACCTAACTCAATCTCAGAATAAAGGTAAATTTTAGCATGCATTCTATGTTATTAAACTATTGTAAAATAGCGATGGGGGTGTTTGAACGGAATTCGAAGAAAGAACTTGACTTTCAGTCAAGCGGATCTCATTTTCTTGTATGACTGACAAGTAAAGCAAGCGGAGGCTCATGCCGTCGTTACAGGAGACTCAGTAAAATGTAGTTAAAGGAAAGACGATTTATCTGTCTCTCTATCTGTTCTTTATCACGCATGATAAGCTCATCTGTGTTTTTTTGTGTTTCTGTTTTAATTAAAACGTGCTTACACCAAACAACAAAGTGTCGGCTTCGTTTGTATCAACGGACAAAGGGGTAGCCTGGCTTCACACGTTGATGATAGCGACGGCGATGCGGGACGATACGATGGTGATGACAAGATCAACCCACGTAATCACTAACCTGGGTTCACGACGAAACGCGAGAATATTACGTTTATATGCTTTACGATAAGGCGTAACGTAACAACGTACGATTTGTTTCCTGAGTATTATAACAATAAATGGGTAGATATGCCACACAATCGAGAGTAAACACAAACGAAAGACGATCATGGAGCTGATAAAGGAAAAAAAAGAGAGTGCTAAATATGTAAGTATAACCTTTCTTTTTTCAAATTTGCACTCCTGAAAAAAGAGCAGACGATTAGAAACCACGAATATTGAGAAGAGAAAAAGAAAAAAAGAGAGAAAATAAAATGGAAAAGGGACTGAAGAAAAGGTAGAAACAAGATAGATACGCCCACGCACACCATGCTCGAATAATATAAAGTTTATGTTTTAAAAGTCATTAAGAAATTCAAATGAAATACGCACATGTGAACAAAAACAGACTTGGAAAACGAAGAGAAAAAGAAAAAAGAAAGAAGAAAAGAAAATGTAAACACGCACACACACAATAGTTAAAAGTAATATACTGTTACACTCGCACGCACATAGAAAGGAGAAGTGAGGGCACATCTCGGAGACAGACATATATTGGTTGTCAAGCAAACACACACACTAGCTCTCTTGTTTGTCTAAAAGAAAGAAGAAAGAAGAAAGGAAGAGAGAAGAAAAGAAAGGGACATGAAAAGAAATAAAAATACAAAAGTGCGTGTTTTTAAACTTTCAGTTATACACACACACGCTGACCAACAGAAGTGCACAGAGGGAAAGAGGAGACAATGGTGTTTTTTTCTTTTTTTGATTGTCTTGTCATTCTTATGCACACTTTCTCTTTTTGTTTTGTGTTGCATTTTTGTATTTTTGTGTTTTGTGTTATATTTTTGTTGATAATGTCTGTCGGTTGCTGTGTTACCTTGTCGATTCGCTTGCGTGTTTGGGAAGAGAGCGATGGTCAATTGTTTAAAGTCTTAAGAATGATGAAAAAGAAAGAGAAAACAAGTGTTTGATTCGATTAACTCGTGGCAGCCATTAATTAAAAAAAGAACGAGAGGATTTAAATCGTTGAGTAAAAGTAGTGAGGTTGTGTATATCATTAATAGTATTCCTGCATAATATATAACTGCATATATATATATATATATATATATATATATATATATATATATATATGACTGTATAATGTTCCGTACACTATATTTTATCAATATATCTATATACTGGTAAAGATGTGTAAGTATTGCTTCTCCCTGTGCCATTTAATGAATTTCGGTAGAAGATATGACTCTTTCCTAACACGGATCTTCGGAATTAAAAGAGGACCCCGTTATTATTTTTAGATCTTCTATGTATTAGTATATTAAACATTAGTTTACCAACATTTGTTTCGTCAAGGGCTTTCCTTATATATTTTAATCACACACAATGTATGTTGAAATATTCCGTGATGTTGGGATTGAATATGTATGAAACAAGTCTATTTAAATTGTTCTACTACTTTTAATTTGCGATCTATTCATCAAGTGACCCATGTATTTATTATTCTTTATTTATCATTATATGTTGTTTGACTCCTTCGCTTTTATTTTATACCGTTTCTATCGCTTTAGTTGTCTCCGTCTTTTCCATCGCTCCCTGTTTTACTCTCTCTCTCTCTCACGCACCGTGTATTATTCCTAATAAAATGTAAAAAACTTACTATAAAACAGTAGATTAGAAAAATCCAATATAAACAAAAGGGTATATCACTACAACTGTTAATACTATTGAACCCATAACTATAGAAACCCATAGTAAAGTATAGGGAGGTAAAGCGAGAGAGAGAGAGAGAGAGGGGGGGGGGATCTATAGCAAAATGAAATAAACTAATCCTTGGATTCTGTCTTTCTATTCTTAAATTCAACTGGTTGTGCAAACTCACTATTTCCCGATTCAAACAATCTAGGCCGATCTCAATGAGTGATCCAGCGAGTCATATTTTGGTCTAGTATAGAATATATGCTATTTGCTGAAAGCAAGATTGTAGTTTTCTTTTATAGATTTACTTCCCGCGTTCATATAAAACATAAATACGCAAGGGTTAAGTAACAGGATTTATTTCGAGCGTCGAATCGTCTTTATCAAGTAATGCTAGTTTTTTATATGTCTGGTTCGTATTATGCAAGCTTTTAGACACACACAACGTGTTGCATCAAATGTAGTGGTGACCTCTTTTTTCAGAAATAATTTGACAGCTATCCATATATTGCGAACATTTTACCTCAGAAGAGAATAAACAAAACGAATCAAATAAAAATGACGTGTAAAAATATACACATTTAAGAAAACAACATTGAAAAACTGTAAGTGACATTTTGCAGAAATTTACACAACGTATAAAAATGCAAATAAAAGTAAAATCAGGAAATGTCTATGCGCTAGAAAGTTTCACATTTGTTTGTGTTATGTTCGTGAAAGTCAGATAAAAAATCTCAGAAATTATTTTACAAAGCAAGATGTTTTTATCTTTATTTTTACCATTCTTACTCTTTTTTCCAACTGCAGGTGTCTTATTGTCAAAAGCTTTTACTGGGAGTATGTAGTCAGATACAGGTTGCATTTAAGCAAAGATCACCAGAAAAAAACGATACGCTACAAATGGATAAGAGTTGATATTTGTAAAATGTTTAACTTTGATTTTATTTCATGATCAGGTGTTAGCTTTCGTTTCTACGGCTTTATTCTAGAATCGATACTCACAGACGCGACCACATGAATGTTGCTGACATAATGAACGTAGTACAATAACTTCAACTAAATTCCCGAGTCCGAAGTTCACGTATGTAACTAATGTACCGCTATCACTTCCGTTTGCTTAGTCGTTGCACATTATAAAAACAATAAAGATATTAACAAATAGGTTGAATGCTCCGTTTCATCGGATAATGAACAGAAATGTAAAAGATGACGCCACTAATTCCCTGAAGTGCTCGACTTAAATGAGGCTGCCTTTATAATGCAGAGTGTTACGCAAGGAGGCAGAAGTACATTTTTTTCAGTGTTTATATTACTCGACCGACGATTGAAGCCGGGTTTCCTGGCCCATTAGCGAGTACTAATCATTAAGCCAAATGGGATCAAAGTTGTGCATATCACTTCGAGATATCTCGGTATTTCTCAAACTCCTTATTAGTCTATTGTGATTGAATCACTCTTTGTGATTATTAAAGGACAGATTGACTCTCTCTCTTTATATTGGCGTCGCATATCTAATTTACACACGTGTATCAGTACACAGCACATACACGTATGTAAATTAGATGGCAAAATTATAAGTCTCTTATTATTCGTCTATATAAGACTAGTAAAGAATAATAATACTTCTATGATATTACTCCAAATAGTTATAGTAATAATAAATAAGATAATTTATTAGTGGAGAGATTTATTATTTAACTTCTACCAGAGAATGTATTAAAGATATGTCACAGTTTATCAACTTTCGAATGTCTTAATGTATAATAAATAGTTGTAGCGATTAAGACCCAGTGGGTCATAGGTATGTGTAGTATACAACAAAATATACATATACATAGTAGACATACAAATATCAATGTCGACGACAGTAGTCTAACGAAAACAATGTGAATAGTGATGTAATTTATATTAAAAAGCGCTTTTAATGCGTAACTTTCTATTCATATATGTGTTCGTGTTTATATGGAACATTGCAAAAGTAGCATTTTTGTTCCGAAAAGGAACATGTTCATGTATCGTTTATAATCATATATATATATATATATATATATATATATATATATAGCAATAATAAAAAGGGAATTTATTTAAAACCAGTACGGCAGTTTTACAGTAAATCAGATCACTAGAAGGGAATATAAAACACGTGGGTATACATTTAGATGTGAAAATTGGATTTACAGTGTAATTGCATCTAGCTGTTAAGATAAGCCCTTAAAATATTCTTATAAACCTCTGCCTGAAAGGATAGGCAGCCCTCGTAATGTGCAATATCTAATGTCTTAGGTCGAAGTGATTGACCTTTAGATTGTTGATATATATATATATATATATATATATATATATATATATATATATATATATATATATATGACAATTTAGAAATATACTGAAACCATAAAATGTTATGTATATCAGTTCCCAGAATTCAACATCAACAACAGTTTATACGTACGATCGTTTCCAAGACGATAGATTTGTATTAATAAAATGCATATCCAATGATACATTAGAGAGTAATACAAACATATAACAAGCAGAAAAGAAGAGATTTTCCTAAAGAATACTTCTTAAAAAGAGCGTCGTTCTTTATAGCTATTGTCTATTTCCAAATGCTCATAGAATAGCTCTGGTTGACCCATAGGCTTAACCGTACAGCTGAGTTAATACCTGCAGTATTTCTCGGTATCTTGACTTCGTTCTTTTTCCATTTATCTCTAAGGTGTTGTTTCTGTCTCTCTCTCTCTCTCTCACTCTCTCTCTCTCTCTCTCTATATATATATATATATATATATAGAGAGAGAGAGAGAGAGAGAGAGATAGAGAGAGAGAGAGAGATAGAGAGAGAAAGATAATGAAATGAATGATGAGGATACAAATTGGAAAAAAACAATATCTGTGCCAGCAGTAATATATTGATTGGTTACGATGGTGTAAACTGGTCAAAATTAAATTATTTAAGAGGTGTTAACATTTAAATTTATATAACACGTAGAGAAACTAATATTAAATATATATATATAAGTTTTTACAGAAAAGCATTTAGTCTGATTATATGATTTGGGAATGGTGCGTGAACGTTTCTATGTAACAGCCTCGCCATATATATATATATATATATATATATATATATATATATATATATCGCGATAGTAAGATAAAGAGCGTCGTAAAATGTGGTTGACAGTTGCGTAAGGGAAACTATTCTAATGGTCGACACTACTCTATTTTAGATAGCAGAGAGATATAAGCTTTCACGTATGTCAGCGTTTAATTTATAACTGACACTAAATTCTGAAACACCCGCGAACGAGGCCTGTTGTTTCCTGTTTTGTAAAAATCGAATGTTTTATTTTTCTTCCTTTTTTTTTACTTATGCAGTTCGTGTTTCAGACCATTTGACAAAGAAATGGACGAATTATATTCCCTATGTGAACTTGGGATATAAATCTGTCTATAGTAACAACACAGAATTACTATAAATAATGTAGCATTTCTCAGTCTTAACGGTAAATAATGACATCTTCGAGTTCCTTTGTGTAACACAGTTAGTTTCATCGTAAGTCATTTACTATTTTGAAATAAAAAGTTACAAATAGGGTTATTAATCACTTTGAGTCCTCAACCTCATCATTTTCTTTCATTTCGCCTAGCTTTAGCCATTTGAATTTACACAATTTATTCATTATTCAACCACCGTAGTGGTCGTATATATTTTTTGAGTCCATAATCTCGTCACTGCTCACACATTAAAATATAGATATATAATTATGTTCTGAACCAAATTCCAAACTGCCTAAATTGTTGAATAAGACATCAGTTCACATTTATTTTAACATCATAAAATCGAAATCCTAGTACCGAGAAAAATACATATGCGTGAAAATAACACGAGTGTCCACATTGAAATTAAGATAATAATTGTTCATTAAAAAGAGTATACCTTTTAGACTCAAATTAAATAAAAATTGACTAGTACTCTAAATATATTAGTCTTCTTTAAAAGTAAGTCGAAAAAGTTACGCTGTAAAATGTTATGATGTAAGTAATCAGAAAGTAAAGAATAACGAAATAACGCAGGTGAAACAAAATCGTGTCTCTTTCTAAAAAATGAACGCGCTTCCGCTTTAACTTACAGTTGCGATTTCTCCTTTATTTTTTGGGTTATTTTGATAACATGTTATGTTAACAAAATCTAATCTTTTCTCTTTATACATTAATAATTCTGTCTTTTGTAATATAATTTTTACATGCTGCTTAAACTGTGTTATCACTTTTCGGTGATAGCAATTTATTTTTATGTGAAAATTATGTCAGTAGTTTCAAATTTGATGCAGTGGTGTTGTGCGTCTTATTATTATTTATCTTCCTCCCACAAGGCAAGATGTGACACAAGGTCGGGAAAGTGGGATTTGAAAAGCCAGCACCCGAGAAGGTGAGCACTCTGGCCTATAACAAATGGCTGCGCAGTCCCGTCGGAATTCCCCGGCAGGGGCGCCTCAGGCAGTAAGCTATAAACTTACTCCTCTCCAAAAAGGAGAGGCAATGCCTGGGAGGGTGGACCTCCTAGAACTGCACAGGACAGACCCACAGCCCGGCGTTGTCAAGACCCGAAGGCCAAGACGGTACCAGTCTATGGGGTGTAGTATCCATCGGAAACGATACTACACTTTGATCTTGGCAAAAAAAAGGTGGATATGAATGTTTCCCTATCTTAAAGGAAAATGAATATTCTTTGCTGCAATAAAGAATATCTCATTTTTTACATTACTAGAAATAATACTTTTACTTAAATGTATATTTCTAGGTTCAGAAGCTTAAGGATATTATCTTACATGCAAGCATTTTTGAATAATAAAAACATAATAAAAAACATTATATGGTTGCAGTTTCCGCATCCTGCCAGTGGAGGCCGTGTTGATGCTCTCGCTCATCGATCTTGTCAGCCTCTTTGTCCCATTTTGTGTGGGCAAAGCGAGAATGGTTATAAAACATGTGTCTTTGTGTGTTTTCAGCAGATATCAATTTATGGTATTTCTAGCAGTTTCAGGTTCGTTTGGTTCGTGTGATTTCCTTTCTATAATTTTAGTTCTATTTATATTTTAACATGCGGGTTAGAGTGAGTCAGTTATGTTCGTTGCTTTCCTCTAATTTCTTATTAGGTTTCTTTCAGTTTTCATCTTACGTAGAATTTCTCATCTTCAAGATCGGGGTCTCTAGTGCATGTAATATTCACGTGTATTTTTTCATGATATATATATATATATATATATATATATATATATAATATGATATAATTCCCGTCCAGGGCGGGTTAAATCGAATCCCCAAACAGAACTGTTTGCACCACTTGTATGTCCCCTTACAAATATGAAAATAAACATATAATGATACTAAATGTGTAGAGAATTTATAAAAATGTTGATAAAAATCCATTACATCATTTTGATTCCAAAAAATGTCTAAAATGTAAGGTTTAATAGATCTTAAGAAGAAATTATAATTAATGGAATTTTGGTTAATTGGTGTCAAATCAGTATGGGTAAACATTATTTCAAATCTGTAATATTTGAATTTTTAAATAAGATGTGGTGCTCTTAAACCTTTGTAAATACTCTAATTAACTGACATTTGGGGAATATTTATTAATTCATATCTAATACCTATTGTTAACATTCCATAAATATCAGACGTGTCTAAATATTCAGAAAGGGCTTCCATCTCCTTTCATCCCCTTTGCGTAAAACTGAATTAAACAAAATACACCCCACATGTTTATATCTTACGCCAAGCTTGTTTGTTTTAAAATGTATAATGATCGCTTGATTAGTTTAGGATAACACCGTTTACATACAAATATAAAACCATATACATATAGCTAGCTTTATATATATATATATATATATATATATATATATATATATATATATATATATATATATATGTGTGTGTGTGTGTGTGTGTGTGTGTGTGTTAAGGTATCTAGATTCATAGACGATTCGTGACCGGGAAACTCTAAATTCAAAAGTTTAAAAGAAGTTAACCATTTACTAAACCGTAGAGGCTCAATAATCACGAACGGTAAGATATAGAAGATATTTCGGGCCTGGCATATAAATGACGCCACTAATAATACAATCCATGTTATTTACGTGAATTACAAAGCTTAAAATGCCCATGTCAAAATGTGATCCTAATCGGATTATTAGTTTTCAAATTACAGTTATGCAAGTGAAGCCACCGTACAAATTTTCAAAGTAATACAAACATTTGAATTACGTGTATTGATTAAGCACGTTTGTCTGATACAAAAACTACGGTAAAAACAATGCAATTGTTTACAAGTCTTATTCGGACTCTGCTCGTTTGTATTCTGGGGTTAAACGCTGTAGTACAGACACAAATTATGCTGAACGTTCAGTTATCCCGGATGACGTAAAAACACACACAAACTCATGTTGGCCCATCTTAAAATTTAAGTTGCGTGAGATACATATATTAGAAGGCAGTTGATTCATCATTTTGCGTCAATTGGAAAGGTATATTTAACATGAATACCACGTGTTATCAGAGTCAATAAAAATAACAACGTGTCGAATATTGAAAGCGTTGTATGTAGCTTTTCGAACGCAACAAATAAGAGTTATTACGTAAGTATACGAGAAATATTAAAGATAGATACAGCATTTAATCTCGGGGTAAAATCGGACGTCAGTTCAGTTAATAGCATCACGTGAAAGCCGTACAAAACACCCAAACACCAAAACAGCAGGGGCCAAGTTTTAAGCCTCTGTATTCTGGAATACGACAGGTATTATTGAATACCTTAGGCAATTATGAACTATCAAGAGGGAGTATTATATAGCATTATTGGTGCGTTTAAAGGAAGAAATCACCAACAAAAAAACGGCCACAAATGAAGAAGAAAAAAGTGACCCGTAATCAAGGCAAGGCATCATGTAATCATTTGATCTCAACAATAGCAACGCCACTTGTAGTCCACTTCAAACTCTTCTCGGATTAATATTATTGTCTATATTTTGCCGCCAACGACTACTGGCTGTTTGCAGACGTCGAAGGAACTTTTTAGGGAAATATATTTGTCTCCAATCCAAAAGTGATATCAGAAACTGAGACGTAATTAAAGCCAAAGTAAAATCGTGATCAAATAGGCCTCGGATTGTGAGAGAAGCATTGTATCACACGAGAGGGAGACTATGTCGATGAATACAATTGAAGGTTGCCTAAAAGTTATATTTTTATCAATTAAGTCCGGGACTTATTCAGTGGTGTGTTGTAAAATTTGTAAAGAAAAAGTAATTTACTAAAAATACAAAGTGAATGTAAACATTTAGTAAAATCTAAAATATCTCTCGATTGCTTCAAGTAAATAGCGCTCATAGAATAAAATTAAAATATTTCATATAAAATGTATATTTATATCTCATGTATAACTGCATAAAAGTTAACCAGAAATAAGACCATGGGAAATTTAACAAATAGATCGTGTGATTGCGTTCAGTAATCAAGTACTGCGAAATCTATTGTACCTAAAATAATCATTTATTATTTTCTACTATTAATAAAAAGGTGTATTCCATATTAATGTAATATGTATTGTCTGATGGGCATATATAGGGATGAGCTATGTTGATATCAGAAAATTAGTAGTTTGATTGGTTGGAGGTAAATGTAAATATTATTAAACACTAATAACAATGCGATGTTGGTATGCCAAATATTTACATAAGATATGTAAATCAGACAAGTGATCTTTATCTGATAACGATTTCCAAAACATGTAAATGTGATTAGTACAGCATATACATTATTTATTTAAACATATATGTTTGCCAAGACAAGCTTATAATAAGAACTGTATACAAATGTAAAGTACTTTTTCGTGAACTTTGCTTCGTCTGGACTCACGTGCGATTGCGTAGATATCTAGGAATTCCTTCCTGAAGTATTTATCCGATGACAATATGTCATGACAGTGTATGACCTTCTTGACGTCAACAGATCTATTTAACTTTATAATTTAAACCCTGAGATCCCACTCAACAAATGTTATTTCTCTGTCGGTTTCTTCAAATAATTAAATTATATGAATTAAATACTAAATCTTATATATATATATATATATATATATATATATATATATATATATATATATGCATATACATATATATATGCATGCACACACACACACACATATATATATATATATATATATATATATGTGTGTGTGTGTATATATATATATAACATATTAGTTCATAATATAGAACAAAATGTTATCTATTTATTATAAATTATTCTCACTATGAACTTCTTAGCTGTAGGATATGTCTTCATCAGACAGAAAAAATGGAATGAAATGAAACATTTTTAATGTAATTAATGTTGGTTGATTTAATCGAATATCTCCGATGATAACATGTCCTCGGGGCAATCGTCTTTTTGTGACAAATTATTTTTGAAAAAATTAAGCTTTTTGTCATATCAAACCATTTCATTGCAGAATAATCTTATATCAATTCTCAGAGAAGACACACATATATTCACGCATATACCAGCATATAAATGTGTATATATGCATACATATTACCATGCAATCATATGTTTACATTAACGCATGCGCCGATCAATGTACATATTTCAAAATAATGTTATTTTTAAATAAAATATTTTAATTTAAATTTGTTGCATTTACAGTGAACATTTCCAAGAGTGTAATCGTTTTTCCCAATTCGTAAGATGAAGAATACAGGAAACCTCGAATAGTCATAATTTCGTTTATTACTTGTTTGACGCATGAATATTACGTCTCCCACACTTATACTTCTTAGAGAGGTAGTGTAAATGTTTATACATTGAATGAAATTAAAACAATAAATGTTCAGTCCTACGAATAATCAGTATTTATTTTGATTTGGGATAAACTATTGTATCATATAAAGTGACCGAAAAAAAACAAAGCAGTCTTCAATTCTATAAAATATGCAATAATATTTTGCCAGCAAACGACAACAAAACATGTATCAGCCAATACAGTTTACATTAAGTGTGAACCCACTTTAGTTTCAAGAATGTCAGAAAGATCAATGTTTACCCTAGCTATAATAGGTTAAGCTGTACTGACTTAGTAAGGGCAATTATGTTATCCATTTGTCTTCATGATCAACGATAACTTAATAATTAAGGACACATACAGTTAGTGACAAAAACTCAGCAGTAAAATCCAGAAAAGTTAAATAAAAGAATGAGGTAAAAAGTAATTGGATAAGATATGGAGATTAGATACAATTGTCACTATATTTCTGAATTCTTGAGATGAGGATTGATAATTTGTATAATTTTGGTTATTCGGACTACATTTCTCATCTTGAGAATTATCATCATAACTTTTCGGCCGTATATCTCTTCGAACTCGGGAATATTTCTGTCGCACTAGGGAATCTAGACGGAATTTCGAACGGAACCCTTTATTTAATTCACGGGGGTAGCATGCTCTTGTTCCGGCAGCTACAACATAGATCAAAGACAATATGTAGTAATAGCAATACATATCAAGAGGAGATGGGCAGCTTGAGAGAAACCCTCAACCGGAAAAAAACTATCCTGAGAGCATGACATCAACTCCAAGATATATAGATCAAACACTAAGGGACAACACCCGAAAACTCACAACAGTTCGTATACTATATATGAAGGGCTTGTCGGAAAAAATAAAAAGAATATGTCATCCATATGCCATCAAGACAGAATTCAAGAGCGACTCAACTCTCCGAAAGCATCTTGTGAAAGTCAAACTTCCTACGGAAAAAGAATGGCTAAAAACTGCGTGTATGCGTCATGCGTAAGTGTCATTCACCTATCATAGCCAAATTGTTGGCTTTAGTTGAGTTGATCCTAACGCCATTTCCTCGAAGTATTCCATGTATACATTAGCCAGTACTGCGACAACGGTGTTCCGATAGCTAGACCTTTTTCTTACCGGTATATATCAGATCCCATTGCGAAGTATGTAGTTTTTACACAGAAGGTCAGCATCTCCACCAGATTATCAATTGAAATACAAGTGTGTTCCTTTAATGAGGTATCTGAAGTCAATTTATCCCGTACAACCTTCATATTCTCATCAGTGGGTACTTTCGTGTACAGACTCAGTACATCTAGACTCAGCATCTGGTTGGAATAAATGGGAGCATTGCTGATTTTTCCACGAAGTGAGCTGAAGCCTTTACATACGATGGAGATGTGCCTGTGAGTTGGTTGATTATACTTACCAAGAATCGGCTCAATGGATGGCATAATGAACCTCGTAAGTTGACAATGGGCCTTAATAGAATACCATCTTAGTGAATCGTAGAAAGGTCATATAGGTGTTGTAGCTTGCTGCAATGCTGAACTGTCTATATTTTGCAGGTATTATTAGATCCTTGTTCTTACTGTTAGTGTGAGAAAATATACCAAGGTGAGACATGTCGCTAACTAAAAGTGAAGCTAGAAAACACCGAAAGCCGTAATACGTAGATATAAAAAAATCGGGTATGCCTGACCACATATGGAGGGAAGAAAACATTATAGATAGAGAAGAACCGTAGAGAGTAAGATGACTCAAAGAAGCAGCGCATATGTTGGGCAATAATGACTTACTAAGAAGACCTAGTATAGAATTTAATACAATATGGGAACCCCATTAATTATAAATAATAGATAAGGTTATGATATATATATATATATATATATATATATATATATATATATATAGGTCCAAACTACAGAGAACCTAAATGTTTAAATTATACAAAATGTATAAAAGAAATAAATAAAGCATTAGAAACCTTTAGTGTATCCATAGCAAAAAAGCACAAAATATTACATTCCACATTTGACACATGGAAAAATAATATACTCAAATTCGTAAATAAAAAAGTCGAACGTTTTAAACATCCTAAAATAACGAATCCTCTCCTTATAAATTCACAAATAATTATGGACGTTCAAATACTTCAAAATAAATTTGTCATAGTTCCTATTGATAAGGCAGCAAATAATATAGCTTTTATATGTAAAACATATTACATACAACGATTATTGTCAGAAGTAGGAATTATAGGTATAGAATCAGATACTTATGAAGTAAGTAATTGTGAAAAAGAAAGTATTATTCTGAATAACACCATTATTGGTGGAAAATTAGGACTAAAATTAGATGAGAAAAATAATAAACTTCCATGTATGTATTGGATACCGGAAATGCATAAAAAACCAGTTGGGGCCCGTTTTATTGTTGCCTCCAAAATGTGTATTACTAAACCCTTGAGTAAGGCTATATCAAATGTGTTTAAATTAATAATTAATCAGATAAATAATTTTCATAATAAAAGAAAGTTTATTAATATAAACCTATGTTGGGTAGTAAATAATTCATATCCAATAAAAGAAAAACTAGATCATATAAATTCCCGTAAAAAAGCCAAATCAATTTCTACATATGATTTTAGACCTTATATACTAAAATACCACATAATGAACTAATTAAAGAATTAGGTAACATTATAGATTTAGCTTTTGCCGGAGGTAAAGGTAAATACATAGATTTTTCAAAATCTATAGCCTTTTGGTGTAAGACTAAAAACAGTAAAACTAGTACTTCAAAAAATGGCCTTAAAATACTTATAAGTCACCTGATTAAAGAAAGTTATTTTAAAATAGGAAATAATACACTAATACAAACAATAGGTATTCCTATGGGTTTGGACCCTGCCCCCTTTTGGGCAAATCACTATTTACATAGATATGAATACATATATATGTCAGCATTAATAAAAAATGATATCTATAGAACGTATAGTTACCACGGCTGCAGGAGTTTTATTGATGACCTGGTCTGTATAAATGATAGAGAGGAGTTTGAAAATACTAAACATTTAATATATCCTAGGGAATTAAAATTAAATTGTGAACATACAGGAATACATGCTACCTTTCTAGATTTAGATATACAAATTGAGGATGGTAGATTTATTTATAAAATGTTTGATAAAAGAAATTCTTTTCCCTTTCATATCGTTCGTATGCCGCATAAAAGTAGTACCTGTCCTATGTATATATTTTATGGGAGTATAATGTCCGAATTTCTAAGAATAGCCCGAGTTAATTTAAGGTTAATGCATTTTATACTTTCAGTCACTTCATCAGTAATAAGAATGCTTAAACAAGGTGGAGATAAACATAAAATATTTAGACAATTAAATAAGGCAATAACACGCTATCCTGACGCTTTTAAATTATATGAAATAAATCAAAAGAAATTGATAAAAGAAATCCAAAACTCTACTATAAAAATTTATAACATATGTATATAGTCCATGATGAAATAAATAAATAAATAAATGTATATATATATATGTATATATGAAATATTTTTTAAATATATATTTTTAATTTTAAAACATTTGTAGACAAAGAAAATAACCAAGAGAAAAAAAAGGGGGGTTATTATAATGGAATCATCTAACTCTATAAAATAGATGTTCTGTAAAATAGTAAATACTCACTTTGAAAGGAACAACACAGGTCAGGAGAAACTATATTTTAATACTAAAGAAAAACAAATCTGGAGGCAAAACAAAATCAAATATTTGTAAACTTTTTAAATAAAAATGATTATTAAATAGGGAGGTTGTGTCTGATCAACACTGCTGGGATGCCATGATAAAGAAATACTGTTTTGTTTTTAAAATCCCGAAACAGTTTTCATGGTAAACAACTGACGATCCCTTATATATAAAAACATATATAAAAATATATTTATATTAGAGTAAATTCTTGGAAGTAAACTAAAATAGTGATTGCAGTAGATTGATTGACTTACTAGACTCACTAGACTAAAATCTTTCAACAAAATCTTTTGTTTTTCAGTTTTGAAGGTTAAAAGAACTTCCGAGACTATATATATAGTGATATGTAGTAATAAAAGTACTGATATATAATGATAAGTAGTAAGACTACACATAGAAAAAGCAAGTATAGGCTTAAGGTTCACACCAATCACACTAGAACTGTCCGCAAGGACTCCTGGCACAGTGGATATAGTACTAAGTTAAATTCAGTTCTAAGGGATAGTAATCTGAAGGTCCAATCCTCGGTGCGGGTGATACGAAGAATTGCGAATTACTGAAAACTAGACTTGACTGACAGAACAAGGGCATGCTACCCTCGTGGATAAAATAAAGGGTTCTGTTTGAAATTCCGTCCAGATTCCCGATTCGACATAAATATTCCCGATTTCGAAGAGATACGCCTGAAGTAGACCGGAGGTTAAACGTTGGGATGATAACACTCAAGAGGAGAAATGTAGTCCGAATAACCAAAATTATACACAATTATTACTTCAATTATTACTTCAAGAAAGCCTGTAGAAAACTACAAGGTTTTTTAATATAATTACAATTAAGGTCTTCCACAAGGTAAATGCGTCTGAATTTAATGGTTTTAATTTTGCAGTGTTTATACAAGCTATTTGGCATAATATAATTAGCTGGGTTAATCTGTTTCAGCTGTATTAATATATTTACTAAAAGAATAATGTTTAACATTTAGTAATAAAGCATACCATTTTGTCAGACTGTTTCTAACTCCTGCTGAAAAGGAATTCGTTAATTCATAGACATGCACACGCGCTGACGTATAAGCATGTCTACATAAGTTTACTCGTATCTTCCCTCAACTGCACACATATTTGTAGGCACTCTCATTTTGCAGCTTAAGTATGTCCAATAACGCACGAATAGTTATTGAGGAGTGAAAAGGGTCTGAAGAAAAAAGAGATTACGCCGTTAAGAACTGTTACTCGACGCTAAAACGAGGAAATAAATATTGCTTTATAAAATGAGAAAAAATAAATAAAAGATCACGAAACTGAAAGTATTGACGTAATCACGTGCAAGAGAAGAACTTGGAAAACATCTTTTGAAGAGAGTGAGAAAATTAGATGACAAAGAAAGAAAAGTGACTGGGATACTAGAGGTTGTGAAGAGGACTTATTTTATAGTTTTATATATTTTTAGGCTGTATTACTATTTGCGCAAGTAAACATAATTGTATTTGGTTCTTCGCGATTCAGGTACCATTTTGTCCATTTCCAATTTCTTATCTCTTCTATTCTTTTCTAGTAACATTTTCGTAAATATTATTTTCAATCTTTAACTCGCTTTCCCTGTCGGATTGTGACCCATTCAAGAGACTTTATTGACGAAATCCGTGTTTTTTTGCTTATTTTATACCTTGCTTATTTCCGTGGGTTGTGTATTTCATAATTACATCACTTATTGAGTCAATCTGCTTTATTGTCCGTACAATATTATTATCGTGTCTCCGTTCGTGGAGTATACGTATTTCAATGGAATCTTCGTATAATGGCTTCTTTACTACGCATTTTCCGGATTATTTCTCTTTTTGTCGTAATTCGTGTTCTATCTTGCTTATCATAACTTTCCTAGTTTTATAATTTGTTTGTTTGACGGCAGATCAACCCTTTTGCTTTTGTAATACGGAAACATATTTAATGATTAATTGATTCTATTTAAAATTTAGAGTAAATAAAATGTAATTTGAAGACTACTCTATATATTAGAACTATGAGTCACCCTTTATTTTAAGAATATTCGATAATTGTGCGTCGGTGTCGTCAAGCACTTAGATGCACCAACTGACGTATACATTCAACAATAAATGTTCACACGTTTGTTGAAATATTTCCATTTATAAATATATCTGTAATAGACTTTAATAAAGAACTTAGAATAACCAAGTGTAGTATTTAATAGGGAGCTAATGTAAGATAATGAAGAATGGCAAAAATGAATCGTGGACGATTCCATTGTGGGTGGGACGTCACGAAAGAAAGAAAGCGACTTGATAACTGTTAACACGGAGAAGGTTCCGCAGTGGAAGCGAAACTTGAAAGGCGGCGGTTTCAGAAACGCTAAGAGCTAGAGCGCTTGGTGATAGGAGTATCGAATGGGATTTACCGAGGTGTATGGCACCGAAGAAGGTTTATTTGATATGGTACCCAAGCCCGTCTTGCTGTTAGGCTTTCGTGTCCGCTGACTAAAAATGCGACTAATAAGCAAGTTCAAAGTGTTTGTAGAACAATTGCTTCAGTTCACGCCTGGATAGACAATGCAGAGCAAATTGCTGTCCAATCGAATGTATATATGAACGAGTTTCTAGCGGAAACCAAGTCCGTGACCTCAGCAAGAAAACGACTTTCATAAGACAAAAGTATGTCCAAAGATTGTGTTTATATGTGTGTGCGTAACCGGCGTAAACCATCCGGTGATGGGAAATAAAGAAAACCAAAGTTTTTCCGTATACGTTCTGTTCTTTGCCATTCTTGTTGGATCTTACCGAGTACCCCGAAAGAACGGGTAATGCAACACTAACAACCTTTTAATTTTGTTTAACTCTGTGTGAAATGACATATTGCCGTTTTATCACACTATGTTTACTGGATTAATTAATTTGTATGTTTTACAACCAATCAGACTTTTCCCCTTAAGCCAATACCGAAATAGAATTCCTATAATATAGAATTAATTTTATACGGTGCAGTGAATAAACGTATCTGTTTTATGTCTCAATTTGAACTAACACAGTTATAGATACGGGATTTTCAGAAAGCACACCTGGTTCATTTTCTTTCTATATTATGACAGTGTTATGTTTACAAATACTATAACAAATCTAATTGAATGATATGTCATAAAAAACAAAACTTATATTATATATATATATATATAATAGACATCAATAAAATATGCTTTATAAAATTATACTTTTAAGTCATAGTTTGGTATGAACTCACGATTTTACCCATAGAACATATACCAACTTGTGTCCAATGTAGTTTTGTGTTTTGACATTAAATACCTAAATAAGGTTTGCTATGACATAAAACTAACACGTTAACCAAAAACAAATTCAATATGATTAAAAAGAATTATAGTGTGAAATTAGACCGTTCATTATATGATTATATAGTGTACTTATATATTATGACTGATGTTATTTAATATCATGTGAATTTTAACATTACATGCAGGCGATGTCTATTGTTGTAAAGGTTATAATTTGACACACACTATAATTACTGTACTCATTATTTTCTCCTTATACGTCCCTCAATGTTATCTCTTTTTTTGGTATTTCTCTTGTTTACGTTTCCACATGTCACACCTGTTCCTTGTAAACTATTGTTTTTTTCTGTTGTTTGTAACAATAGATAGAAACAGAATCAGAAAATCAGTACACGATGCATATCTCATTCTTAATAGAATTAGGAAAACGCCATGTTATCCAGCTTGTCCGTTAACACGAGAATGTTGTCACAAACACACCTTACGTCAGCATAATTAATGGTTCATCAAGTTAGAGGTACACCATATTGTTAATAAATACGTGTCCTTTATATATATATATATATACATGAAAAACGTGACCTGTTGTGTCATCCATTGGGCTCGGGTTAGATTGTTTGAATCAGGTAAAAGTGAGTTTGCAAAGCCACTAAAATATAAAATGACATCACAAAATACCAAATTAGTCGTTTTCTGCTCTATATATCTCTGACTACGAATGAATAGTTTTACTACTTGTAATTACCTTTTTGTTCATGCTATTCCAATATTTTTTTTATTATTTCCTTTATTTGTCAATTGGTTAGATAATTAGACGTTTCACTTAACTAAAAAAAGTAGATTTGTTTGAATATCTCAATTAGAATCCCTAGAAATATTTCAAATATGTTCGCTAATTAAAATATAAAAACAGCCTCGTCACAGAAACGGTATAAACATAATTTCAATATCAGACGCTGTGGAAAGAAAATATTTTCTAGCTAAAATATTAACTCGTATATCAAAGAAAATAACAACAATTAACATATAATAACATTTTATATGTTACTACTAATGTATTTATATATGTAGATAGTATATTTATAAACATTTTATCCGTCTAGTCATCTTGTACCGAAACCGTCTGCATATATATATATATATATATATATTGTTCGCTACATGGCCTTAATGATAACATGTAATTTACAATGAAATAAACTAAATATACGTTGTTGATTTTAAACAGTGTTACATGAATTCTTTTACCTGAGGGATTTATTAATAAAATGAGTTATTTAGACCCAGCTTGCAAAACCCCTTATACTTATTGATATAACTAATGGCAAAAGTAAACAATATCAAATTCTTTAATTTATAATGTAAACGTAAATACAACATTTTCATTCATGTTATTTTATTAATTTCTTGAAGGATTTTAAAAATATCATATACACACACACATATATATATATATATATATATATATATATATATATACGTGTTGCAGTATTTAATTAAACAGACATGACTAGAACGTAATAGTTGAATATAACTTTATACATGGAAAGCAAGCTATGCAGTATTTTTGCATCGCAAGGGGGCATGCGATTAAGCGTGGTTATTAAAATTGTATTTTTACTATAATAAACAAATAGTGTTTTCATGAACTACGCCTATCAAGAAAACTTTTAGTTTCATCGCCTATCATTGGCGTTACATCTTACCTTATACACTCACACTAGCCAACTAACCTTTTTCTACGGTGCTCCTTTAGTATTTAGAGACATCTTGATTTTAAGTACACTAATTATTTTGTTATTTTAAAGGTGGTCATCCAGAGATGACGTTTATTCTGTATCTACAACCTGTGCCCATTTTGTTTCTTCGATTTAGTAATTATGTTTACATTAAAAATAAATGTATAATAAAAACATATTATTCCGTATTAAATATTATTTAGAACTGATATTTATGAATAATTTTTCAAACGTAAAACTAAAGTAATCAATATTTTAAAATAGATCCCTATAGTAATAATAATATTATTATTAATGGTTATAATTTTTTCTACACTTGAAAACAGTTTTAATATTAGTACATCTTTTATTTTGAGACATTGGGGATGCCACTTTTTAAATGTAGAATTCAGGGAATACACATTGACGACGTAATTTATTTTAAAGCACGACAATAAATAATGGTGTGTTGAAAATATAAATGTACGGTTGGGCATAATGTACAATGAAGCATTTGGAAAAATCACCATTCCTATATTAAATTACAATTACAATATGACATTACCATTACAGTATGAAAGTTATATTACAATATGAAATAACTATTACAATATAGACTATTTAGAATGAATTTCTTACTAAATAAGTTTACAGATGGCAATCTGGATCCTATTATAAATGGTACTGGCCAATGTCTGATTCTGAAATATTATTGGAAGCACCGGTGTTTAGACAACGACAATGTATAGTAATTTTAAAGTTGTTGTCCACATAAAGTAAGTGGAATTTAATGTAGTCTTATCCTCAGACTACAAATGTGTTAATCGGATACCTATATGCTTAAGCAACTGCCTGGGATATAAGTTTTTACAATACATCCCCCATGTGTGGGTGAACTATTAAAGGAATATCCGATAGTTCAACCAGAACATTACTTTGGTTAAAATCTAGCGACTAAATTCAAACTTCAAATGTCTCACAGTGATAGCAGTCAATGTGCTGTTGTATTTTATGTGTCGGTGTGTCCATTTTAGTTTGATATTTTAATTCCATATACCGATAATATATACATAAAGAAGCAGAGCGTCAGACAATCATTAACGAAGGCATACAACTGTCGACGCACGTTTCTCATCTCATTTGTGTATCTGCCGTATACGTCTCACTGGTTCCGCACACATGTTATTATTGTCAAACTCGTTAACATATTTCCACAATCCGGCATGAGAATTACGCGTCTCTAATCTAATATTATTTTTACCACTTACGGGGTTCATATTTTTATTTACTCTTAAAAATAATAAAAAATCCGAAGCAGCCTACTCTCTCATATTACCATTTAAAATGTATTCTATTATTTATTTGTAGTATGATCCGGGATATTCTGCCATGGTCTGTTATTTATCGAAAAATAAAATATCTGTTTTAAACCTCACAAGGGGTAATGTTTTAACTTCTTTTATAGCATCGATAATCTTGATTTACTTTGTCGCATACAAGAATGGTAAATATTGTGTATTGATGTATTTTATTGGGTGATCTGGGATATTATCACTTGAAGAGAAAGTGTTCGAATGTTTCATTTCTTATTCAACATCTGACATTTGAACCAGCTTATTTTAGTACAAATTGGTTGCATTTTTTTCGTTTTAGATCTATTATGAATCTGAAAATAAGCTGTTGAGTCGGATCAGGTTATTCTTGCTTAACATCTATATTTTATATGAGTATACTTATTCTTCATTGAATATTTTGTTCATAATCATAATTTAATACAGTTCGAGATCGTTCAGAATCCACTACTCTATATTTAGTCATTTTGTTTTATTTATTTGCTGTCATGATCATGATGCTTATCCAAATTTATAATACACTCTGTTGCCTCCCTCCGACCAACTCATGATCTGATGGAACGGCACCATTCATTATTTTGACATTTTCCCATCTTTGTTAACTGGGAAATGAGCTGATTTTCGTCTATGATAAGATTAAATAAACATTATCACAACATTTATTAGTGTATTTTCACTCGTATATCCTTGTTTTATCATAACGATATCATTCATGTTCGCTATTGCATCATATGTATATTTGTGGCTATTGTTTTGCTTTTTATTTCTTGGTCACAACAATCTACGTTTAATCAACCTACAATCACCACAATCAATTAAAGTTAGAATGTATACCAGTTTTATCATAGGATAAGGCTTTCTTGACGCGGATCACATTATATATATATATATATATATATATATATATATATATATATATATATATATATATATATATATATATATATTCAAAATCGAACATAATTAGAAATATGAGTAGATATTAAAATCTTATATATGATACTACAAAAATTAGATTTAACGTTGATTAATTTATGTATTTATTAGCTCTGCCTATTTATGTCCATCTCATTTGAATTTAACTCTCAATTAAACCATGTAAAAGTTATTGAAGAAACATTTACACAATGAAAATATATGTGACATACATAGAAAATCATGTTAAATATTCCATCCGATAGTTCACTTTTTACGGTTATTTGTAAATTGACCTGATTTCCTCTAAATGTTCTGGCTGTTTTGAATCTAGTCTGGCAAACTTGTTGCAAAATATATAACTTTAGTAGAAAATAATTAATTAATTAATAATCTAGATATTGACATTGAATTCGAGCTCGATCAATATTATTCTTTAAATATGTACAATATTACTTATTTTTAAAAATCTCAATTAAACGGCAAGTGTAATTATTCCATGTTATCTGTAACTATGTAGTTTTGTATTAGTTTTTGATTTCTTTTTTGTATGCCTTTTAATCGCAATATTACATTCTAATGTACAGGTCTTGATAATGAAGCTCAGGCAAATATATCGTTAAAATAACGTGTTAATCCCTTGAAGTATTATTGCTAACTATCCATCGAATCATTATATCTGCTCTTAATGGAATAGACCAAACATAGTTTGCAGGGTTACATGAATCGGCAAAACTAACTCATAATCTCTGTTATATGTAGATAAACGCTATGTTTGGGAGACGGAGGATTTTTCTTTCATAAAAATCAAATAAAACAACAGAAATAAAACTATAGCAGTGTAATCGAGTAAAATAAAATACAAAACTACAAACAACAGTAGATCTTATTGAATTCCCGACAAAGTAATTAGATAATCCTGTCAAAACCTTTCGAATTAATTCATCTGCTTAAGTTTATATTTTTTAATTTAATTTTCAGTTTTAATAACATGTTGCTCAATGTGAGATACTAAAGGAAATCTCACAATCGACATATTCTCGATACATTTTGTAGTATCCTTGTTTTGTTTGTTTTAGGTTTTGAATTCTGTTTTATTGCCTTGAAGATTATGTATGTCTAAGAAATCATAAGATATTTTAGTTATTTTCAATAGAAGACATACTTTCGAATGTTCTTTGTAAAAACTTCACTTCTTATTACTATCTCATCAACTTTCATATACTATGTACTTTTATAAACACCATTTTTACTTGTAATACTTTGTATATGTTTTGATGAAGCTATCTGATCGGTATGCTGTAAGTTAGATACTTATATTTTATGATGATCTTTTGTTTACTAATCAAGTTTAGTTTTCTTTAGTTAAATATTATGTTTAATATGTACGCATGTGGTGTTCGTATAGATCGGGTTAAGCTTAATTGATTTGTTTTTGTCAGATATTTGAGATATGGGTATGTATGTATGTATGTATGTATGTATGTATGTATGTATGTATGTATGCATGTATGTATGTATCTATGTATGTATGGAGGGAGGGAGGGAGGGAAGGAGGGAGGGATGGAGGTGGGTAGGGATGGATGGATGGAAGGATGGATTGATCGATGGATGGATAGATAGATGGATGAATGCATGTATTTATTCATGTATTATGTATGGATAGGTGTGAGTATGAATAGGATTCAGGAAATAAACAAAGACAAAATAAATAGAATAGGAAAAATTAATACACAACCATGCTTCTGTTAATTCTATATGTCGTTACAATTACGAAACTGTCATGGATAAAGCATTACGTAAAACAAATTCCGATTAATAAGAAATATTTTAGGTGGTAATATGAATGCGTGTGTTACATAATAATTGATATATTCATATAGGAGAGTATGTGAAGAAAGTTATAAAAAAACTGGAAGGGACAAAATAAAAGAGAAAAGAAGACTTTAATAAATAATTCAAGATTACTGAAAATTATTCGTTAGTCTTAATGTGACCATTAATAAATTAATGTGACCATTCATAAATTAATGTGACCATTCATACATATAGTGCGATGTTGTATTAGCTCGTTACACATCAGCTGTCTTGGATTGAAGTAATATTAAATTGTATATACGTTGAAACATCATAGTATTATTAATATCTAGTATATATTGTCCGATATGACGATTTATATTAATTAAGTGTGAAATAAAAACAACACTCATTTAAAATTGAGAAGAGGGAATTTAAAAGAAAATGTGAATTCAAACTTGATCATAATGAGATTTAAGCTTCAAATAACATTAACAAGATATTTGGTACAGTGACAAATTATAATTGCGGCTTTATTTAACTTGAATTTGTCAATATAACGATCAATAATGAAATTAAATAAGTGAACCGACACGGTGATGATAACTTATACAATGAATTGTTGTCATTGGTGAATAAAGTCAAAATGTAAATGTTTTAAAACAACCTTATTTACTTATCTATAAGCAAGAGAAAAGCAAAATTATCTATAACAATAACTTTCAAAGTGTTAATAAAGCTAAAATAAAAAAAAAACCTGCCATCTAGTCTTGTGTAGCTGTTAATAGGTCTCATTTCCAAGAACTGAGATCTGAAGTCTTATAGCATCCAATATATTCCTTGTATATTTAACCCCTTGATTTCATACTTCTGTAAGTATTACTTTATACTTACACAACAAACATATGTAGCAATGAAGAAGTGTCATTAATAATGTTGCTGAATTTCTTACCTCTATGTCTTGAGATATAAACGGACACTTTTATTCATATGATTGTTTAAATGTATGTAATTAGCGTATACATCGTCACGATTACTATTGTGCTTTGGTCGAAAAAAATCAAACGGTTCAAATGTCATTATAGGAAAGAACAATCGCGTTTGAGATCCAACAGACATTTATTTTAGCTTATTGTGTAGTCATGTTCCATTCACGATGTCATTTTCTGAACGAAACACATGTTTAATATTAAGATAGCACCTGGTTATTTCTACGCGTTGGCTTAGTGAGCGCAAAGAAATTATATTACATTATACCAAGCTATATTTTACAGATGTTATATTTTATGCAAGTATATTCCATTGTTTTAGATTGTAAAAACGCAGGTTCCTTTTGACATTTTTTCTCCAGAAAGTAATTTCTGATTTATTTTGAGACTTTATTTGATTCAATGGAAAACAATGAACAAATCGCTTTTTTAACTATTCTATTTGAATGCAGCAAGTGATTTCAAATGTAAATCAATCATTGTAATTAAATTATACCGTCTGTTAATGTGTGTTATTTCTTGCGTATATTTTATTGAGTAATAAGTGAGCATCTAATAATATAACGAACTAACAAGCAAATGGAAATATTAAAGTTATGGCTGAAACATTGCTTTAATTACCTGGGTACAACTCTAAGTCTATGAGCTTCTACTACACAGGTAGAGGGGGTGTAAGATTTATCAATATACATACAAATACAAATATAATTAAATAGATCGATATGTAGTCAAATCATTAATGATATATATATATATATATATATATATATATATAAAGGGATAGATAGATAGATAGATAGATAGATAGATAGATAGATAGATAGATAGATAGATAGATAGATAGTGGCCAAATTATAGATTGTTATATAATGAAGAAAGGTTTATATGTATATGGTGGTATTTCTGTTCATTATATAATTCGAATTTACAAGAAAACCCGTGACTTATTGGGTCACAGCCACTGACGCTATATATTCTACTTGGATTTTATCCGAATAACCATAAAAATACATTTAAATTATGTTTCTTCTATAACTAAAAATAAGACGTACCCTTTCTTCTATATAATCGTTATGGATAATTGTTATGGTATGATTGTGATCTACCTTATTTCGTAACTTCATGTATTATTCTGAACATCATGTATAGAGAAGCCTACGATGATAGACAGGTAGTCTTCCCCTAACATACTGGCGACGAAAACCTGGACTGTCGGATACAACATAATCATTCGTACAATTAGCGACAGCTATTCTAGACACAAGGAACATTTAGTGTGGGGAAAATCAGTCTCATTGAAGGTACCTTAGAAGCATAAATATAGTCGCCAACGAAAAACAGCATTCCCCGGTTGAAGTATATCAGGCGGCATGCAATTAACCAACGCTTTTCTTTAAAGAGGAGCTAATGCCTGAAATAGTAACATCCTAGACACAACTCGAATCATACCTGATTCTGATAAAGAATAGGTCTTCCAAAATAAGGTAGTCCATAGGTTGGCAGAATTATGACAAAACTCCCACCGTTGGAATGAAAAAAATGTCATCCAAGTCAGTTTAATTTTGAAACACATCGTCATAAAATGAGTCTATTTATGTTCGCTGTCGGTCCGTGTATCTTACTTTCTCCTGTTATCTCTGCTTATCACCATGTTCTCCAGCTATGGGTCAAATATTTATATTGACAGTGATATATCCTATTGTTTATAATAGACAATTCCAATCTTCTATTTGATAGTAAGTTTTACTATTTTTGACGGCTAATAAACAGAGAAAGTAATATAGATTCAAGCGAGAGTTGGGGACACTTAATGAAATAAGAACGTGTGGTCAAACAATATAAAATGAGGGAGGATAAAATAATAGACAGAAACCTGAAATATATATGTGAGGTTTTCAGTAAATTGTAAATTATGACTAATTAGAGTAATTAGAGTAGATTTTAACAAAACATACTTCAATCCACATACAAAGGAATAATTTAACATTTATTTTCTGTGACGAAAATGTATAGAAAAGCTTCGGGAATGAAACGTAGATGAGCTAAGCTTTAGTATAAGAATAAATATACAGAGATAAATAAAGAGACATACCTGGTCATGCGTCTACTGTTCTATCAGTGTGGCTATGTGTCGAACTACAGACTCACCTAAATATCAAAACTCACTCAAAATATAACTTCGTTCCACACTGTCGTGTCTTCTGTCGCCGTGTCTTTAGGTTTTATTTTGAATACATGAAAATATGGAATATAGCAGAAAGCAAAATGCCATATAGAAAACGAGTAAACTGCCAATAAGAAGACAAACATGCACTACAGCAAAAAATACATATCATCATTAAACAACTTGTATATATTGTGAGCTGTCAGCATGACGTTGTTTGAGATATCTAATACAAATAGGTTGATAAGTATAGCTTCCGTTTCAATCGGTTCGATATAGGTGATAGAAAATACTTTCCTCCTAACACTTCAGTACTGACACTCACCCCATCGACACAGGGAAGTAATAAACAACGTCCCCTTTTTGCAGAAAAAAATGTCCGTTATTATTTCCTATTTGTCTGCTCTTGATTTACTCAGTAATAAAAAACATTACGCACACATTTAATTGACAGTCCCGCGAATTCCGTTGATTTTCAAGAATATCACATTAGGTTACTTCCAATGTTACGTATACATGTATTCTCATTCAGGTGTTTAGAGAATGCAATTAACGAGCATGTCGCCAGATCAGAAGCACGGGCGTGAGGCTACGAAATCATCCGCCACCCATCTTACTCTTCTGACCTTGCACCCTCTGACTTTCATCTCTTTCCATCAATGAAATTGTTTTTGAAAGAAAGACGTTTCCCAGATGATGCAGCCTTGATTTCTGAAGTTACGATGTGGTTGAAAGACTAACCAGGGGTGTTCTACAAAAACAGTGTCCAGAGCTACATCAAACGATGAGAGTAATGCATAACTCTGGGTGGTTCCTATGTAGAGAAAAACGTATAACTGTGCCAAGTTTCATTAATCTACTGCTATGGGAAATAGATCAGGGGTATTACTTATTGAACGCTACTCGTATATTAGGTTTAGTTACTTAAGCTGTGAAAAGTAAATTAAGAACGGAACGGATAGAATCCACATTTATATCTTATATACACTTAACAAACGTGTAGCTAAAACAGGAAATACATATTACTTATATTAATTATTAGACAACTATTTATAATATATATATATATATATATATATATATATATATATATAAATATATATATATATATATATTCAATATGTTTTATGTAATGTTATACTATCTAAATGTATACAAGTACAAATTGACTTAATTTCATAAAACGTATGTTTCATTCAGCATACAATTCTTTCGGCTAACACCAATATATATGTAAAATGCTCCTGTGCATTTATTTGTACAAAACAAAGCCAGAACGAAAAAAACATGAAAAACTAGGCAATCAGAGCCTAAATTACAATCGGTACGTATTATCAACATTATATATATATATATATATATATATATATATATATATATATATATATATATATATATATATATATATATATATATATATTTATATATATATATATATATATATATATTTATGTATATATATATATATATATATATATATTTACATAGAATTATGGTCCTGTTA
Organism: Sepiola atlantica; assembly: GCA_963556195.1. Lineage (NCBI taxonomy): Eukaryota > Metazoa > Mollusca > Cephalopoda > Sepiida > Sepiolidae > Sepiola > Sepiola atlantica. The sequence continues at coordinate 171,111,238 of OY744517.1, read as the reverse complement.
TATCCATGTGGTAAAATATATGTATGTTATCCCTTATCCATTTGTATTTCTAATCCTTCATCATCATTTATAATTATTAATCTAAATATTACTGAATTAAAACATATATGTTCACTGACCGTCCATTTAGCCCAGTTATTCCCTCTTTTTCTTCGGGATTTTATACCCATTATTTTCTTTTCCTTTGTTGCATTACTTTTTTATCTCCGTAAATTTAGATGACTTCCGTTTTGCCCGGTTCACCGGAAGTACTCTAATTTATCTATTTTCTAGCCCATTAATAACTAACCAAGAGTTTGTCTACTGTATATATTCTACACATGGATTTCTACATCTTGCTTATCCTGTTCTTTAGAAATATGTTATAATGATAGAAGTTGGTATGGGAAGAAGGGAACGCTAAAGAATATTCTATCAAACTTTTAGCTTGCAACCGAAAGATATAAATAGCGTCACAATAACGTGCTTGCAATAATTGAAGAACAAATCAATTAAAAATAAGGCGATTTCATGATGGACAATTACAAAGGAGTAAGTGAATACAAAATATTAAATTCCACAAAACAGGCACAAAAACAAATCTGAGTCGTCATCCAACGATTACAAAAATAGATTACAGATCGGCTGGTAACGTGAATTTAAGTGTAGATCTGGAAAACTTGTTTCCCGTTTGTATCATGTATACAACCACCATATATTGTCGAGAAATAAATTATACTTAAATTAATAATACATTCGGAAAGAAAACTTGGCCGCTGGAGGTTATCACACTAGTCATAGTCAGTGATTGCTAGCCGACAACAACCGGTGGAGTTTTTCTTCTTGTCGATTATTATGACATCCGGTCTCCGTACTTGTATGCGATAATCTGCTTGCACCTTCATATCTCTGAGGATTTTGTGTTTTTCATTTTCCAGTACTGCATTCGGGTTATTTTTGTTCTATTTGTCCGCATCCAAATCAAAATCAAATCGCACACAGGTTATCATCAGTGGTTGCTCACTGGTAATCACCAGTTGTGTTCCCTAGAGTCTGAGTCACAACAAGTCTACCCTGATTTCCAGATATAATAATAATAATAATAATAATAATAATAATAATAATAATAATAATAATAATAATAATAATAATAATAATAATAATAACTATTTAAAATGTCTACAAATACAAATAAACGCCGTGCGACTTAGAAGAAAGATCTGAGTGTCATAATTGGCAGATGCTCACTCGATGGCCAACAGGGGGGGGGGCGTCTGCATCCTGCGAATGTTGACTCCCTTAATTTCAGAAAAATGTTCACGGACAAAAACAGTTAAGTACCCTCTCTAAATCAAGGTATGACAGGGATACGAACCAAACACAAGAAAGCACGAATGAAAAGAACAAATAAAAAGCCATAAAAAGAAATGGACCACAAAAGAGAAGAGACTGGTAACGGAATGTTACTACAAAAACCGTTACCCCACAGAAAGAGGATACCGAAAACGAATAAAACATTTATGACACATTTCTACTGATAACCACACAACGGAACAGAGGATAGTAGATCAAGCAAGGCAGATACTCTAGAGAGGTTTATTCTCAAAGACGGGTAAAATATAAACACTAAAACCGAAGAGGGCGAATATTATGAAACCACATTACTCATAGGTTGGGAAGCAATACTAGTGGGAAAAAAACAAACAAATAATGTCCGCAGAAAAAATAACTCCCATCCTTAAAGAACGAAGATTGGAAGAAGTTAAAAGTTGAAACAGAGACAGTAAACAAAGTACTCGAGTACCTCTAAACAGACACTATCACACACCTAAACAACTTGATATATGCGGGGGCAAAATCACGAAGTATGAAACAAAAAAGAGAAAAAAAGACTGGCTGAAAGAATTGACCAACAAAGCATGGATGGGAAATTAGACTGGAAACCCAGATTACCAAACTTCAAGAAGAAGCTAAGACCGTAAACAGAATGAAATAGAATAGGACACTATGAAATAACAGCAATCTTGTTCACAAGAAAAGACTGAATAAGAAATATAAAAAATTAAACAAAAGATAGCAGTAATAGAAGGCGCACTGCGACGATATAGATACCAATCTGAACAGCAAAAACAGAACAGGATCTTTGAAAACAATGTAAGCCAATTTGACAAAAACGTAAACGGAGAAAAAATAACAATAACAGAACAACCTAACCAGACAGAAGCCAAAATAGTTCTGGAGCAAGATATTAGAAAAACTTTGAAAAACACAAAAATGCCAAGTAGCTGAAAAACATGAAAGATGAACTAGATGAAATTGAAGAAGGAACAGAAACAGAAATTAAGGAAGAAACAATTAAGGCAAGCCTAAAGAGAAATGCCAAATTCGAAAGCACCAGGCCACAACGGAATTCATGCATACAATTTTTTAAAATTCACTACCCTACATGAAAGGCTAGCACAGAAACTGATAGCATGTGTCAACAAAACAGACGTACCAGAGTGAATGACTAAAATAAGGACAAAGCTAATACAAAATATGCCACAAAGGGAACACGCCCAAGCAACTAAAGACCAATAACATGTTTACCAACAATGTGAAAAACCCTGACGGCATAACTAGGATAGCAAAACCTACCAATCAATGAACAATCGTGGACTTTTACCCGAAAAACAAAAACGATGCCGAAAAGGGAGAAGAGTGGCAGATTGTCTGCTATACATCGATCTAAAATCCTGAAGAATGTAAACAGCAGCTAAAGAACATATTCATGGCATCTATTGACTACAAAAAAGCTTACAGTAGAATCCCTCAAGCACAGATAACTAACTGTTTAAAAATATACAAAAGAGCCGACAGAATTGTTAATCTTATTAAGAAAGCAATAGAAACATGGAGACTAGAACTGACAGCCAGAAGACAACCCCTGACTTAAATCAAAATACTATGCAGCATTTTCCAAAGAGTACTCCCTATCACCACTACTGTTTATGATAGCCATAATTCCGCTGAACTACATACTCAGAAAATGTGATGCCGAATACAAGTTTACAGACTAATAACCAATTGAAAACCACCTGATGTCCACGGACGACCTGAAGCTATTTGCAAAAAGCAAAAGGAACTGCAAAAGCTGATTAATACGACCAGAATCTTCAGTCAAGACATTCAAATGGAATTTGGAATAGAAATGTGTGCACTAATAGAAATGAAAAAAGGAAGACTGGAGACAGCAGACAGAATTGAACTCCCCAACTAAGAGGAACTAGGCGAACAGGAAAGCAACAAATATCGTGGTGTGCTAGAAGCAGACACCATCAAATCTACGGAAATGAAAAGGAAATTTGGAAAAAATATTAACGAAGAAAAAACACTCTTAGAAACGGAATTATATAGCTAGAATCTAGTAAAAGGAATAAACACCTGGGTAGTATCATTAATAAGACACTCTGGACCATTCATAGGCTGGAAGAACTCAGGAACCTTTATCAGAGGACTAGAAAATTAATGACCGTGCATAACGAACTACACACAACATACGATACAAACAGATTGTACGTGAAAAGAAACGAAGGTGGGAAAGGGACTGGTAACTGTAGAAGATTGTGTGGAAGACTAACAAAAAGAGATGTAGAAATGCATAACTCAGAACTCGGAAAGGCTAATCACCAGAGCATATCACTAGGGAAGCACCGAAACTAGAAACAAAACGACAAGAAAAGAAAAGCGGGGAAAAAATAATTACATGGACGCTTCAGAGAAGTAAAGCAACGAAAATAGCTGGGCATGAAAAGTAAACCTGAACAGAGAAACAGAATCTTTACTGATGGCTGCACAGAACAATGCGATTAGGACAAACTACATTAAAGCTAAAATAGATACCATCCAGGAAAAAATAAAACGCAGACTGTGTGGACAAAAACGAAACAGTAAATCATATAATATATGAATGCAGAAAACTCGCCCAAAAGAATACAAGAACAGACATGACTGTGTAGGTAAAGCAGTACACTGTGAACTGTGCAAACGATTGAATTTTGAATACGCAGACAAATGGGATAAACATCGTAGTGGAAAACGATAAACATAAAATCTTCTGTGATATGGATATACAAACAAATAAAAGCATACAAGCAAGGTGACCGGATGTTATAATAATCGATAAAAAGGACAAATTTTTCAAAATCGTAGACTTCGCCGTTCCGGCAACCCGACGAAGTGAATCTCCAAGATACGGAAAAACGAAACAAATACACGGAACATGAAACAGAATATAAAGCATGACGAAATTCAGTATGATACTAATAATTGTAGCAGCAACCAATATATATATATATATATATATATATATATATATATATATATATTAGTACTTCATGTATCCACATAAAATATTATAAGGAGATATAATTTTTTTATGTGTCAATTTTCAGTATTTACTTCAACAGTGCTCGATACGTAAGTATAGCTAGGTAGTAAGCAATGAAAATATATATGGCAATCAAGCTACATCGTTGGGCTTCCAATATATATATATATGAATTAAAAAATGTGAAAATTGATCTCATTTCTCGCACGAACGGTAAAGTCAAAACTACCTATTTCCAATTAATTAAACATTTTTGTTATATGCACCATCTTTTTTGTATACCGTTTATATATATATATATATATATATATATATATATGTGTGTGATATCAGATTCGCAAGGTTTACTAATTTGCATATTGGTTTTGTAAAACTTAATTTTATCTATTAACTATTATTTGGTATTTTTAACGTCAATGATTTTTAAATTTTAATATAACAATTGTTTTGTTTCACAATATTGTCTTTTTGACAAATATTTAGCATTTGTGTTCAAACGTTTTCTAACGTCGTTCAAATGTTGGAAACATCAGTCTCTATCAAGAAAAAGCGACCGACTCCATTTTTTGGTAATTGTCAGTGAAAAGGCAAATTTGTTCCTTCTATCTTTTCTTTTCTTTAGGTCACATTTAAAAGGTAAATAAATGTTTCGAAATTACAAAAATGTTAACGTTTCGTGTTTGAAAAGTTTACTTTTAAATCTAGCAGGGCTACCCGTAATTGCCCGAGGAAATAGTAATTAATTTTATCAATAACAATTGATTTCTTACTGTTGTCACACGCGAGGTAATTCTTAATGTACAAACCGAAAACAACAAATCGAAGTCAAACTTACAACCCCAATAAAAACTAAACCCAAACAACAACAACAACAACACCAACAGCAAAACAAAAATAAACAAATACGCGGAATACATCTGACTAAAAAAAGAAATACTCGAGTAAAGTTAGAAAAAAACCCACACAAGGTAAGTTTTACTTAAGAAAATAAAGTAATCTCATCTCTCTTTGGCGCTTTTTTTCTTTCCCTCTCCCCTTTTTCCTTTCTCCTGTTAGCGACGGCGTATTATTGTGTTATTGTTGCTTTATTCTTTTTTGAAGCAATAGTTTCGTCGATAGTAAAAGTGTAAATGAGATGCTGAGAACAGATACTACACTTTTAATTATTAATTTTCACAAAATATTAAAATTTAAATTTCGAACAAATTAGGTACAAGGCGATCAAATGTGTAGGCAAAAGGGGGTTCGTTGGTCATCCTTGGCCGACATTTATGAAAATGTCTATTTTACTCTTAACTAGAATCATCTCAGTCGCCACAGTACCACATTTACTCTTAGGAACATTCTACTTAAAATATCTTTAAATTGTTAAACACATTTTTTTTCATAAATACATTTACTTACATGTATTTATTGTATTAAAATAGGGAGTGGGATCTTAGGAAAAGACCAAGAAACTATACAAAAAATATGTGTTTATGACACTGCATTTATAAAGGAATGCCCTCCCCCCAAAGAAAACTGATTTAATCTATGATTGTACTATCTTTTAATGGGTATATATTAGTGTAGTATCGGTTCTGTCGTCATCCCAGGAATTACCTCCCCCCTTTTTAATCCTCTAAGGTCTTACATCCTCCTGTGATTGACGGTTAATGTGGTATCTGTTCTTTTGTCATTAGACCATCTTCCTAGGGACTAGCCTCTTTATTTTGTGGAATGTCTCAGATAGTAGTGTAGTATATTTTCTGTTGCCATAATACTATATTCACGAGCATTTTCTTTCTACTTTTATGGAGAGATCCTCCCAGATATAACCTCTTTTATTTTGGAAGGGGCATTGTAGTAACTGTACTGTTATCATGATACCATCCTACCAGAAATAACCTCCTCCTTTGAAGATTAGTGTAGTATATGTTCGTGTATACCTCCTTTGAGATTCAGTGTATGTAATTCGTTCGTCATGATTTCACCCCACCAACCTAGCAAAAGTACGCGATCGAATGAGCATATATTTGCTAGTATATTATATAATAAATACGCTTATTTTGCAATGGGTAATATCCTGCTGTGTTTTAAGAAAATCATTCTAACCAACCTTCAATTATGTAACTAATCTATATTAAACACGTTAATAATATAGGGAAGTGACAGTGGTTAATTGGATTACGACACGAGCTATTCGAAATTTGAATATATTACGTTACATATTAAACTTTTTTATTTATACGAATTTTTGCTGCTTTTTTTACATATCAAGAGATAAAAATTGACATTCTTCAAAAGAAAATTGGCTTTTCGAAATATACTTTCAGCATTCCCTTTTTTACCTTGTAAATTCCATCCACAGTCTAACTTCTACATTTCTCGAACCTATGCACCCTATCCCACAAAGAAGGCGTCGTATTTTAACCGTACACTTTGTTTTTTGATCGTCCCTACCATTACAACATTGTGGTATTTGTCTTACAGCTTCATATTCCATTCTCGTAATCATCTACGAAATCTCTTGTTCATTAAAAAATAAACGACCCCCATCGATTAACACGTTCTGAGAGCATCAGCTTATACCCATACATTTGGTGAAAGATAATGTATTTTATCCAATATATTTTTTAAAACGTGAAACTTTTTTCCTGTTATTTTCAGGAAAGAAGTGTCTTCTATCAGTTTTTCTATTTGTTATATCATTAATAGGTTTACTATTTTGTTTATCATTACTTCTACCTTTGCACAGTACATGTTCGAACATAAATAACTAGGCGGTCGAATGCGTCTCGTAAAACTGAATAGCACACTACTAGACATGCACTTTTATGACAGTTAAAAAGAAAGAGAAACACAAAATTTAGATTTACTTTAAAATACAAAACTGACATTCAGTAAAATTCCTGTGGATAACGGTTGAAATAATTATATATAAATCAAATACAACGTATCATTATCGACCGAAAATTCTCTTTTGAATCGTTAAATACGTTTTAGTATGAAGGTTGGCATCATACAAACATGAAAAAACAAATACAAAAGAACAAGTGAATCACAAATACGAAAATGTCCGTTTGGGCAAGAGCAAATGTCACGTTTGACAGAAATAGAAAGAAACAACGTGGACAACTGACGTTCGAAAAGTACGAATGCAGAATTAGGTTATTGTGTAAATGAAATAATGGAAACAGCTGATTAAGTAGACGAGAGCGAAAGGTTTATAGTATCAGGAGGATCGCAAGGTATTCATAATTCTAACATAATACATGAATTTAATAACTTAGTAAGTATATGGTGCATGTATATGTATATTATATATGTACAATAAAATATGCATTCATATATTTACACACTATAAACATAGTTAATACTACAAAATATAAGGAAGGTACAATATATGTACATACTCACAGTAAACGATCAGACACATATACATACACACACACACATATATATATATATATATATATATTCATATATATATATATATATATATATATATATATGATTCACAGTGATTCTCAGCTCATATATATATATATTTATTTATATCCATATATTATTTCTATTTAATATATTTACTAGAAAAATTAATTCTCCAAACTGTCCTCTAATAAAGATTAAGATCAAGTAATGTCTAGAATCTTTGTTCAAATTTCGATTATAATCCAGTACATTATTTTGATTGTAGAATATGTATGAAGTTTAAATTGGTCTTCAAGAAAAATTGAAATTCACGAAGCCTTGCATAATTTGTGTAAAATTTGATGAATCTGAATTTTCGAATAAGAGTATGTGCCTATGTTATAAACTTAATACTTTTAAATATTCTAAATACGCTGGTATTTGATGAATATTTTCTGAATTGTCACGAATGGGCCTCTACCCCCCTATTTTGGCGTATTTGCCTGAAACTAAATTAAACTTAATATAGCCTCTACTATAGATCCTTACGTCTACAACATGTGGGACAAAATTCATAATGATCCGTTAATTACTTGAGAAGTGACTCCTGTACATATAAAGATATACACATATGTATCCTTTATATATATATATATATATATATATATATATATATATATATATATATATATATATATATATTTTGATTTTATTCCATTTATATATATATATTTTGCTCTGAATTTTCATTGAGCACTCTCATAAACCCGGTTTAAACTTCCTTCGGATTCATACCCCCTGGATATTTGTTACAAGTTAATTATATATATATATATATATATATATATATATATATATATATATATATATATATATATATATATATATATATATATATATATATACAGGGTGGGCAAAAATAAGGGTCCTATTTTTTTAAATTCATAACTTTTTTATTTATTGATTTAAAAAAATTTTTTTTTTAGAATAAGTAAAGGACCCCTTCCGAAGCAAGCATGAGCCGTATTAGCCCTAAGGAACGTACCCTCATTTAGAAAACATTATTTTTGCTTAAAAAACTCAAAACAGTGTAAAAAACAGTAATTTAGTTTTTGTAAGTTTTAAGAAGTGTTTTTCGGCTAAAATTTGTTTTGTTTATTTCAAAATATCTCGGAAAGGTCAGTCTACACACACATAAAGTTTGGTGAGTTTAACTTTTATTTTGTGGAAGTTATTCAAATTCAAGTTATTCAAAGTTAAAGATAGGACCTTTATTTTGGCCCACCCTGTATGTATATATAGTGCGATACTCCGATTCTGTCGATTAGTTCTATAAGACTGACTTGATATTAACGTTCGCCGCTTTCAGCGTAAATATAACTTACTTTATCCGTATCAAGTGCCCACTTGCCATGGCCAAAGGGGATTTGAAGACTGCTTACAGATTCAGGGTATCTATGTGAATCGCGTTCACGCCACGGGACCGTCTTAGATTGTCATTCCCTGCACTGATGAAAGCCGAAACCTCAAAACGAAGTCGTTCGTAAGGTAAATATGTAAATATTATATATATATATATATATATATATATATATATATATATATATATATATATATATATATATACATGTATATATATATATATATATGTGTGTGTGTATTGTGAATATGTATATATTTCTACGTATATTTTATAGAGTGTTAATATATAAATGTATACATATTTTATCTGCATTATATTTAAGATTCATGAAATGTTATCAAATGCTAATAAATTGGTGAAACACACAATAAATTAGTCTTTTATTTTTCAATATTGCTTCATCATATTGTAAACTCATTTTATACTGTGTCTCATTTCTTCTTTATAATTTTCACATTAGTGAATGAAAGCGTGTACCGGTTATATTTACGTAAATACATTTGCATGTGTTTATCATAATATGAATGGACGTTAGTTTTCTTCTTTTCATGTATTCAATTAGAGATTCTATAGTAATTAACTTTGTCATCAGGAAAGATATATGCACTTCACGCATACGCACCACAGGTGTGAGTATGAAATATTGCTACATGAAGAGATGACTCAGCATGAATCAGCTTTCATAAAAACGTCTGAAAATAACTTCAGACATTGTTTTACGATTTTCCTTGTTTTAGATGAAAAATGACTGAACTTTAAAAATAATGAAGTTTAGTGAATTACATTGTTTTTCTTGAACATTAAAATGTTAATGTTTCGACCGATTTAATCCAAGTGTATATTTTTTTCCTGGTGACTATGTTTCGTATTTAAATATAGGAATTATGAAATAATTTTCAAATCCTAATTGTAAGCACTATGAAAAATCGACAAAAACAAATCATTAACACGTCATTTTTACGATTAGTAAAGCGTAATCGTAATTTTAAGAAGGCTGGAGATCACATCGACCGAAATATGTAAATTTATGAATATCGTTTATTAGGATGAGAGGAAAAACTGTAAAAAACTTTTGATCGTAAGAAACAAGTTACATCGGTGATGAAGGAAGGGTTGATGAATTGTATGTGTTTACTTGTTTATTACATCTCTCTTGAAATTTCTCCTATGTTTCCGAAACGTTCTCTTCTCTGGGATGTTTTTTTCGTCTTCCATAAAATGCGTTATTCAGTAAATAAAACAACGATTACAATGTCAATATTTTGTGATCGTTCTCTTTATTTACTATGCACGAATTGCAAACTCCTCGGCGCAAAGCTCAATCAACAAACCGAGATTGCAGCTGATCAAAAAGACAGGTACATCGCAAACACTACTCACGTCGACATCACGTCTCGAATTGTGATTCATAACACACACAGCTGACTTATGACACATCAGAAAACTGCTGTTTCGCGGATAGTTAAATCGTGAATACTTACCTAAAATGAGAAAATTCAGAACAGAACATTAATTCAAACAACAATGCTTCCCGTAGTAAAGAACAGTAAACAATATTTAAAGTAACACGGGGAAGAAGGGATTTAATGACAACAAATAAACGACAAAAATAAAGCATTTCTTAAATATGAAGTGACATCTCCATTGAATTCGATTATAATGTAACGAGGTGGCCGAACAATATTTCCTACTGATTGCAGATAAAAAAAACAGTTGTAAACATTCGGACCCAGTGATACTACAAAAACATTAGGGGTAATCCCTTAAAAATATACTCCGTATACACATCCTATTCTTATTCACTTGATATAACGTTAATACACACATAGTGAACAGATAAGTTTAAGAGATGAAAAAATGACTATTTTCTACACTAGTGCTAAGTAGCAAATATATCATTATCAAATGGGCTTTATTAAGCAGGTATTGTGCTGTTATAAATATAAATTTCCTTTTGATGTACAGGTTTTTTGAATCTCTGGGAAATCTATAGATAGAATTATGAATAAGGATTAAATATGAATATTCTATGAGTGTTAAAAATGGCTGAAGAAATATAGATAAAAAATAAAGAGACATGGTGGCAGAATATGTGAGGGAAAAAGACACACAGAGATAAATAATTACAACCAATCTATTAAGTGTTAAATTAAAAGGGAGATGTGCATGCAGTATTATGATTACCGAATTATGGTTATCAAATGCCTAAATGACTTAAAATTCAGAGAAGTATATAGTGTTTTTATATATCCTGGCTAAAACTTTGAGAGAAACGAGACACTCATTTGTGTTTTGGTGTGTGTAGAAAACTATGATAGATAAATTAATTTAACGTAATCAGTAATAAACTGACGAAACAGGGAAGACTGAAAACTATGAAATAAAACTGTGAATCTTTTTGTCAAAACAATTTATCAAACGTAATTCTTTTAAAATATCACTCTATTTACTATTGACAGAATAGTTTATTAGGATTTGGTAAAAAAATAGAATACAAAAGTTAAATATATTACAATCGTTCTTTTTGGTACACATTTCTTTTTGATGCAGTATAGAACAGAGATTTTATAACTAATCAAGCAACTTCTAACCAGAAATGTCACGACCACAGCGAACAATCAATACAAAAGTGTTGAGGAATAAATGAAATTAGTGGAAATCGACAAGGCATGAAGCCACTTGATGTATGAAGCTAACAAGAATGATAGATTATGATTGCAAAGACAAGCTATGCCTATTACCCTTTGTCTAGAAAATACCAGTCAGAAGGAAGAGAGTTCTACAAGCCAGCAGCGTTTTGAAGAGAAGCTAGTGGATCATGAAACATTATCACAATGAGGTATAACAACAGTGAATTGATGGAGACCACTAGAGCAAGAAGCAGGGAATAGATCACACGATTCTGAAAATCACATGCCATAATGGTACTTATAGAAATGAATGAGACTAGCAACATACCTTGTGTTAGAGAGAGGGTGCAGAGAAGAAGAAATTGTGAGGCTAATCAAATTACAAATACGTTTCTAGACTTTATCAAGAACCCTCAAATGAGACAGAGAGTCCCCGTCCGAAATATGACAACAGTTCTCCATACATGGTTTGATAGTAGATTTGTAGAGATAGAGAATAGCTTTAGGTGTGAGAAAGTGTTTTGAGCGATACAGAGAACCGATTTTACTGTTATATAAACACATATAAATAAACTATCACCCTATAGAAATTCAAAACCAAATGTTACTTAATTGATGCAGTGAATAAAGATAATGAATTTCGTGCATATTTGCTCATAGTTTAGAGAGAAAATAAGATAAAATTATTCAAACAATCATGACAGTCAGTATGAGGTTCGCATTACGAAAAATGAAAACAACGTGTTATCTTTACCAAACTGTGGTAAATTATATAGGTATGATATCGATTATTATAACTAGAGATGCGGTATGGCCCTCTTTTAGAATATAGTTATTACAAAGTCGCAATAAACGTGGAATAACATAAGGAAAAGGTTTGAATGGCATTATGATATAGATAGCCACCTTGTAGTATTTAGTGAGTTTGGCGAAGATCCGACAAAACGTATATACATAAATAGAAGCTTATCTAGGAAACAGAGAGTATTGATTTACTCCTCTCCAGGAGTTAGGCACAAGGCCAGTTTTTATCTTACTCCCACAAGTAAGATGTGACCCAAGGTTGGGTCGGGAAAGTGGGGTTTAAAAATTGCCTGGGCAGCCCCCTTGGCATTTCGCCGGTAGGGGCGCCTCAGGCAGTAAGCAATAAACTTACTCCTCCCCAAAGAGGGGAGGCGAAGCCTGGGAGGGTGGACCTCCTAGAACTGCACAGGACAGACCGGTGTAAATCAAGCCCCGAAGGCCAAGACAATACCAGTCTATGGGATGCAGTATCCATCGGTACAGATACTACACTTTGATCTTAGCCAAAAGGCTAGGAAACAGAGAGTAGCTAGTAGTGAGGAGGCAAGTTAATATTTATTTGTAGAAAATATACAGGATTCTAATCTAAGATATCTATACCTAGAGTCAAACTGAAAAACCTACGCAAGATGCACCACAAAGAAATGAATAGATGTAGATTAAACCCTAGAGCTAACTCAGTTCCCAATCTGGCAGGCAACAAACTATAACCAATGTAAGTTTGTCATATTCAAAGGCATGATTGATATAGATTCGTCCATAGAGAAGAGATAGATAGAAGACCATATAAAGGTAGAAACGAAACAGGAAGACGAGATACAGATCTGAGTGTAAAATACTGGAAGTCTGGAAAAAGGGAACAATTAAAAAGACGCTTCTATTGGAAATGTCGAGAAAACAGTTTATGTCCGTTCGAAATAAGCTCGATCAACGGACGGGCATGCACAACCGTATATCATTGTAAACACGGGCTTCCGAAACACAGTATCTCTTAGGCTAGCAAATAGATGTTATATAAGCTCAGTTGACATTAGAACCGGAATTCCGTTAGTTAATCGTAGAATGTATAGATTTCTGAAGAAAAAAAATGAAATAAAACTCTAAATAGGAAAGACAGGCCAAAGATAGAAACTATACCGGGAAAATTAAAAACCAAGCACTATTTCTGCGTGGTTAAAAATGTAAATAGATTTATCATTTTAGTTCGTTACTTGTTATGTGACATTAACGCTTTGCCTTATTAGATAGATTATATAAAACAATGATACTTATACATGCGAAGGTAGAACGAATATGTGAAGAGATGTTGGATATCTATACAGAAAAGCAAACTATTTTCGTCATAAACAATGCAAATGCGTCAAAGCTTGTATGCTACAGATTCTATCTGCCAGTCGACTTGTTCTACATGAATCTCATTAACTTTAAGTGTTTCCTCACATTTCAAGTGTAGCTCCGAAAACAACAGTTAGATATATAATACTGCTCCGTGTGCGTTAAAGTCACTTATCAGTACGTGCGACCAGAAAAAGCAATACCGTTTCGTTCGGATTCAATGATCTACATATATTATCCGATCAGACGTATTCTCTTGGTTGTGCCATTCCGTTACGTTCGGATTCAAAGATCTACATATATTATCCGATCAGACGTATTCTCTTGGTTGTGCCATTCCGTTTCGTTCGGATTCAAAGATCTACATATATTATCCGATCAGACGTATTCTCTTGGGTGTGCCATTCCGTTTCGTTCTGATTCAAAGATCTACATATATTATCCGATCAGACGTATTCTCTTGGTTGTGCCATTCCGTTTCGTTCGGATTCAAAGATCTACATATATTATCCGATCAGACGTATTCTCTTGGGTGTGCCATTCCGTTTCGTTCTGATTCAAAGATCTACATATATTATCCGATCAGACGTATTCTCTTGGTTGTGCCATTCCGTTTCGTTCGGATTCAAAGATCTACATATATTATCCGATCAGACGTATTCTCTTGGGTGTGCCATTCCGTTTCGTTCTGATTCAAAGATCTACATATATTATCCGATCAGACGTATTCTCTTGGTTGTGCCATTCCGTTTCGTTCGGATTCAAAGATCTACATATATTATCCGATAAGACGTATTCTCTTGGGTGTGCCATTCCGTTTCGTTCTGATTCAAAGATCTACATATATTATCCGATCAGACGTATTCTCTTGGTTGTGCCATTCCGTTTCGTTCGGATTCAAAGATCTACATATATTATCCGATCAGACGTATTCTCTTGGTTGTGCCATTCCGTTACGTTCGGATTCAAAGATCTACATATATTATCCGATCAGACGTATTCTCTTGGTTGTGCCATTCCGTTACGTTCGGATTCAAAGATCTACATATATTATCCGATCAGACGTATTCTCTTGGTTGTGCCATTCCGTTACGTTCGGATTCAAAGATCTACATATATTATCCGATCAGACGTATTCTCTTGGTTGTGCCATTCCGTTACGTTCGGATTCAATGATCTACATATATTATCCGATCAGACGTATTCTCTTGGTTGTGCCATTCCGTTACGTTCGGATTCAAGATCTACATATATTATCCGATCAGACGTATTCTCTTGGTTGTACCATTCCGTTTCGTTCGGATTCAAAGATCTACATATATTATCCGATCAGACGTATTCTCTTGGGTGTGCCATTCCGTTTCGTTCTGATTCAAAGATCTACATATATTATCCGATCAGACGTATTCTCTTGGTTGTGCCATTCCGTTTCGTTCGGATTACAAGGTCTACATATATTATCCGATCAGACGTATTCTCTTGGGTGTGCCATTCCGTTTCGTTCTGATTCAAAGATCTACATATATTATCCGATCAGACGTATTCTCTTGGTTGTGCCATTCCGTTTCGTTCGGATTCAAAGATCTACATATATTATCCGATCAGACGTATTCTCTTGGGTGTGCCATTCCGTTTCGTTCTTATTCAAAGATCTACATATATTATCCGATCAGACGTATTCTCTTGGTTGTGCCATTCCGTTTCGTTCGGATTCAAAGATCTACATATATTATCCGATCAGACGTATTCTCTTGGTTGTGCCATTCCGTTTCGTTCTGATTCAAAGATCTACATATATTATCCGATCAGACGTATTCTCTTGGTTGTGCCATTCCGTTTCGTTCGGATTCAAAGATCTACATATATTATCCGATCAGACGTATGCTCTTGGTTGTGCCATTCCGTTACGTTCGGATTCAATGATCTACATATATTATCCGATCAGACGTATTCTCTTGGTTGTGCCATTCCGTTTCGTTCGGATTCAAAGATCTACATATATTATCCGATCAGACGTATTCTCTTGGTTGTGCCATTCCGTTACGTTCGGATTTAATGATCTACATATATTATCCGATCAGACGTATTCTCTTGGTTGTGCCATTCCGTTACGTTCGGATTCAAAGATCTACATATATTATCCGATCAGACGTATTCTCTTGGTTGTGCCATTCCGTTTCGTTCGGATTCAAAGATCTACATATATTATCCGGTCAGACGTATTCTCTTGGTTGTGCCATTCCGTTACGTTCGGATTCAATGATCTACATATATTATCCGATCAGACGTATTCTCTTGGTTGTGCCATTCCGTTACGTTCGGATTCAAAGATCTACATATATTATCCGATCAGACGTATTCTCTTGGTTGTGCCATTCCGTTTCGTTCGGATTCAAAGATCTACATATATTATCCGATCAGACGTATTCTCTTGGTTGTGCCATTCCGTTACGTTCGGATTCAATGATCTACATATATTATCCGATCAGACGTATTCTCTTGGTTGTGCCATTCCGTTACGTTCGGATTCAAAGATCTACATATATTATCCGATCAGACGTATTCTCTTGGTTGTGCCATTCCGTTTCGTTCGGATTCAAAGATCTACATATATTATCCGATCAGACGTATTCTCTTGGTTGTGCCATTCCGTTTCGTTCGGATTCAAAGATCTACATATATTATCCGATCAGACGTATGCTCTTGGTTGTGCCATTCCGTTACGTTCGGATTCAATGATCTACATATATTATCCGATCAGACGTATTCTCTTGGTTGTGCCATTCCGTTTCGTTCGGATTCAAAGATCTACATATATTATCCGATCAGACGTATTCTCTTGGTTGTGCCATTCCGTTACGTTCGGATTTAATGATCTACATATATTATCCGATCAGACGTATTCTCTTGGTTGTGCCATTCCGTTACGTTCGGATTCAAAGATCTACATATATTATCCGATCAGACGTATTCTCTTGGTTGTGCCATTCCGTTTCGTTCGGATTCAAAGATCTACATATATTATCCGATCAGACGTATTCTCTTGGTTGTGCCATTCCGTTACGTTCGGATTCAATGATCTACATATATTATCCGATCAGACGTATTCTCTTGGTTGTGCCATTCCGTTACGTTCGGATTCAAAGATCTACATATATTATCCGATCAGACGTATTCTCTTGGTTGTGCCATTCCGTTTCGTTCGGATTCAAAGATCTACATATATTATCCGATCAGACGTATTCTCTTGGTTGTGCCATTCCGTTACGTTCGGATTCAATGATCTACATATATTATCCGATCAGACGTATTCTCTTGGTTGTGCCATTCCGTTACGTTCGGATTCAAAGATCTACATATATTATCCGATCAGACGTATTCTCTTGGTTGTGCCATTCCGTTTCGTTCGGATTCAAAGATCTACATATATTATCCGATCAGACGTATTCTCTTGGTTGTGCCATTCCGTTACGTTCGGATTCAATGATCTACATATATTATCCGATCAGACGTATTCTCTTGGTTGTGCCATTCCGTTACGTTCGGATTCAAAGATCTACATATATTATCCGATCAGACGTATTCTCTTGGTTGTGCCATTCCGTTTCGTTCGGATTCAAAGATCTACATATATTATCCGATCAGACGTATTCTCTTGGTTGTGCCATACCGTTACGTTCGGATTCAATGATCTACATATATTATCCGATCAGACGTATTCTCTTGGTTGTGCCATTCCGTTACGTTCGGATTCAAAGATCTACATATATTATCCGATCAGACGTATTCTCTTGGTTGTGCCATTCCGTTTCGTTCTGATTCAAAGATCTACATATATTATCCGATCAGACGTATTCTCTTGGTTGTGCCATTCCGTTTCGTTCGGATTCAAAGATCTACATATATTATCTGATCAGACCTATTCTCTTGCCTGTGCCATTCCGTTTCGTTTGGATTCAAATATTTACAGAAATTATCATAACTGGATAACCATCTCAATAATACGTCCTAATCATTTCGTTCAGAACACCGTCACAATAAATACAGTAGTTTTAGGTATTAGTATTGTAGATTTGAACATATCATAATTAATCAATGCGTTGACTAGACGAAACTCGAGTAAAACATGCGACTGTATATTATACAAAAAAACGGTTAATTTCAGATTACACACCAACCTCAATATTGCTTTGTATTGCAGTATCGTATTCATCAGTATCGAGAACAATTTATTTTTATTTACTTCGAATTACAATAATTCTATCGTGCATTTGCGCCTCAAAATATAAGAGCAGTTAAAAACACTCATATTGTCGCCATGCCAATGTGTGTATGTATGCGTCTAAATATTATCTGCAAACGTTTAATAATATCAACGTTTAATTGCGCTGTTGGAGGCATGGGTTAAGTGGAAGTAAATCGCTAGCTCGTTAGACTTGAAAAAGAAAAGTTTCTGGTTCAATTTAGACTAGAGGCGCTTCAAATTAATTGTTATTTTTTTAATTTGTTTAAGCATTGGTCGCATCTGCATTTATTACAACAGTGCAATAGCATACATTGCACTTAATTTACGTGTATCTTTACATAGATACAAAGATTAATTTCATACTAAATACCACAATAGGAATAACGGCAATTAAGAAAGAAATCAGCGATTTCAATAAAATAGAAACAGAGATGCCTTCACACGAGTCATACATTGCTCCATTAACAGCAGTTATCATTTATGTATTTTCATGCGATACAATGAATGCGTTCAACTTATTATTGTCCGATTCACTTACGCTCTACTTGGTTTAATAATTCAAAAATACACTGAACTAATTCGTTAGCATTGAATATTTTCAAGCATTTCCATAAAATATTCCCGGCGCAATTTAGCTAAAATTATCAAGAAAAACAGATTCCAATCGTGCAATATTTTATTTTGTTCATGTTACTGAGACTCATTTCCGAGAACTGATATTTGAAGCATCCACCATATTCGTCTGGTATTTAACCGCCATGTTCTTATATCTAAAAGCATATAAACAACATATGTAGCAATAAAGAAGAGGTCATCAATAATGTTGCTTAATTTCTTACTTCTAAGTTAACAGATATAAAAAGACACTATTTATTATTTGATCGTTTAAAACGGACTCAATTAGCATATAAATTGTTACAATAGCTGTTGTTCTTCGGTTTTAAAAAAATGTTGGAATCTACTTATAGAGAAAAACACTCCAATATTCAAAAAATGTTTGTTGCGAACAAAACAGATGTTTAAAATTAAGATTCCCACTGGTTATTTTTACGCTTAGGTCCAGCGAAGAGCAAGAAATGTTATTACATGCTACTTACTTAGAGATTTGGTAATGCTAATATATTATTTTGTTCTAAATTATATACGTGAAACTTATGTTATATTCTCATTAATTTTTACACAATAGCCAACGATATTTTATGATATTTAATAGAAAGAACGAATAATTCACAGTTTTTATTTGCCGCCACTTTAGTCATTCTATTTAAATATAGCAATTCATTCCAAACGTAATCAAATTCTACTGTCCGTTGGTGTCCATTTCTTCTTGCGTATATCTTATTTAGTGATATAACTCTCCTTGCTTAATTACGTATTTAATAGTATTTAGTAGATTAAAAAACAGAATAGAAATATTAAGGTGATCTCAAAAATAAGATAGTGCGTCAATCACCTGGAGACAAATCAAAGTCGGCAGGAACTCTTGCCACAAGGACAATTTAATGTGGAAAAGGTTAGAAAATAGTCGCCCACGGACTCCTCAGCATCACCAGGTAGCACCACATCAGGCAATAAACCATCTTCTTGTCTTGAAAGAGGAGCGCATGTCTGTGAAGATTACCTCCTAGACTCAAATCGGACTATACCTCATTCCGATGAAGAATGAGCTTTCAAGAGAAAAAAACAGTTTCGAGCTTATGTCAAAACTTTCCCAGGTTTACGAGAAAAATGAGTTCGTAATATCAGATGAATTACACAAAGAAATAACATCCAACATAAGTCTTGCTCTCTATGTAACCTTATATCCATGTTATTTAGCTATGGCTTACATATTTAAATTGGAAGTGATATACCATTTTGTTTATAATAAACTATCCAATTTTCTACTTGATAGTTAGTGTTACTATATTCACCTGCTTATAAATAAAGAGAGTCATAAAGACGCAAGCGATATTGAGAGAAACTTTCTAAACAAAGAGCGTGTGGTAAAAACAACACATGATCAGTAAAGATGAAAGTAATATAAATAAACTTTAAAGACATTAGTGAGTTGGTCGGTAAATTTTAAATTATGACTAACTATTACAATTAAAAATATTTTTACAGAATATGCCTCAATCCACATACCAAGGTATATTGTAAAATACATTTACTGTGATGAAAATACATGGGAACAGCTTTGGGAATAAAACGTAAATGAACTAAGCTTTAGTATAAGAACAGATATACACAGAAAAAGAGAAATAGTACCTGTCCAGGGTTTGTCATTCTTCTACTGTTCTATCAACGTGACACTGTGTCTAACTGTAGACTCACCTAAATATCAATACAAACAAACCACATAAAATCGATCATTCCTGCTGTGACTTCTGTCATCGTAAATATAGGTTGTATTCTGAGTATATGAAAATATGGAACATAGCAAAAAGCAAAAATACATATAGAGAATAAGTAAAGCGTAGATAAAAGGAATACAAGACAAACATGCACTACAGAAAAAAAGGACATTTTATCAAGGAACCACGTGTATCGATTGTGACCTGTCAGTTTGTTTGACATGTCTACTGCCAAAAGGTTGATAAATATAGCTACCATCGGAACCGGTTCGATCCAGACACACACACATATATATATATATAGTTATATATATATATATATGTATATATATAGTTATATATATATATATATATATAGTTATATATATATATAGTTATGTATATATATAGTTATATATATATATAGTTATATATATAACTATATATATATATATATATATATATATATAGAGAGAGAGAGAGAGAGAGAGAGAGAGAGGGAGAGAGAGATAAAAGAGAGTGAGAGAGAGTGAGATTAGATCGATTCATGAGTAATTTCGGTTTCATGATCTTTAAACCGAATTAACACAGTTTAATTAATTCTATATCCGCTGTTTTCTTCTAACGACATTTTCCTACTTACCAATTAACTTATTTATGTCATCAAAATAAAAGGAAGACGTCTTCATTAAAAATAAACTTTGGATCGTGCTCTTTCTCCTATTCGTCTGCAGTTAATTTTCTGCCTGGAAGTGCATTCTGTAATGCCTTAACAGATTAAAAATACGTTGGGGCGATGTGAGAGTGATGTGCTGGATGGGTTAGATTAGACCAGTGAAGTTGCAGAATATTTCCCTGTGTAACATTTAAAGCATATAGTATTGCGTTGTCATGGTGGAGGACCACCTTTTTTCTTATTGGCAAATGTCAGGCCTTTCTTCACATATTTTACCCACACGCCTCAATTGCTCAATATACTAGTTTGCATTTTGTTTTAGATTGTAGACTAAAATCACATCATGAATAATGCCCCGAGTATCCCACCAAACGCACAATGAAATGCTTCTTCCATGGATCTCAGTTTTGGGATGGGTTGTATAGATTTACCTTTATCACAACACTGTCTTTTGCATAACATATTGTCATAGGAAACCAATTCTCTATTACCTGTTATTACAAGATCGAGAAAGCGCTCATTTTTCTGCCTGGAAAGATGACTTGTTTCAGTGAGCAGACAATCTGCCTCATCATTTTTACTTAAGGAATGAAAAATGCAGACGCCTGATCTGCTAACCTTACCCTTCTTTTCGAAGTGGCGGCATATAGTGTGCTTTGAAGTAATGAGTTTTCTGCCAATACTCGAGTGCTTAGATGAAGATAATTATCCACTAACGTGTTTAAAACATCTCCATCGATTAGCAACCAATCTGAGACTTTTCCTCCAAGCTCAAATCTCTGAAACGAAAATGTGCAAACCAATTTCTTACTTCTCGATCTGCTATGATATATTAGCGATATATGCTGCATATTTTCCTACCGATATCTTTCGAGAACGGCAGAACAATTTTCTTGTTTAAAGACCTATAAAATAAACCGCTTATCTACTTCCAGATTGACAGTTAAAATGCATAATTTTGCTGCAATACACGTGATGATACACCTCTGAAAAAATAGAAAGTAAATTTCTTAATTAAGACTAGTAAACCAACATTTGAAGGGTTTTAGAATAGCCTTAAAGCGTTTCTAAATATTATCAACAACATGGGGCATTATTTATGAATCAACCTAATACACACACACACACACACACACATATATATATATATATATATATATATATATATATATATATGTATGTATGTGTGTGTGTCTGTATAATTCATAGTTTCTATCCAATGTAGTGCTTGTTTTATATCATTATAGAAGGACAGATCAACATGCTACCTTAGATTTACAGGTATGGAGTGGACTCATTTGACCAAACATTGGATTTATTTTTAATTGTTATTATAAGTTGTCTACAGGTCTTCATCAGACATATTTTGATCTGTGTTAGCAGGGGTTGTCTTATAAAAGACATTTTTTTTTATTTATTTCTTATTTTTATTTACCAGTAGTTATGTTATGAAGTTTCCTTCAAAAATATCTTAAAAAGTACTTAAAAATTAAAAAAAAATGAGAAAAAAACAAAAAGAGAACAAGAAAAAGGTATGTTAAGGAAAAAGTATCTTCAAAAATTAAAAAGCAGAAAATTCAAATAAAATCAGTCATAACTAATTTTTATTATAATTATTTTATGTACTACTCTTGGGTTAGATGCTCATATGTACTAAGAATAGGGTACTTTATTTGTGCCAGTTTATATAGCTATATAAAGGATTGTACATATATTATATATATATATATATATATATATATATATATATATATATATATATATATATATATATGTATTAAAAAATATTTATTAAACTTAATTGCTTCTTTGAATTGGTTTCCTGAAAATTTCCTTCTAAATATCGTCTCGGTAGGCATCTAATAACATTGTCTTTCCAATGCGTCTTCTATTATTCAATCAATTATATGTATGTACTCATTATTTGTATATAAAAGTATAATTAAAAGGAATGTGATCATGGTAGACTTAATCTAGAGAAAGCATACATTTATTAAAACCTGTTTTACCAGATAAAGCTTCTGAAAAAAGTGGTAAGCATCGTGGAGAAACCTTTCCATAAATAACACCCTGTAATAACCTCCATTAAAATCTTCAGAAATTTCTCTAAAAAAACTCTCTAGAATTTATTTCCAAAATATTTGACAAAAATCTTTTGATCAATCTTTTTTAAAACTTATGAAAAACATTCTTTGAGAACACTAGAAAAAGTCCCCCCACCCAGAAAAAAATTTGATATTTTTTCTGCATTAGTGAGAACAATTTTATACGAAAAATACTTTTTTCGAAAGAGAGATAATAAATAATTTTGGAATAATTTCCATTCAAATCTAGAGCAAAAATTATTGTTAAAAGACATCGATTTCACGTTATGTTTAAGTTAATCAGACACGCATTAGATATTCCAGTTTCTTTGATTTTCATATAGGGAAACACACATCGAGTGTTTATTGGAGAAACTATGAGAAAAACAAATAATAATAATAATAATAATAATAATAATAATAATAATAATAATAATAATAATAATAATGATAATACAAGTAATAAAATGATATTTCTGCAATTCAATTAGCCTAAGAAAGTATGCTGTTATTCCATCTTCTGTAAACAATGTATTACATTTCATCCAGATCACTTTCTATTCATAAATACAACTTCCATATGCTTTCATTGTTACTCACATCTTATTATCTACTTCATTCCGCCAACAGAATCACCAGGTAGTAATTATTAATGGCATAATAGTGATACGAACACGGTTTATTCCAATATACTAGCATATATGCTTTAATATTACTGCGAAGTCGTGAATTCTTAAACTGCGTTGGCTCTGTTGTCGGTATTCTCGTAATGGTTGCCCACATCCCCAAATAAAAGTGGTATCATGGAATCGACTTGATTCGAACGTGGCACACATCATCAGTCTGCGTTGTTATCTACTTAAGCACTGTCACCTCCAACTTACTGCTTATACATATAAACTGCTTTCTTTTTACATTAACTTTGAATATTATACATGATACGACTTTTGTAATAAATAAATAATATCAGTATATAAACTCTCCATCGAAATTAAACGAATACAGATTACTTATTTAGAACTCGGATGGTATTCTTGAATAGCAGATTACACGTATTTACCAATGCTTCACATCGTCCGGGCCTTTGGGTCCGGATTTACGCCGGTCTATTGGGGGTTGTCGGTCGTGTGCAGTTCTAGGAGATGCACCCTCCCAGGCTTTGCCTCCCCTCTTTGGGGAGGAGTAAGTTTATTGCTTACTGTCTGAGGCGCCCCTACCGGGGAATGCAGACGGGGCTGACCAGGCAATTTTTAAACAGCCAGAGTGCTCAAATTCTCGAGCGCTGGTTCTTTCCCACTTTCCCGACCTTCTGTCACATCTTACCTTGTGGGAGGAAGATAAATAGAACCAATGCTTCACATTTGCATTCTTGAATAACTACAAATGTCCACAAAGATTTTAGACGTCTGCATCGGTAAGCTTTTATGATTATTTTTTTTACAGTTACTTCTAATTATAATACCGTATTAAAACTATTTAATTTTGAATACCATCAGCGAAGGGGTAGAACTGACTATTTACGCATCAACTTAGATAATTACGTCTTATTTATTTATTTACAAATATATATGTTCATTTTCCGATGTGTCTCTTCAGAATTAATACTTTAATATTTATTTTCCCTTCCTTCATAGAGGACAGAACAGATTACGTGTAGCATCAGAACAGAGAGTACATATGTTGTTAGTATAGTATTTGAACAGATACTGCACTTTAACGTTAATTTTATTGTAAAAGTAAAAAACATAAAATATTAATAAAACACATATTGTAAAGTCGGCAAATATTCAGAGTAGATGTTAGAATAAATATTTTATTTAAATATTCAAGGTAGTGGCGGGCATAAACAGTGCCCTTCGATTTTAACTCAACTACGCTCAGCATTTCATATCGCCTTTTCAGATCAAACTTATCTGTCGCATAATCTACACGCTCGCCAAACTTTGAATATCACACCCATTGTAGTGAATATGTGTGGGGATGATAAAATAAATTAAAGATGGGAAATTATTAAATACTATACCGTACAATAAAAAGGAAATTATTAGTGTAGAAACTATTAGATAGTTTTTCAACTCATCGAAATTAGCTTGTTTTCTGCTTTAAAAATAATTCATGGAGCGTGAACATTTTTCTTCTTAAGCAGTTGAAAAACTTACAATATCTATATTTGTTCTTGTTGGGGTTGGCGTCACAAGTTTACATAACGTATATCAAACCTAACCAATATCCCTAAACTAAACTGAACGTAAAATAATCCTAACCCTAAACTTCTGTTATCTCCTTAGATCAAATCACTTTCTGCCTTTTCTGGAGCGATTTCCATAAAAAAAACTAAACCTCACCTAACCCTAAGAAGAATGGAAAGACACGATGTAGCCGAAACGGACGATGTTTATTTATCGGAAACCGGGTACAATTCAGAAATGTTTTACAAAATATTCTCGAAAAATAAACAAAAAGTAAATGGTTACACATCTACATTTAAAGTAAAATAAGGAGGAAGTGGGTGCTCATTTTACGTTAAATTTATATAGAAAAGTGAAGCCCCCACAAAACGATCTTAAATATTCGACTTAAAAAAAAGCATTTCCTCCGCGTGCTTGTTCAAGCTGTTTACATGTTATCGCCTCAACATCGGTGTAAAAGAAAACGAAACACAGTTTCGTTTTTGTTTCTTAGTTTGATACTCTATCAGCCGATTTCCCGATTCTTCCCAATAACAAAACACGTAAAACAAGCCTCAGAAACAGAATTAGAGCAGTTTGCTCTCGAAAGAGAATTTGGCAAGCAGACAGTAATGAGCACTCGTGAGAGCGTTGCCTGCTTGAGTCAGTGAAACGTAAAGTCAAGCTTCGGAGTCACATGAACGAGATAGGTATCCATATTGATAATGGTTCGGCTGCTTAACAACGATGATATTTTTGAAAATACAAATAATAATAATACGTAACAGCGACTCAAAAGTACAGAAACCTATGTTGATCTGCTGTTAACATTGTGGGTTCAGTGTTCGTGTCCGGTAATCAGCACATGATTCAATAGTTCAAGGTTGAGCATGGAATTTCGTGAGTAGATTTACTTTCCGGGCAACGCAGTACCACGGGTAAGCTAGTATACAAAGTTGGCATTACAAATACTATTAACATTATAGTTTTCTGTGTAGCATATTTAGATGTTTGTGGTAAAATAAACTTCACAAGCACATGCTTCCATATTCTTTTGACATTTCCCCACGTGGTAAATCATTTTTACATTCCTCTCTTTACGTTCTTCCAAATTTCAACAAAGTTTGTTGGGGGATAAGACAAATATGTTTAGTTTCATTGAACGTCAAACATAATCTAACACAAAACCAAGTAGACAATAAAACCAAATTGAATAAAGAGAACAAGTGCAAAAAGTATATATTTTATTAGCGTTTAGACATGTTAGATTTATTTTGTCTTTATTCTACAGTCGAAAGAAAGCAAAAATGATATGATTCATAACGAATATGCTGAAAATAATACAAAAAGATTTTTATCTTTCAAAACTCAATGCGACTAAAAATACTGTTACATGACAAATGGTCAGATTATTTTAATGTTATCATTTTATTGTGCGTGGCGCCATTTTTACTATATTTTACTATTCATTAAAACAGATTTATTATTGAGTGCTTTAAATCTGTAATGTAACAAAATAAAACAGGTTATATGTTAGCTCATTACACATAAAATGTCACTTTCGCTATAAAAATCAAATAGTTTTTGGAAGAATAAATCAAACATAGAAATACATTATTCAGAATTTAATCCACTTAAATCGATAAGTTTTTTTCTTAACGATTATACAAGGACTAAATAGCGTGTGAATTATTACTCAGTAATTCCCTAATTTAATAATGATGTGCTCTGTCTTAATGTTTTACTGGTTGTGTAAAGATTATGGTAGGTTACGGAATATGATATTAATACTCATGTCCTAATTCTAAGAAACTTCACCACCGTGTAGCGAACGCTATGCAGCTATCACACTCAGCGACGTTACATACTATTGAATTCATGATGTAATGACGTAATCAAAGTTATGCAACTATAGGAAAGTTGTGAACAAGTTACACTGAATAAGCAATGTATTACATATCTGAAAATAAATACAGACACATTTTCTGGGATGTTGATGGAATACATTTATTACGACATTAAATTTCGAACAAAATAATATATTCTTAGTGTGTTTGACAAGTGACAGTCAGATACGAAGTGAACAATACATTGTATCCTAATTACATTTCTATGTCTTCAGAGTTGTTATTAAACAATTAGCGAAGGCCCCAATCGTAACACGGGGTACGTTCAACGGTTACCTTTATCATATGTATCATGCTTCCTGCTTTGGACCTCTTTATTTAGGGAAGCTTATTTAATGCAATATGTGTGCACACATCTCTATTTTTAAAAATTTACATTTTTTCGTTAATGCTTGATTTCGCTAGTTAGTAGATGTATAGGTGTGAGTGTAATAGGATTTCGCTAATGTATGTCACTTTAAGTGTCAAATCGCAATATAATTTCAGAAAATTCTAACTAATATTTTCAAAATTACTAAGATTATTTTTGTTAGATATAAATGTTGTTATAGTACTATATCTATAATGGGTGTTGCAATGTTCCGTTCACGATAAATACTGGAAATATGCTTCTTAGTGTTGAGTAAACCCCAGTCGATACGGACAGTCATGACGTAATATTACTCTTATTTCTGTGTTGAATTATATTTTACTTAAATATACTTGTTTCAGCTAAATCTCATGTTCGTGTTTTCATTCCAGCTCCTAAAAAGGTCCGCAATAAATTTATTTAAATCTTATATTTGAATAGAAATGCTGTGCTGTATTTTCAAATTCATAGTTTAATGTTTGTAAATTATCAAATAAATTATGAACGCTAAACAATGAACGTTTTTATTTTATCATGTTTTTCATGGGCCATTTTGGGGGAAAACAAATAAAATACAAAGAAAAGAGCAAACTCACATGCACGAAAACTCACTTGTATGCAATTTAAAAATGTCAGTTCACAGCTACTACATACTAAAAGTTGGGCGGACAGTTATAAATTTTAATTCAGTAATATTCCTTTAAATAGTTAATAAATTCTATCATTGATTTATAAAAAATCGAATTCACTTGAGCGTAATTTCTTACTTTCTTAAAGTACAATCAATTTGCTTGCAAATGCCTACTAATTTGAATACGAAACTAAGAATTTGAATGCGGTTCCCCTACGCCGAACTGTTAAACACAGTTGAAGCACACTTTTATTATGGAGAGTCAGAAAGTAGCAGCTTTAAAAAAACGTCGAGTGAATCAAATGTGTTTTCAATGGAGAAGCTTGAGGTTGTCCAGCACTATTTGTTGGAGTTTTAGCGGATGATGGAGCAGCTCCGATAGTAGAGAAGCGCACAGATATATATATATATATATATATATATATATATATATATATATATATATATATATATATATATATATATATATATATATATATATATATATATATATATGTGTGTGTGTGTGTGTGTATATATATATATACTTATATGGAAAGAGAAAGAGAAAGAGAGATAGCAGGGAAAGTCAAGAGGGAGAATTTCTGTACAAAAGTAAGTTATATATATATATATATATATATATATATATATATATATATATATATATATATATATATATATATATATATATATATGAGAGAGAATCATTCTCATACAACTCTTAATAAAGTAACTAATTCATATATTAAAAAAAACGTTGGCCATCTGGGAAAGTTACACTAATTAAATGGGCAACGAAACGAAATGACGACTTGAGCATATCAAGTCCGAAGTGCGGTTCATAATACAACTTCCCGATGCTTGTTGCAGAATAAAACCGGCAAAAGAAAAGTTTTATTCCTGAGTTTTGGGGCATTTTTGCGGATTTGTTTTACTTCAATATTTAATTCGCTTTAAACAATGCACTTTCGGTATTCTTTTTTTTTCCCTGTCTATTTCATCCACAGTAACATCTTTTATGTTTCTCAAACCATATCCGCTTATCAACAAATACAGCCAGGTATTTTAACCGTACACACTGTTTCTCTCTTGTCTCTTCTGTTCTAAAACGCCCTGCACTTGTCTTACAAATAAATATTCTATTCTCTGCAATAGCCACGACACTTCTTGTAGTTCAAAATAAGTCACTGCACTGATAAATACTTTTTAAGATCATTCCAATAACATAATAATAAGTTTGGGGATTATTTAACATATTTCCATATATTTACTAAAACAGCTAAATTTCTACCACGTATTTCTAGGAAAAACGTATCTCCTATCAGTTTTCTTATCTTATAGTTTCTCTATTTTGTTTTTTTATAGAGTTCTACCATGCACAGTAAATCCTCGAACATAAACAACTATGCGCATTAACGGGCCTCGTAAAACTTAATGGCTTACAACAAGATACGTGATTTTATGACAATCAGTAAAAAGAATGTACAAAACTGGCAGAATATAAAATACAAAACTCACATTCAGTTCGATTGCTGTGGATAACAGTTTAAATAATTGAAAATAAATAAAATAAAATGTATCATTATCGACCGGAAAATTTGCTTTTTGGGCAGCTGAATCGGTGTTTGCCTATAAAAGTTGGCTTCATACAAACATGGAAAAACAAATACAAAGTAACAAGCGAATCACGAATACGAAAGTATCCGTTTGGGCAAGAGCAAATGTCACGTTTGACAGAAATAGAAAGAAACAACGTGTGCAACTGATGTTCGAAAAGAATGTAGAATGAGGTCATTGTGTAAATGTAATAATAGAAGCACAGTCAGTTGAATTGACAAGAGAGAAAAGTATACAGTATCAGCAAGAATAAAAGATAGGCATGATGCCAAAATAATAAATGATTGTAATAATTTAGTAAGTAAACGTATATATATATATATATATATATATATATATATATATATGTATATATATATACATATATGTATATATTAATATATATTATATAATTCAGATAAAATATGCCTTTATATATTTATACACTATACAAAATATTTAGCACTATAATAATAAAATGAAGGTACAATATATGTATATATTCAGACTACACATGCACACACACACACACACACACACACACATATATATATATATATATATATATATATATATATATATATATATATATGTATATGTACGAACATTAATAACATTGTTGCACTACCACTGAAAATGTATTTAAATTAACTTTTTGAAAAACAAACACATGGTGCAAGTGTTAATTATGAAAGCATTTATTTAATTATTTTTTCAAGCTTTCGATGAATAACATCTTTGTCAGGGGAGACTGCTCTTAAGTGTTTTCTGCTTCTTCATTTCGATGGTATTACCCCCGAGAGGTCGAATCCACGTTAGAGTCAGAAATACACATCTACTCGTTAAGGACGTGAGTTAAATATGAAGTCTGGTGGATGTTTTTCGCTGGTGGCGGTTTTGGAATAAAGGAAATTCATCACATCTTTGGAAGCACGTATCAAACTATATTTAAAGGACTTTTTGTTAAACAGACATATAGTGCAATTTTAAATGAGAAAATCATTTATTTAAATTTTTCTATTGTGAGCTTTCAAAATATAACTTATTTGTCAAGCGGGATTGTTCTTTAGTTTGTTAGAAAAAAAAAAAAAAATATATATATATATATATATATATATATATATATATATATATATATATATAGGTGTTACCATGAGTCTTTACTTATATAGTTATGTATACACATACATATATATATATATATATATATATATATATGCATTCTAAAGTATCGTGTTCACGTTTGCTTAATATTTAGATGTATATTAATATGTATATGGTAACTCAGTCTCAATTACTTCTCAAACACGGACACACTGGCACACACACACACGTACATAAACGTACCTCCTAAACGAGATACAGCCAATTGTGCACCGCGCAATAAATATATAAGTTAACAGATTTGTATATATTTGTATGTGTATGCATGTGTGGGTATATATATATATATATATATATATATATATATTTATGTATATACATATATATATGTATATATATGTAGATATATATACGTTCATATATGTATTTGTGTGTGTTTGTTTTTATACGTTTAGAGACACACTTGCTAATCACAAAATTTCAATATCAGATATAGACCTCAAAAGCACATTGCATATGATACGAATACCCCACTTACAAAAGATGATTAGATATATCTTTCAAACATTAGTTTGTCTTCTGTTTATGTACTCTTAAATATACATTGTGCATGAGACAGCCAACTTGCCGGCGTTCAAATAGAACACCCTCACAGACACCCTTCTCTGTTCTTATTTCTTTCTTTTCCTTTCTGGTGCATGTGTACCGGAAAATACAACAAGCACCCATATATATGACCTTGAGAGACGTCCCAAGTGACACGTTTGTGAAATATTAATAATATTAATTTTAGTTCGTCGTTTTCCAAAAATCTGTTTCACACTTAATAGAAGGTTTGAAAAAGTGAACGGTTCTCTTAAATGTCCTACAGAATACAGAAGAAAGTACTAGTATTGGAATTTACTTTGCTTCTATCATCGTCGAATAAATTCGGCACTAAATTGTAAGTTATGCGTTTATTTTTTTATTTATTTATTCTTAGTTTTTGTATTCAGTTTCATTTCTTCTCCATGAGCGCTATTTATTTTTTCGTTGACTGATTACACACACACACACACACACAAGTTAAATGGACGAAGAGTGATGAACATTAACGAATGTCCAAATTTATTTCAAACTTCAAATGTTCAAAGCATGGTATATTCTGTAATAAAATTATGTTTATTGTTCTTTTCTTAAGCGAAGGATTTTCAAAGATCGAGATCTTATAATCAGAGGAATTATACAGATAGATAAGTTGGCAATAGAAAAGCCAAAGTTAGACATTTGAAAAAAATTTAAAAAAAAAAAGATGGGTGAGAAAAAAAGTTCGAGTAAAAAGATATTGGGTTTGTCCGTGTGGTAATTGTCCGCCGATAAGGTGTCCAATGGAAGAGGGTTTCGATGGAGAAGAAAAAGTTTCGTAGAGGCATCATAGTAAGGCGTTCAAAAATAAGTAAATCCAATGGTGAAAATTTAGTTCAAAGTCGTAAATAGAGCGTACTTAAACGGAATTAAAATGAAGATTTCTGGTCATTTAGAGAAAGCTTCCAAGGCCGAAGAGAATTCCAAGTGAATGACGTAGAGATGGAGAATTGAAGTTGTTCTGAAAAAAGCCCTAAGTTAAAAGCAAGGTCAAATTAGGAGGTAGGAAAGAAAAATTAAGTTGGAGCAAATGGTAGGAGGGTTAGATGAACAGAGCATGACAGCTGATGGAAAAGGGAGTGAGGTGGGAGTGGGAAGGGGGTTCTGGTGATAAAGTTCTTTTTGGCATATGCTACGTCCTGTCAGTGGGGATTGGCTGTGGTTGAGAGATTAGGTCGATTTAGGTCAATTGAGAGTAAAATTATTATTTGGAAAGGAAGAAAAAGGGGGGCCGTAATTTGAAGACGGATTTAGGGAGAGAAGCAATGATTAATTGAAGTAAAAAGTCGTGTCCGGTGGGAGAGATAAGGGTTTTTCTGAGAATGGGACTCAGTAATTTAAATTATGAAAAAGTGCTAAGCCAGGCAGAAATATAGTGTTATATATTTAAAAGATTTAAAAGTGCTACAGAATTTAAAAGGTATTCCAGTTGGCTTTTCTATTGCCAACTTATCTATCTGTATAATTCCTCTGATGATAAGATCTCGATCTTTGAAAAACCTTGGCTTAAGGAAAGAACAATAAACATAATTTTATTACAGAATATACCTTGCTTTGAACATTTGAAGTTTGAAATAAATTTGGACATTCGTGCATGTGCATCACTCTTCGTCCATTTAACTTTATAATTTCTCTATCTCGTATATTGAGCTTTCACCATTTCACTATAGGTTATTTCTACTAAAAGTTTTACTTTTAGCTTCTTACTTATTATTACTGATCATTTACCACCACGTTTATGTCGCATTTTGAAAGTAAAAACAAAGATACTTTGCTACTACAAATTATTTCTAAAATTCATATTTAATTTAAATCAGAATTTAGTACATGATTTCTATTCTAGAATATATACAGGGTGGACCAAAATAAGGGCCCTATCTTTAAATTTGAATAACTTGAATTTGAATAACTTCCACAAAATAAAAGTTAAACTCACCAAACTTTATGGACTGACCCTTCCGAGATTTTTTGAAATAAACAAAACAAATTTTAGCCGAAAAACACTTCTTAAAACTTACAAAAACTAAAGTATTGTTTTTTACACTGTTTTGAGTTTTTTAAGCAAAAATAATGTTTTCTAAATGAGGGTACGTTCCTTAGGGCTAATACGGCTCATGCTTGCTTCGGAAGGGGTCCTTTACTTACTCTAAAAAAAATTTTTTAAAAATCAATAAATAAAAAAGTTATGAATTTTTAAAAATAGGACCCTTATTTTTGCCCACCCTGTATAAAGTGTAACGCTTCAAATTAAGTTTTTTTTATAGAATAATTTAGATTCAATGAACATTGCATAATTGGTGATAATGACTCTGAATCAAATTTACTGCTAATTTAATACATCTGAATTTTCGAATCGGATGTTATGCCCACATTTTTCCTTTAACCCCCTTTTATCTTATTTTTTAATTTGTCTTATACTTATTGTTAAAATATAACAAACATCGGAAGTGTCTGAATTTTCACGTAGGGCTTCGATACTCTTTACGGTTACTAAATCAAACTGAATATAGCATATACACTATTGCGTCTAGTAGATGTATTTTAACATTAATTAATAATCGGTCAATTTATTGAACAGTGAAGTCTGCACATATAAATATATAAACATATACACATACATTCTTTTCATTTCTTAATCACATACTTTTGGTAAAATTATTTACACTCTGTCTCATTACTTGTTTATTAATTATGAATTAATCGTATAAGGCGTGTATTTTCGTAAATGATTTAACATTTATATATCATTGATATGAATGGACGGTAAGTTGTTTTTTTCTTTCCTACCGGGAACAAAAAACAGTTTGTGTTATGTAATTGGAAGCAAATGGAAAAATCTGTCTCTAAGAAGAATGCATAGAGTATCGACACCTCGAATATAATAATTGACATCCTATTATAATTATATGTTCATAAATAAAACTACATGTGCATCCACACACATCAAAAACATGTGTGGATATAAAATATTAATGCATTTAAGAGTATTCAGCACAAACGTGCTCAAATACAAACGTATGGAAAAAATGTCAAACAGCGACACTGTTTAACGATTTGACTCCTTTTATACGGAAAATGAACGCACGTTGGATTTTGACTGTATCTTGAAAATGAGGAAGTCTTGTGATTTGCATTGTGCTTCATTGTATTATGATTCTTCAAAAATGAAATATAAATTTTTGGGTCGGTATGCGCTTTTCTGAGGCAATGGCCGAATCCTTAGAGGTGACATACAGTCTCAAGTGGAATGTGGTCATAAATGGATGGCAACATTTAATGTTGCTAAGATAAACTTACTTTCCGTCAGCAACTACAAATAACTTATCAACCACCGATTGACATAGCAAATAAAACTCGACCTTAAAATTTACAGGTAACATGAATTGGAGCACATACATAGAAACATTGCCAAGACTGCTGCAACGAAAGTGGAATCCCATTACCGTATTAGAAAACTTCTCATGCCTGACAGTATCTTATATTTCTACAAGTTCACCATCCACCCATGCATGGAGTATTGTTGTCACATCTGGGCTGGTGCACCATACACTAGTCTATCCTTCTTACACAAGGTCAATAAAAGAGTCGTTAATCTAATAGGTCTTTCACTATCCATGAATCCCCAGCCCCTGTACCATCGCACCATGTTGCATCCTTGTTTTTGTTTTACAAGTACTTCAATGGAAAAGGTGCCGATAAACTGGCTGCTCTGGTGTCCCCTCAAAGTAAATACACTCGACTAACCCAACCATTAGCTAAATCCCATCTATTTACTGTGGAGGCCTCTAGATGCCGAAGCGGCTTATACTCAAATAGCTTCTTTCCTCGGTGTGCCGGACTTTTGGACTCCCTCTCTGATCCATGTTTATGCCACTGTACCTACATGCAGAAATTTAGAATTTATGTTTACAAGTATATCGATACATAGCTCCAAATTTGAGATGACCCCCAACACTTTAACCATCATTTTCGGTAGCCTCTAACGTCGACCGTGGAAACATGCTTTGGTTGGTGTGAACTATGATTACAAATAAATAAAAGTAATTGTCAAATACTTATATTAAACTATCATGCTTACCCGACGTCGTTGTCGTGAACCCCTAATAGAGTATGAGGATTGTTACTGTGTCCTGGCACAGGCACGCCCTTTAGTATGCGCCTCTTTTCCTCGAGTGCAGCCAAGCGGCCCTCTTTAAAAGTATTTCTTTACTTTAGCCACGATACCTCTCCAAGTCGCTAGGTTCTTGGCATCGTACTCCAACATAGTCGACATTTGGTTGGTTGGCATTTGAGAGATTTTTGTAACGCTTTCTTCTGGCCACCCCGACTGCAGTTTCCATTTCTAAGTTGGTAATAGAAAATCTGCTTCAGCAGTCGAGTGTTCGGATTCCTCACAACGTGGCCACTTAAACTCAATTAGCTTTAATGACAAAAGCTTCAATACTAGATGTCTCGGCCTCCTAGATGACGATGATGTTGGTACGATGTTCTCTGAAAAGAAACGTTGATTGAACTATTCCAGCGTCATTAGGTGGCGACAATATATCGTCCATGTCTCTGAGGCAGAGATCATTGTACAGAGCACGAAACCCTTGTATCTTAGTACTCGTCTGAATGTCTCCATCCCGGTTAATACGTGTTTGGAGGCGGTCGTAGGCAGCAACGGCGTCCATTAGTCGGTATTAGATAACATCTTGAATGTCAATACATGATGAAAGATAGCTTCTAAGGTATGCGAAATTGTTAGCGTATTCCAGAGTTCCTCTGTAGATGCTGAAAGCGGGATGTGCTGGCTTTACTGGGTCAAGGTTGGTGCAGAACCTAGGTATTTCTGGTGTTGATGGCGAGAGTAATGCGAGGGTGCGCACGGTCGAAAGCGTCCAGAATTGTTTACAGGTGGTTTTCGAATGTTTACACAACGCGATTGTCGTCACTATACTAACATTTTATTAGGGCCGTTTTCAGAATGTTCTTCTTCAACATCAAGCGAGCCAGATTAAAATCACTACCGTATGTTTTTTGTAAACAGTATAAATGCCTAGAGGAAAATCGCCCTTGATCATACCTGTGAACTTCTATGAACATAGTGAAGAGTGTCGGAGCAATAACACAGCTTTGCGTGACGCCTGATTTGACCTGGAAAGCCACTCCTTCATTGTCGGGCAACGGACTATGGCATATATGGATCCGTAGAGGTACTTGATAACTTCGATAAACTTACCTAGACTACTTACAGTGGCGTGGATTTCCCACAGCCGATCTATAGAGACCGAATCAATAGCCTTGGTCAGGCCGATTAAAGCCATGCACATATGTTGGTGTTGCTCTCTGCGTTTCTCCTGAAGTTGAACCACAGAGAATATCATGCCTATGGTCTCACAAGATGGGCGAAAACCAGATTGCGTCTCCGGGGGATGGTTGCAGCGAGTAAGGTGAGGGGGTCGTTCAGTATTACGGCAATAACATTTGCAGCCGTAGCCAGTAGCGAAATATACGTGTAGTCTATGCATTCTGATCGATCGTCTTTCCTTTTGTAGATTTTAACGATGGCAGAATTTCTGCAATCGGATGGAACTCGTTTGTCCGACAAGATTTTTATGAAGAGCTGGTGCAAAAGAGCCGACATTACGTTTTAGATCTCAGCAAGGATACGATCAAGTCCAGGCGCTTGTTGTTCTTGTAGGTTTTGACATTTTCTCAAACTTCAACAAAGTGTAGATGTGTTGAGTGATATTTCTTAAGGCTTCATAATCAAACAGATTGATTTGGTTTAGCAGACTTTGAAAGTTCTCTTGTCATCTGGAATTTATGACAGTTTTGCTCTTTATCAACATCGTCCGTGCTAACATCTTAGAAGGGTTTGTCCTGCCGTTTAAGATCCGTAGATAACATAGTGGCGTTGAGGAAACCACGGGTTTCATGTTGGTCAACTAGCTGTTAAATTACTTTTTGCTTTATCCCTGCACCAGTTTTTGTTATTGAGAATCCTTGTAGCTCTTGGACAATAGCTTTACATTGTATTTACAGCAATTTCTAGCCTGTAAAGCTTGTACGCTTATATAAGCGTAAAAGCTGTCTCTTGTCTCATCAGTGAGACGTCTTATAACTTCATAATTATGATCGAACCAATCCTGGTGTTTCTGGGATTGTAAACCAAGTGTTTCCTCGTATAATGTTGTGATGCCATTTCTACGCGAGTCTCAATACTTACCGACGTCTGTCGGTGAGGTTCGTGGTACACAAATTAGGTCAGTTATGAGTATTAGTAAAGCGTCATCATAACCTGATAAATGCCAGACAGCAAATCGTCAAGAATCTAGTAAAATTATAAATATCGTTTTCCAGGATGATTGTAAAACTGTAAATAACGTTTCATCCTAAGCAAATATTGTATCGACGATTAGAGAAACTTTGATGTATTCATGTTTTTTTTTTTTATTTTCTCTCTGATTTGTCTCTCGAAATTTCTCTTTTCTGGAACGTTGTTCGTCTTGCGTAAAATAGCATTATTTACTAAATACAATTAACATATAAACATCAATTTTTTGCCAACATTTTTTGTCTACCTACGCACGCATTACAACCTCCTCAGCAAAATGCTCAATCAACAAACCTAGATTGCAGGTGATAAAAGAGCATCAAAAAACTACTCACGTCGCCATCACGTTTCAAATTGTGATTCATAACATACACAGCTGATGTATGTACCGTTCAGAAGAGTGTCGTTTGGAAGATAGTTTAATGTCAGATACTTACCTAAAAAGAGAAAGTACAAAACGAAAATTAATTAAAACAACAATGTGTCATAGAGCAAAGAACATGAAACAATATCTAAAATAGTACATCAATGAAGAGATTCAATTACAAACTCCACTGAATTCGATAATAATGTAACGACGTGACCGAAAAATATTTCCTACTGATTCTCAAAGGAAAACCCGTTGTAAACGTCCAAACCCACTCTAATTATATAAAAGCATTAGTTTTAATATCTTAAATGAATACAATCTATACACATCTTATTCGTATTTATTCAGTATTGCTTTAATATACATATAGTGAACAGATAAGATTTGGACATGAGAATATGAACATTTTCTACATAGAAGCAAATGGAAGTGTTTATCCTTATCGAATTGTTTTATCAAGTAAATCTGTTCTATTGTAAATATACTTTTCGTTCAGCTTCATAGATTCATCTCTTAAATTGTTATGTGTGAACTAAGAATTACGACTTAAGATTAAATACAAATGATCCATTGTCTTTAAATGGACATGAAGAAATATACATGAAAAATAAATCGACCTGTTGACGGACTGTGTGAGAGAGAAATACAGACATGGAAAACGAATGACTGCACATTATTTGCCCGCACAATTAAAAAAAGGGATATACATAGCTTTATAATTACCAAATTAGCATTATACAATAAGCAAAGTACTATCAATTTCTAGAGAAGTGTTTAATGGTTTTTCATGTCCTTATTAACATTCTAAAAGAAATGATGCACTCATTTGTCTTGCAGAAACTATGAAAGAGGAATGAGTTTAACGTAGTCATTAATTTACTGATGAAGAAGAGAAGACTGGAAATAATGAAATGAAAAGGTGAACCTTTGTTAAATTATAAGTAAATCGTAATTATTTAAAGAGTGTTCATGCGGTCACTCGATGGATGATGGAAAGAATAGTTTATTAAAATTTGGTAAAAAGATAAAATTGAAAAGTTAAAGAACTATGTGACAATTATTCTTTTTGTATTGTGTTATGTAACAGACTTCTAATTGGTGCAGTTTTAAGAGAAATATTTTAAAAGCTAATGAAGCAGATTCTAATCTGTAACGCCACGATCACAGCAAACAATCCAGACAGCAGTGTACAGTAATTAATGCAATAAAAAAGTGTAATGGAAATACATATTAACTTACTGCTATCCTATTGAATATCAACATCAAATGTATCGTAATTGACGCAGTGAATAAGTTCATGAATTCGTATAAAATTTGCTTATATAGAAAACAACCATTAAGACAATCCTGACAGTAGTATGAGGTATGGGTTACACAATTGAAAATGTGTTTCGTATTAACACAAACCTGTTGAAAGGTATAAAGGCATGACCGCGATGATTATGACTACAGATGCGGTCGGGCCCTCATCAAGATGACACTCATTACAAATTAGCATTTTACCAAGTGAGAACTAAAAAAGTTTGGAAGAATAATTTGAAATAGATAGCAACGGCTTACATATTTAATTAATTTAGCGAGGATCCGACAAAATATACATGAATAAATAGGAACATATATAGAAACATGTATAGAGAAAGTAGTAGAATTGGAGGAAAAAAGGAAGGGCTATTAGTGAACAGGTTAGTTTAATGTTTCTTTTTATTCATTGCATACAGGATCATATATCTTTTATATTCGTAGGCATGAACCTACACGAGGCTACCACTTAGGAGTTATGGCTAAGTTGATCTCCCATCTGGAACAAAGTCGAACTAATTAAATTACGTCATGGCATAACAGGGTCGGTATAGAATATTCCATAGAAAAGAGAGTAACAACAGAACAGATATGGTAAGACACGAAAAATTAAATTTTGATAGGGCTATTACGATAGAAAAGGGAAGACTTAACGAAATAATTCGCTCCGAATTGTCGACAAAACAATTCAGATCCTTTCGCAACAATCCTGGTCAACGGACAGAAATGCACGATCGCATATCATTGTAAACACATGTTTTCCAAAGAATAACATTTAGGCTAATACATATATCTTTTATTGCTTCAGTTGAGACTAGAGCCGAAGTCTTGTTATTCAATAGTATTATTAATAGAGCACCATCCCTAAAAATAAAATGAAACATTCAAAATGAAAGGCCATCCAAAGCTAAAAGTCAAACTCAGAGAAATAAAAACCCACGAGTATTTTCTTTGTTTTCTATGATCTAAATAGAAATAGGAGTTTAAGTGTTTGATTCGCATCATACATTCGAACACATCACAATGAATCAATGGACGGACCAGACAAAACTAGAATATTATATCTAAATGTATACGATACAAAAACTTCTACTGTCAGAAGACATTCAAATTCCAATATTGCGTTGATCGAAGTATGGTTTTCCTCAGTTTCCGAACAACATTCTTTCATTTTGTTTGAAAGGCAGGCGTTCTATCGTTAATTGGCAGCTTCGAAATATGAGAGCAGTTTTTTTTTAATTCAAATTATCGTCATGGGAATAGGTTCGCATATGCGTCTAAATATTAAGCGTAAGTGTTCAATAATATTGACGTTTAATAGTGTATCTTTATACATGGGTCAACCGTAGGCATATCGAAACATCGTGAGACTGAATAAAGAAATATTCTTGATCGATCGGGACTGGGGGCATACCAACCTACTTGCAATTTTCTATATTTTTTTTGTAGAATTATTCGCATCTGGGTTGAATTTAGTAACGCAATTGCATACATTACACTAAACGTATATTCGTCTTTTACATAAATACAAAGATTAATTGCTTATTCAATCTCACAACATGAATTACGATAATTTTGAAAGAAGTCAGCGACTTTAATAAATACAAAAAGAGATGTTTTCACATGATTTATAAATGATTTCTCTTACAACATTTATCATATATGTATTTGCACGTAGGCGTTTCAAGCAAGTATTCTTCAATTCGACTACCCTCGACTTGTCTTAGTACTCGAAAATACCACTGATTTAATTCGTAAAATTGGCTGTTCTTGGCCTTTGGCTAAGATCAAAGTGTAGTATCTGTACCGATGGATACTGCACTTAATAGATCGGTATTGTCTTGGCCTTCGGGGCTTGATTTCCGCCGGTCTATGGGTCTGATCTGTACTGTGCAGTTCTAGGAGGTCCACCCTCCCAGGCTTTACCTCCCTTCTTTGGGGAGGAGTAAGTTAATTGCTTACTGCCTGAGGCGCGCCTACCGGGGAATTTTTAATGCCCAGAGCACTCACCTTCTCGAGCGCTGGCTTTTAAAATCCCACTTTCCGACCTTGTGTCACATATTCCTATTGTAGGTAGGGGTTAAATAACGCTTTTGGCTAAGATCAAAGTGTAGTATCTGTTCCGATGGATACTGCACCCCATATACTGGTATTGTCTTGGTCTTCGAGGGTTGATTTACGCCTGTCTATGGGTCTGTCCTGTGCAGTTCTATGGGGTCCACCCTCCCAGGCTTCGCCTCCCCTCTTTGGGGAGGAGTAAGTTTATTGCTTACTGCTTGAGGCGCCCCTACCGGGGAATGCCGACGGGGCTGCCCAGGCAATTTTTAAATGGCCAGAGTGCTCACCTCTCAAGCGCTGGCTTATCTAATCCTACTTTCCCGACCTTGTGTCACATCTTACCTTGTGGGAGGTAGATAAATAACTGTAAACTTGCGACCATTTCCATTATACTTCGGAATGCGTCCGACGCAATTCAGCGCATTTATTTCGACTTGTTACTTCATAATAAAATGTATTTGCTTATTTAAAATGAAGTTGCAAGCAATTGTGTATATTTGTAACTTTTGCAGACATAAAGCTCTAGTATAATTCCTTTTGTAATATTTTGATTATTTACAATCAAACGCTGCGACAACTCGATCGCAATAGAATGCATGCAGCGACTTTTCTCCATCAGTTCCAATGTCACCCCAGAATATGAATTTCCGTTATTATCTTTGTACGCACTATATACGTATTCGTTCGAACTAATTGGCATATTGAAAAAATCATATCCACATTTCATTATTATTTTAGTTTAATTTAATGACTGTTTTCATTTTTCAAGCACACGCATAGAAAGTTCATCCAAGCTAACGAGTCAGTGTGTACTCTAGCCCTTGCACCCATATTAGTGTCATTACGAAATTAAATTCTACCATAATGTATTTCGGTGAATTCCTACACAAATCAGCCATTTGATCTATTTGTTTCTTTTTTCCTTACTAAAACGCCTTCATCCCAAATACATAGAAACCGCGGCAAATTAAACAAGTCGGTAATTGTCTTCTCGCAGGAATTCATTTGTCAACCCAAATATATTTTTCAATTCTATTTAAATAGAGAAATTATTAAATATATTATACAATCATGTATCTAACATTTCAGATTTCTAACAAATAAAGAAATATTTTAAAGTCTATCTCGGTAAAAAATAAATTAGTGAACAAATGTTGTTTAACTCATGTTTAATATGATATCAGATTAACTATACTGATTAAGTTTTACTTAAATTTGCATTAGAGTTATTTTTGTCTTACGAACAATCATTCCAAAACAATATCTTTTTGAAGGTATACATCAAGGTTATACAATTTGAGATATCAGTTGCGTGTTTCTTTTACGATTGTTGTTTCACATTATACGTGGCGCTAATAATACTAATAAAAATACTTGGTGAGGTTTATTGCAACCCAAATCCCAGAGAAGACCAATGGTCCTTACCAGCGAGAAATCAATGGTAAGCAGCTGTTGCAATACCGCAAGGTTATTTATGGTAGTTATCGAAAAAAAGGGGAAGCATAATGGAAAGACGGGGAAGGGCTTTTTGTCACTCAGACTCCAAAGAAATGCAACTGGTTGTTGCTGGTGAGCAATCACTGACAATGACCTGTGTCAGAACTCCTAGTGAGTACAAATAATAATAATATTCTAGAAATTTAGGAATCAGCCTCACCTTATACCACAAAAGATACTCAGAGGTGTCAAGGAAGATGGAAGAAATGAAGATGAAAGGCACTAATACGACCTCTTCTTTGATGAGTGCTAAGAGCGATGTGCTCTCGGTGAGGGGCCGAATTGCAACCGAAATACCAATAAAGACTTATGATCGTTGCCAGCAAGGAATCAATGGTAAGCGGCTTTTGCGAAAACGCAAAGTCATTTGTAAAGGTTATCGAGTAAAATAAGAGTAATTGAAATCTGGGGAGACTTGTGCCACCCAGACTCCAGAGAACACAACCGGTTATTATCAGAGAGTAATATTTGATGACGACCTGTGAGATAACTCTTAGTGAGTACGAATAATACACACACACACACACACACACACACACACACATATATATATATATATATATATATATATATATATATATATTATATATATCCGTTGATTAACTGATTTAAATCCTATATGAGGCTGTGAAAATCGTTTTATCTTTGGGTGCTACGCCTTCTTTGGGGTATCGCCAGTATAGTAATAATTATTCGCAATATATATATATATATATATATATATATATATATATATAAACACACATATATATATATATATATATATATATATATATATATATATATATATATATATATGAAAGAAACATGATATGATAAGAAAAAACAGCATTTTCTTTAGCATAAATTATATTATCTTATTCTTCGAAAAATCAAACATGTGATGTTGTTTTGCAAATGTTTTTGTTGGATTTTCAAGATAAGAAAAATAAAATAAAGCATGCAGAATCTTGCGGCAGTATTGAGCGAAAATGCAGGAAAAAAACATATATTCAAAAGAGGGAAACAATATTTGTGGAAAACTGTGCAAGCGGAACACGTGAAGGCTATGACGAGCACAATAGTCGGTCGATGAGGATGAACAAAATGTTTAATGTTTTTTATAAGTGTCTGATACGATTTATAATATATCAGCGAGTGACTAGTCAACCTGTTCAAGATATTTCTATAGAGGCAGAGACATTCGATAAGATCTATCACGTAGATATCTATCTGATTCACATGTAATTATCCTTTGAATCATATTCAGCAGGAACGACCTCAAGTAGCACGATGTAAGTTTCGATATAAAGATAATATGTTGATGCTGCTGAGTTGGCTATTAAGTGTGGTAATATTCAAAGCGTTAATCTTATCAAGATAGAAAAGATAAAATAATAAATGCTTGCATATATATATATATATATATATATATATATATATATATATATATATAAATATATATATATATATGTGTGTGTCTGTGTGTGTGTTATCTTGATAACATCAACACTTTTAATATTACCACACTTAATAGCCAACACAGCTATATATATAGTCTCGGAAGTTTCTCAACTATTAAAACTATATAAAAAATAAAAAAATTATATAAAAAAAAAAACTTATAGTCTCAAGTCTTCCAGTGGAAAATCACTCATGTAAGTCAATTTATTTTTTACAGTTATTATATTAGTTAGTTTCTAACACTATTTTAAGGGATCATTAGTTGTTTACCATGAAAAACTGTTTCGGGAATTTATATATATATATATA
This sequence comes from Sepiola atlantica, assembly GCA_963556195.1. Lineage (NCBI taxonomy): Eukaryota > Metazoa > Mollusca > Cephalopoda > Sepiida > Sepiolidae > Sepiola > Sepiola atlantica. The sequence continues at coordinate 171,066,328 of OY744517.1, read as the reverse complement.
TATATATATATATATATATATATATATATATATATATATATATATATATATACGAGACTTGCTTAAAAAATATCCTACCATTATTTTTTTGCGCGAAATATAGACGATAGGACAGGGCCACTCAACACAGTAAAGGAAGATACCTTCATGCCGATGTGTGGATTTTATCACCGCCGTCCTGCACGTTACTCGCTGTCTGTCGGTTACTGAGTGAGGTACTCATAACCTGTTCGTCTGAGTAGTGATTCTCTCAAGATGACTGAACGTGGTGAGAAAATGTACTGCATCCAATTTTGTCAAAAGCTAGGTGATTCTCAAAATAAAACAATTGGTAAGATTTTGCAGTTGAAATGATGCGATGGGTGTAACACAAATAAAGGAATGGTTCAACCGATTTCAAAATGACCGCACTTCAGCGGAGAATGACCAACATTCTGGCAGGCCCCTAAACTGCTCGAAATGCTGCTGTTTTTGAGACAGTGCGAGATTTGGTGATGGAAGATCGTCGTTCGACCGTGCGGGATATCAGCCAAGAGGTTGGGGTGAGTAAAGATTCCGCACATGCAATTTTGTGTGATGATTTGAGCATGCACAGAGTGGCAAAGAAATTTGTATCCAAGTTGTTGTCGCAGGAACAAAAGGTCCTCCGTTTTCAACTTGCACAGGACCTTCTGGAAACTGCCAATACTGATTTTGGGCGTCTGAACACCGTGATAACAGTTGTCTTAATGGAGAAACCCAAGTCTCAAAGGCCAACAAAGCGGGACAGAATCGAAGCAAACTCAAGGGGACGCTGCCTCTCTACTTTGATATCCGTGAAATCGTGCATCACAAATACGGACCGGAAAAATAAACAGTGACAAAGGAGACAATCATGTTGACGGTGAAAAACTGGCAACTCCATCACAACAACGCCCCGCATATTCATCCCTATTGATCACACATTTATTTGGCAAACATGGAATTCTAGTCGTTCGCCAACCTCCTGACTCTCCAGACATGGTTCCTTGCGGCTTTTGGCTGTTTCGAAAATTGAAGACGCCACTGTAAGGTTCTTGTGTTGAGATCGGATAAGAGATAATGCGGAATGCGACGACGGAGATGAACACCATTCGTAAAGAAGACCTCCAGAGGTATTTCCGGCAGTGGATGGATGGTGGGCTAAGTTTGCGCAAGCACAAGGGTCCTACTTTAAAGGGAATTAGGGTCTCAACCCGTCAGGAATTTGAAATATTTTTTCTGGTCTTAGGTCGCATACATTTGTACACGCCTAATATATATATATATATATATATATATATATATATATATATATATATATATATATATATAAAGGTAATAAATATAGGAAAAAAGAGAGTTATGCCCCTCGTAACTGTTATAACTTTTCAAAGGTAAGACATGATTTCAACATTATAAAATAAATAAAAGAAAATAAATTGCATAATAAATAAGATAATTAATAAATAAACAAATAAATTAGAATATGATATTTTAGAGGACTGAGAAAAATAAATGAACTAATATAGCATATATGAGTATCGATGAATCATAATAAAGGGTGAATCAGAAAACACAATCGTGCATGATGTCATCTGACGATCATAAGAGTCTGTTAATATAGTGTTATGGTATATGGAATAAAAAAGGCATAATCTTCTTAAGTACTATATAATACATGACTCAATAAGTCACGGACCTAACTAGTAAAACAACCACTTTTAGGTAAAAATCGACTTTTTTCATTTGACATAATCCCATGCAAGGGCGATACAATCATTTAAACGCTTCCCTAATGATTCAAAAAAATTTTTCAGATCAATTTCTCTTTTTGCCTTAAATATGCATCAGTTTTCGATATCACTACTACATGTTAACCAAATCTCTTTTTATTTGATCTTGATTTTCAGCTCTGAAAACCGTTAGTAGTCGCGAGAAGCCAGATCTGGAGCAAAGAGCGGGAGGAAAAGCAATTCAAAATTAAATTCATGTAGTTTAGCTATCATAGTGATCAACTTGTGACACGATACATTAATGAAAGAACATGACTTCTTCTTAAATTGTGGATGTTTCTTTCAAACGCACCTCTAATAGTATATATTATTCTCTATTGATACGAAAGCGAACATTTTCCTGCTGACGTTTGCTGTTTTGGATGCTTTGAACAACTTTCGCCTACTGCGGTCTATTCAGATAACTGCCGATTTGACTCCGTAGTGAAGTGTTAGATCTATATGTGATCCCTTGTCACGTAATGACGCAAGAACTCATATTTGTTAAGTTGAAAACTTTGCGCATTACGCTCTGGGTCGTCGAGGTGTTGTTGTTTTTAATCGAGTATTAGCCAACCTGACACCTATTTTATTACACAGGTTCTTTATTGACAAATATGTATGCAAAATGGTAAATACACCACCTTTTCATGTATTGACATCATCTGCTATCTATAGCAACTTCAATTTATGATCGACAGAAACGAGTTCGTGGACGTTTGTCAAGTTTCCCGGGATAACTCCTGAATTTTGGCGACCTGACCTTTAGGTATGGTTTGTGTTTGTACGACCGCGTCTAAAGTCAGAATACCAGATCTAAAACACGTGTCTCGACTAAACAGCGTCCGAGTAAAACTTATGAAGTCATTGCTTTGATTGAACAGAGATCCCCCATCAGAAATCAACACACAAAATTATATTTTCTATTGTTTTAAGATATGTTTACAATAGCTTCATTTAAATAACTCTAATTTGTAAACTAATAATCTGATTAAACTCATATTTTTATACGTGCCATTTGAAGGATAGTACTTTATAAAATCCAGATGGATCTTTATTACAATATCATAATTATGATAATATTTATTTAAGGAGCCATCTATATATCAGGTCTGGGATTTCTATAATTCTATGATATATATTTATATTTACACACACACACACATATATATATATATATATATATATATATATATATATATATATATATATATATATATAGGATCAAATATAAACCAAAGTAAAAACTTTTAGTAGATGGAACCTATTTTGAAGAGGATTAGCTAAATATACGAGATAGAGCAATTGTAGAGATAGAAGAAAAAAGAGTTATATATATGCGACGATTATTCTTTCCTTAAGCCAAGGCTTTTCAAAGATCGAAATCTTATCATCAGAAGAGAAATACAGATGGATAAGTTGGCTTTCGAAAAAAACAAAGTTCAAATATTTGAAAAATACGAAAATTATTATTAAAGAAATTTTTGTTAAAAAAACGCAGTGAATGAAAAGAAAAATTCTGTGACTCACCTATATTTTGAGCACTTTCTCCACACTTCTCCCACGCAAAGAGTTTTCTTCACATTCTACAATTCATTTGACTTCTTTTCAACAGAAATTTACCACCCGGACAATCTGCATATATTTTTCAGCGAATTTTTCTTTTCATTCACTGCGTTTTTTTAACAAAAATTCCTTTAATAATAATTTTCATATTTTTCAAATATTTGAACTTTGGTTTTTTCGAAAGCCAACTTATCCATCTGTATTTCTCCTCTGATGATAAGATTTCGATCTTTGAAAAGCCTTGGCTTAAGGAAAGAATAATAAACACTAGTGTATTACTGAATACACCTTGCATTGAACAATTTAAATTTGAAATAAATTTGGACAATCGTCGCATATTTATCACTCTTTTTTCTTCTATCTCTCTCTCTCTCTCTCTCTATATATATATATATATATATATATATATATATAAAGATAGATGGACGAAGTGATAAACATGCACGAGTGTCTAAAATGTTATCACACTTCAATTGTTCAATGCAAGGTATATTCTGTAATAAAATTATGTTTATTATTCTTTCCTTAAGCCAATAAGAATAATAAACATAATTTTATTACAGAATATACTTTGCATTGAACAATCGAAGTTTGATATAAATTTAGGCATTTGTGCATGTTGATCACTCTTCGTCCATCTATCTTTATAATTGCTATCGTATATTGAGCTTTTACCATTTCACTATAGGTTCTTTTTACTAAAAGTTTACTTTTAGTTTCATATATATATATATATATATATATATATATATATATATAGTACATCATTTTTATATAGATGTATATAAAAATACATACATCGCGTATTCTTACGATAACGATAAATAAAATAAGTATGTAAGAAATACTAAAGTAATAAACACTTAAGTAAAAATATGGTCGTCATTATTCAATATTTTTAACTTTATTTTTACTTTTACTATAGAATACATTTCTTTTCATGCCGCCGCTGGAAAAGTGCAACTGAACTTTACTCCTTCAATTTAAACCTTGATATCCTCGGGCACGTAAAAGTCAATTGGTTCAGCGCACTTCGAGCATACACAGTACTGATAGAATATGCCATCTATAGATAGAGTATAGATTTCTTGCTCAAGTTTCGAAAGATGTTTTCAAAAAGGTTTTGAAAGAAGTGATTTAAAAAGATATACCGCGTCTTGTACTTACATAGTTATGCCGTTTGATATCCCTTAAGCACCGATATAAAGTAAGTTCAATTTTAAGGTTTCAAAACTTCTGCTATTGTACTAGATCATGTATTTTTTATTGCTTGCCAAGTGTTTTTACGGGAGCTATTGCGATCGCTCACTATAAAAAAAATCGGTGTTCTCTGGGGTTAGAGTGACAACAAGTACCCCTATATTTTTATAACGTTTCGCTTCTTTAGATCACCATTTTAACTCAGTTGATGTACTCGCACTAAGCGCTAATAAAAGCCGATAATTCTCTCTGGCATTAAAATGACAATTAGACTCCCTATGATTCAAGTACTACCCATGCCTTTCAAGTGAAGCTATAGATGCTGCTATCTCTCCTGAGTTTGTCATCTAATCAGATTCACCGGAAACGTAGGTGTACAGTAAAAGTTCTTAGAAAATAGTTTTTCATTTTTAAGGGGGTAAGGGTTACATAGATACCTTCGTAGACTGATGATCTTGAATAGTTTCTATGACTATTTGACTGTGCTACACACTGATGTTAGTGCAACCCTGTTTCATTTGATTTGGCGGGCGGGAGAAGGGTTATCAGGTGTAAGTACTTTCTTTAGTATCTATCCCAACAGTATCAGTTTAATTTGGTTAGCCTTAGTTTGTCCCATTTATATTTGTAGTTGTGTTAATAAAGAGTAATTTTATTTCGAAATAAATGTGATTAGTCAAATCCATCTACCTATTAGGTTAAGTTTCCGCACATGGGGACATCAATAAAATACTTCCACTATTTTCACCAGAACCAGGTTTGTTAGGATATTAACCATTCTTTTATTCTAATGGCTCGAAGTTAGTTGTACAAGGTTTTGGAACTGTTTCTAATGTTCTTTTAATTATCTTTATTACAGTAATTTATTTTATGTTTATCGTATTTCCGTCTTCATCTTGCTATTATTTATGCTACGCCTAGAAGAATATCCGCCCATGGACGGATAATATTAGTAACTTGAACATATGAGTTTTGCAACAGATGTATGGCCCCTATATAACGATTCACATCAAAATATAATGATACTAAACTTCACGTCTAGAATATTTATTTGTATTTTGATCAAAATGAATCACATTAGAAGCCCTATGATTCAAGTACTCCCCATGCCCTTCAAGTGAAGATATAGATTTTCTACATTTTATGGCTTAACCTTAAAGGGTTTTTAAAGAAAAGAATGAAACTTGGTGAATCTTATTTAATTGATATTTAATGACGATGGATCATATTCGATTGTTATCTTATATATTTGAATGTTAAAGTAACAGCTTATGCGCTTGCCATCGTTTACATACTCCAAATAAACCAACATTTTCAAACGATAGTACTAAGTTGATGTCTGGTATTAATTGTTAAAATTCCACTAATCAGCTAAATAATTCCCACTATATTAATCTATTCTACTGTCACAAAATGCACCCGAACTTTAAATTGGATGAAAAAGCTATTAAAATATAATACATCGGTAGATATGTTCTTTAAACTGTAATAATGAAATAAGATTTACATCATTATAAAAAATGAAACCATGAAACATCCTAGTTAAAGGTAACACTTCTCAGACACAGAACTCATTAGGTAGAACCAATGACATATATCAGTTTATATGCCTAATGAGAGCATGTATTTCCGAAAAATGTAATAAAATGTATTATGACATGGGTTTTACTACCACAACATTTTTCAAAGACTGGCCTTACATCTCCCCGACACTAGCTCTATTTGCCAATACCTAAAACATATGACTACCTCTTCTTAATATAGACACATCCTTGTTAATAATACTAAAATAATACACCACGATACCAACATCAAAAGATAAAAAATTATTACAGACTTTTACATAAAACTAAACATCGCACTATCAAAAATGTGAATTAAGTAACTAGTCACAACATTTTAAGGTGACTAACACAGTAACTCAAATTACCAAATTCTTAGCCGTTATGCAATCATAATGGGTAATTTGCACGCGCTTAAAACGTACTCCCGTTCGCATGTAACATCTAATTATTATGGACGCTAATGTTAACGTCGTAAATTACTAGCCATTGAAAAAACTCAACAGTAACAAAATAGTTATAAAGCCACCAAGATTAACACTGTCTGATGATGATTTGACGAATCAAATCTAAAAAAGAAAAGAAAAATTCAAGAAGTAATACACAGAACATCAATTTGACCGACACACTGAACTATTCGGAAAATTAAAAAGGAAAAGCTCATCAAGCAAAAACAGTCTGTGTTATTTAATAATGTTTGCCTTAATATATATATATATATATATATATATATATATATATATATATATACGGTAACGGTCGCATAGCCTGGACGCGCACGAGTGCCGTTGCCGACATCGCACACTACCCATAGCCGTAGCGGCGGTGATTTGTTAAGAATCACCGTGTCTAGGGCACAGCATATGGAAGGCGGAGCCCATCCCTCTCCTTCCGCTGCCTTGAACCTTCCCTGAGTTTTAGTCAGGTACCCATTTACTGCTGGGTGGACAGCAATTCGCATGCCGTGAGTGGGATCGAACCCGGGTCGTCCAGCCCAAAGACAAGTGCTATAACCACTCGTCCACAGGCCCTTATATATCAAAGATTTAAAACAAAAGTACAATGAACCTTCGTTACACACAATTTGTTTTTTTGGGGGGTAAACAATTTTTTTCTTTTTTTTAATAAAAAATATGTATATGTATAGATTTTATTTTCTTAACTAAAAATGTTTTTATGTATGGGGGAGGGTAACAAAAAAATTGGGGTGGGTCGAAGATTTTTTTTTCTATATTTTTAACAAAAAATATTCTTGGTCGGAAACAAAGAAAATCAATGTCTAACCACCGAAAAATATGACTGAGGCTCCATAGGTTTACGGGTGAGCGTTTATTTCTGACGCGGCAGCCTAGCAAAAATATGCCCCCGGAGGGAGCATATATTGGCTAGTACAAATAATTGACGCTTAAGCGCATGACAACCAGTCTGTAAAATGTTATAAACTATATAACCATCAGATTGATAAAGAACAAATAAATTATTTTGTTGCATGAATTGTAATTTCTTGTATCATGATGATTTTTAAATGTTTTTATTTTGTGGGGCAAGTTTAAGAATTTCGAATTGAAATAACTGAATCATCTAACATATTACAAGACTAATCGAACGTAGGCTAAGCAATAACTTTCGCAACGTAAAGTATTTTAAGAATTCAAGTAACATTAACTAATTTTCTAAAATACATTGGTATAATATATTTTTATAATTAAAATAAGACGAAATACGCATTAAATAAGAATTAGAATCATTTAATCGATGTTACCGTAAAATTATATGCTACAAACTAAACCTAGCAGAAAATTCTTAAATCTTATCGTAAAAACGTTCCTGTAACTAATTTCGTGCACAAAATGTTCAATAAAACCAACTTACAACTGTCCTACAGTTGCCGTGTAACATTAGAAATGACAATCAAGCCCGCAATACAAAATACTAAACGTTAATAGTAAATATATATTTTTAATGCAGAGAAAAAGTGATAGACATTACAGCAATAACGATGATATTAAGATAAACAATAACAAAAAGTAGGAATAACGCAAACTCTGATAGTAATCCTCCAAATATAAATAAGAAAGGTAATAATAATGTAGAGAAAAACTGTAAGTGTAAAACTCGTGCAGTGTTTGAACTACTAAATAACTGCTTAACCAAAAACATCGTTCATCAAACCACAATATGTTGACATGCAAATTCGAATAACAAAACATAATACTACTAGAAACCTCCCTAGAATGTTAAACTACATATAACAACCATAAAAAACGATTAAAAACATAAATAGAAGTCAGTTAATGGGAGCTGAAAGATAGAAATCATGTGGAAAATATTACGTGTAGATTATGTCCGAATGAAAAGCTAGAAATTTAAAATTTTGCAGATCCGTGAGAATTGCTATATTGTATGAGCAAAATTATAACTAACAGTAGGCATAGACTAAACCCTATATATATATATATATATATATATATATATATATATATATATATATATATATATAGTCTCGGAAGTTTCTCAACCATTAAAACTATATAAAAAAAATAAATTTAAAAAACTTATAGTCCCAAGTCTACCAGTGGAAAATCACTCATGTAAATCAATTTATTTTTTACAGTTGTTATATTAGTTTGTTGCTTACACTATTTTAAGGGATCATCAGTTGTTTACCATGAAAAACTGTTTCGGGAATTTGATTTCATATATATATATATATATATATATATATATATATATATATATATATATATATATGTATATGTATATATATATATATATATATGAATATATATATATATATATGTATGTATATATATATATATATATATATATATATATATATATGTATATACATGTATATATATATATATATATATATATATATATATATATATATGAAATCAAATTCCCGAAACAGTTTTTAATGGTAAACAACTGATGATCCCTTAAAATAGTGTAAGCAACAAACTAATATAACAACTGTAAAAAATAAATTGACTTACATGAGTGATTTTCGGACTGATCATCGTACCTAATAGCAACGGTCCTCTAATATCTAGGATGCATAAAAAACTAAATAAGGCTTTTAAATATTTAGGTTTGAGGATTGAAGTGACCCCCAATTGCAACGATGTAAATTTTCTAGACATTACGCTAAACTTAAACGAGGGAACTTTTCAACCTTTCCATAAAGATAATCATACTCCATTATACATTAACACTAAATCCAATCACCCCAAATGTATTATAAAACAAATTCCTACAACTATTAACACCAGAATTAACAAACTCTCATCAAATAAAAATATCTTTGAGACTAGCAAACACATATACGATAACGCATTAAGTAATAGTGGGTACAACGAAAAACTAATATATACGGAAAATATAAAGAAAAATAAACCCAGAAACAGGGGACGCAAAATTATTTGGTTCAACCCACCATATTGCCAGCTTTCTAGTCTTAATATCGGGAGAATATTTTTAAACCTAATAGATAAACATTTTAAAACGACTAATCTTTTAAGTAAAATTTTCAATAGGAAAACGGTTAAAATTAGTTATTCTTGCACCAAAAATATGGAGAACATTATTAATACACATAACAAAAAAATATTGAGCACACCGAGTAAGAAAACTAAAAAGGGGGGAAAAATGTAATTGTCAAATTAAAAATAACTGCCCCCTTAAAGGTAACTGTAACGTCGAAAGCGTTGTATATAAAGCTACGATTTATCCCAAAGAAAATACTAACAATAAGAAAGTATACATAGGAATATCCGCCGGGAGTTGGAAACAACGATTCTACGTACACAAACACTCATTTTTAAACCCGAACGTCACTAATAAGACGGAATTAGCCAAACACTGGTGGCTTTTAAAAAATAACAACTTAACACCAACTATTTCGTGGTCCATACTATGTCATTCGAACACTCCTAAAGGATTTAGACATAGATGCAATTTGTGTCTGGAGGAAAAAATTAGAATACTAAAATATGAAGACAAGAACATTTTAAATAGACGAGACGAACTGATGGCTAAATGTAGACACAGGCACAGGTTTAAAATCAACAGCACGTTTTAAAGTTCTTTGAAAATAACAATTCTTTTAAAGTATAGTTACAATAAGAGTTATAACTGTAAAGGTAAATGTTAACAAATTAGTAATTTTTTTTTGTTTTTTTAATTTTTTTTTATTTTTAATTTTTTAATTTTTTTTTTTTTTTTTAAATTTAGTAAAACTCTAGTTTGTAAATTAATCGTGCTTAAATGTCGCCAAACTTTAATTTCGTATTGACGTTATAACCAATTAAGTTTTCTTATAATTTCCTATATAAATCGAAATCTTCGTCCTGAATTTTCGTCTTTTTTATTTCTAATCATAAATAATTAATCGTGAACGCCCGAATCTTTACCAATTTTGTAAATAAACCGTTTTTAAATTGTCGCTAAACTTTAATTCCATAGTGTAAATCATCTCGAATCTTGACGCTATACAACTCAAATTTTTAATATGTTCTAATCTAAACCGAAATCTTCGTCCTACATTTTCGTCTTCTAATTTTTAATCGTAAATAATTAAAAGTAGTTTTTAATCGTGAACGCTCGAATATTTCATTATATATTTTTACCCATAAAGCTCACATTCGAAATTTTAAATGAGATGATTGATTTGTTTAAATAGCAAAAAAGAATTCTTTTATATATATTTTTATATTTTTATATTTCTGCATATATTAAAAAATTAATCTTACTTCTGTCACCCCTCCTCGATTATTTTAACATTTACCTCCTTTTTACATAGACCAATCACAAAAGTGAATTTATCTTTATCTTTTTAAGACGATCAATTTCTCTCATTATTTGGTTTTTTGATGTGGTTGTCTATACTTCGGAGGAGACCTAATTAAAGGGGTCGAAATAAGTTATTATGTGTACAACCTTAATGTGTGTATAGTTTTTCTTTTTATAATTCTGTTTTGCTCTGTTTAAATTACATTGAGCTCTGTTATTCAGATTCTCTACACAAAATTGAAATCTACACACTATATATATATATATATATATATATATATATTTAATTTCATAAATAAATATATACTATCTACGTACATATATGTTCAGTGGCAATCCTCAGTGTGGCTAACTTGACCGTTCTGCACGTCGAACGATTCGAACACTGAGCCCAAATAACTCCAGTCCATACCCCTTACTGCTCGGCTACATATGAATATTGAATGTAAAATAAAATGAGAATAAATATAAAACTATAATTATAAATGAAAAAAATAAACTAAATAAATATCTATAGCAAGAAGAGTAAAAAAATAGAAACATTTTTTTTTCAATACTTCGTCGAATGAAAGGGTTACCTAAGTATTTTACACATATGAAAAGGGGGTGCGCGATAACCGACCTAAAAATAAAAGAGTTTGAGACGAATGTAGCCGTTTGCCAATAGAAATATTAACCCGAGAGAGAGTAATACAAACGAATTCTATTGATATGTTTTTGCGTTATTGTTTTACTAATAAGTCACCACTTATCCAGGTTCAAAAGCAACTCGAGGATAAGGGTTCATAAGTTTGTAAAATAGACGGTGAGTCAGCACCCTAAAATTTGATAATAATCGTTAAAACTGGTCAGAAATTGATTTTAAAAAGAGGGCTCCACAATAATTTGTTTACATTAGACTTGATTACAACTATGTTCAAGTAAGCTTGTAACCAATCTCGTGGTATTGTATTCAACAGACGACTAGTTCTAGGTAGGAGACTTTGCTTATGGAAGTTTCGTTTTGACAGTTGTTGTAGCTAGAACAGTTTTTGTTGTAAATTTTTAACAGGAGTAAGCCTTAGATGTAAATCACTCGGAAACCAACCTTAGAAATAAACAATAGAGCAGAAAAAGGGCAAGCAATATCTCTTCTGTGAGAAAGCTGCGGTAGAGCAGAAAATAGGACATCCTTACAGAAATTTAAAAAAACAAATTGTAATCTCCAAATCAGAAAAGTTTGCTCAGAGAGCTCCCACACAGATGGGGTAACAGTGCTTATATAAAGACGTATTGACTATTATACAGGTAGAGGATTGCGTTAGGTGAGATATACTTCAAATGTGAGCAAAGTGTTGGTGGTAAAAAGAGAGAATGCTCTCTTTAAGTGTTACCATAGATTGTTGTGTCATCTGCAAAAATATCGACGAATTATCTACAAATGTGATTTGGAAGACGATTGATGAAGATCATGAAGAGAGTTAGGCCCATAATTGGTATTTGAGGCACGTCGGCGTTGATACTATGTGCTTTAACATTCTGCCCATCAACGACTATTTTCATAAATATATCAGAGAGAAAAAAAACTTGGTGGCCAGGAGGAGATTTCGAGATATCCAATAGCTAGCAAGCTGGCGAAGTAGAACTATGACACGCTCTATCAAAGGCCTTTTTATATATCAAGAGCAATTCCTCTGGAAGCGGAGATCCTGTCAATAGATTCACTCATATTGTGTGATATTACAGTCAGCACATAAGTTGTTGATCGTGTAGGGCGAAATCTATATTGTTTGTCACTGAGTAGGCTGTTTCTGTTGAGGTGATTGATAACTTATTGATTTATCAAAGATTCCAGCTACTTATGACGCACATGACACTGATTAGTCTGTATTGAAATGCAGAATGCTGATCTCTAGTAATGTTAAATACTGGGCAGACTAAAGAGGTTTACGCATGTCTTATTTAAGCAACGATTGAACAGCTATTCAAAAATTGGAGCTGATTTCCGTTGCAGTTTATAAACACTATGATTAGAATATGGTGAAGACCAGTTGGTTTGCTGGCATCAAAGTTCATCAGAAGTTTGGCAACATCTCGGACAGATATATGGGTGTCGCTCAGATTTTTTTTCAGTTATAGGAGTGAATCCAGGCGGTAGGCAACACTGAAAGCAAATTAAAAAAATGTTCAAAGTGCTTTGCAAAAAGTTTACTTCATGAGATGCTAAGGAAATCACCTCTAGCCTATTGATGTTGGTTAGAATTGAGGTAACGCCGACGTTTCATACTATATACTGTATCTTCTTTTTTATTATACAAAACGTATATGAACCAGGCCTCTACTACGCAACTGTTAATTTACTGGATTAGGCATATGATTTTCACGCGTTAGTATAACTATTGTGTAGTTGCTATGGGTAGTCCTTAAGGTAGCTTTGGTTTCAGAACATCTATTTCGTTAAAAGAAATTGCAAGTGGTGTATGAGAGCAATGGCGGCGGCACATTCTGGGGTGTACTACGGCTAACATTTTGGTTTCTGTTGGAATTTATTCGAAGGTATTAAGTTCTCGATAAAAAACGGTTAACAAATCAGTTACATCGGGTGCGATACATGACACAATCTTTACAAGCATGGAATGCAGAGTAATTACTTATATTGAAGATCTGAAAAATTCCTAGTCCGCCATCGACTATCAATAAACTTTCTGATTAGAAGAGGCATCAATAGGTATTGTTAGTAATTGAAATATCCCAGCGGAGACAGAAAGGTTGATCAACACAGTTCAGGACAAGTTGTCAGGAAAAGATCAAGACGACTTGCAAAATGTCCGTCAACATCAAGTAGGCGTTTAGATGCGTCAACAATCTGTGTTAGATCAGAAGCAAAAGAAAAATAGTGATACGAAACCTCTCTTCATCACCAATCCTGTTTGTTTTTTTTTACATAGCCATTCAACATTGCAAAATATTTAAGTCAGCACATACATGAATAATAGAAGCATACAGGATCTTATCAATATTGTCAGAGAGTTTATCAATAACAGTAAAGGGACGATATAGAGCAAAGATAAAAGCGGTGTGGTGTGTAAGTATGATACGGATACACATATAGGGGACATTATGGTCTGTATAGTTCACATAGAAAACTTTCCCTGATTTAATCGAAAGTTCTATGATCATGGCGATATTTTGTATCGGGTTTAGACGCCATATATGAGTATCCTTAGATCATGAAGAGATGAGTAGAAACTGACTGGTTTTGTATTGAAACAACAGGTCGGATGTTGTCTCCTCTAAATAGATTTGCATTTCTGGAAGGTTTAAACGTACACTCCTTATGTTGGAAAAATAGACTTGATAGTAATGATCTATGTTTAAAGTTTGGGTTGTGGTTTTAACATTTATGTTTTGTTGGCTGACTTATTAAAATATTTTTAAAAATCGCTTACACAATATCCGCTTATTTAGTCTGATGATTTTCTTTAGGAATGAAACATGGACACCTCTGTATTTCTTATTTCTGTGAATATTGTTTCATACAACTGCGAATACTACTGAGCTCTACTCATACACTGAGCAGTGTTGAAGTAAATACTTAACATATATACACATAATATTATATAACTATATAACATTATGTGTATCTACATGAACTAATAAGTATATATATATGCATTTATATATATATATAAATATATATATATTTATCATTTATTATCAAACTTTCAAGGTTCCACCTCAATAGATATTAATAATTAATTCAAGTACATATGTAAATAAACAATAGAATTCAAATTCCAGCGATTATATCTTCATTTATATATATTTTATTAATTATATACATAGGTTTCCTTATGAATTAAGATAAGATATATAAACATATCCCGTAATTTTCCAATGGATATAAATTATCAGAGAAAAAAAGTCGATAACAGAATCAAAAACGGCCCCGAAGTAATATATATATATATATGTATATATATATATATATAGATATATATATATAGTAAGTTATTAAAATATATTATGGCAAAGGCTTCCGCGTTTTTTCCCGAAGTAAATAGTTAGGGGATGAAACGTGAACTCCTGTGTGTAGCTTAATTGCCATAAATATATGCTAATAACTTACTACAAAGCTCTACTCACTATCGAGCACTGTAGAAGTAAATACTGAAAATTGATACATCGAAAAGTATATTTTTTTTAACATTTGATGTTGATAAATGAAATTATAATATATATATATATATATATATATATATATATATATATATATATATATATATGTGTGTTTGTGTCTGTGTGTGTGTACTTCTTTTCAGCCGAGATAAATAATTGATATTGCTTGTTAACGTAGTTGCATATGTGTGTAGTTATGTAGAGTGTTCGCAATATTCACTGAAGTTCAAGTGGCAAGGAACATTCCAGAATGATGGGAAACAAACAGCGGGAAAGGCAAAGTAAAATTGGTGTTATTATGGAGATTTTTGTCTAGTTTACCTTACTTTCTAATTCATACGTAGAGTGAGGATATAAGGATTGATATGATTCCCAAATTAAAGCAAACTTGTAGCCCCGACAAAAGTCGAAATCGATACGCCGAACAAACAGTTTCGCTTATTTTTTAAGACGTGCACGGTTTCTACAATTAATACATCGATACGTTATTGATCAGTTGAGCTCAGGATAATCTGAATAGTTATACTTTTATTGTCATAATTTTCAATAGTCTATATCGATGATTCAATAATATATTCACTAAACCGATGAAAATTGTTATTTTTATTTTGAATTTAGAAAATATGGCAGTCCTATAAAATTACTAAGATAATCTTACATTTATCAATTGTTATTCATCGAAGATCATTATCAATTAACATATAAACATTGTTATTGATTTCATTATTTATAATCATTCGAGACATACTAATTTATTTACACAGATTGATCAATATAATTATCAGCTAAATTAGATTTCTTCAAAGTGATTTAATCAAAGCCGGATAGATTCGCTCCTTAGAAATATGATAACACATTATCAATAACTAAAGAAGTTAAGAGTGTCTTAAAAAATCTTATCAAGTCAAATCGTTTCTCGGTAAGGGATCGAGATTCAAATGTCTCTAATAATATAAATGTAATTAATGTTTAGCAATCTATCGATATTATGTATGTGATAGTGTCCGTCTCTCAAGTGAAAGTGAATGAGATTGAAAGCAAATCCCTATACTAAGTGCACACTTAATTTCTATCTCAAGTAAAGTTTAACTACCTTTGCACTTATGCGAGTTCAAGTCTACAATATGAGTATGTAATTAGTATCCTTAGAATTTACACTCCTTAGTAGCCAAGTATGAGGGTTCATGTATTACTGCTGTCAACAAAAATATGGAAGCGGATAATGCTTCTGTATTGTTTCTGTGATTAACGTTATTTTTTGTTTATGGCCTATATATATATATATATATATATATATATATATATATATATATATATATATATATATATATATGATGAGTCCTGATTGAAAAGGGACGAAACGTATACGTACATAGATAATAAACAACAACAAATATTTTATATTTGTCGCTCCTCGTAAAATAAGTAGAGCACTCTAAATGGTAGTACAAACACAGCATGACGTCACTTGCTTTATATGCATCATTCCTTCGTTAATAGAAGTAGAATGTCTCGACATCAAGCCGCTTTTATATGTGTTAAATTATCATTGTTTATCGGCTATTCAAATATTGGGCGCGCGGTTAACGACGTTGGATGTAAGTTGAAAAATACTTGTAATCCAGGGTTTCGAATCGTACGACCGGTAGTGAATAGTCATATCACTATGCTGATGAGTCCTGATTGAAAAGGGACGAAACGTATACGTACATAGATAATAAACAACAACAAATATTTTATATATATATATATATAAGTATATACATAGGATACCATCTAATTTTAATATCCCAAATATTAAGGTATTTCCTAATTCCTAAATCTTATTTCCTAAGCGACTAGTTTATGCTGACTTTACTTACTATTTCTATGAACCCACATTTGACTACAAAATTGTTCGATGTGACCTATTTGCTTTCCGTCGAATGTTAAAAAAATTATTCATTCTTTTATATTTCTTCCTGTCAACGCCGGGCGACGGGCCCAGATTGTGTACATATATATAAGGTGTTTGGCAGAAAAACCAGACGACCATGTAAAAGACTTGTAGGTATTGTAATCATTACTTATAGGTAATTATGCACGAATGAAATTGTTGTTGACGTATAATTGCTTGCTCATAACGGATTAGCCGGAAATTGATGAAATAAACTTCTCTAGATGTAAACTGCCTTCGTTTACAAAACGAATCTATGTTTACTCGGACGAGGGAGATGAGATGAACAAATAAATGAAAAAAAGTAAGGAGTGCAAACGAACAGAACATCCCAGAATAATTTACAATAGAGCGAAGACTAAGACAACGAAGAAGGAAAATAAGTGCTTAAAGCGGATCGAAGTAGGTAAACGTTTTAAATACGATACCATCAAATAAGAAAGTATTGTTAACCCGAATAAACACGTGCCGTGAAGAAACGACATATTCAAGGGTTAAAAATAAACATTAATAAGAAAGCGTTTTAGGCAGCTGTATTTGATATTGCGACTTTGCTCATCCGTACGGTTGATTGCGAAATAAGACCAAGTGCAACGAAGGAATATAAAAAATCGGCCATCTTAAGATTTGCAGTAAACCAACACTCGAGTGTGTGGAATTTAGTTTCAGCGAATTTCATACTTGCCTGGCTCTTACGAAATAGTCGGCAGGTGTCAGAGATGGAGTTCAACCTTTCTTCACTCCATGTACATGTTCTACTGAAACGCGCAATCTCAACATTTCGAAGGTGAAGTAATATATTCCCTCTATTTATATTTACTGCAATATTATATTTTGATTATATTCTTCTGTGTTTGGGGTGTATTACTCTCTTTTTTTATTTATAGTGATCATATTTCTTTCTTTCTCTCTCTCTCTCTCTCTCTCTCTCTCTATATATATATATATATATATATATATATATATATATATATATATATATGTATATAAATATGTATATATATATATGTACATATATATATATACATATATATATATATATATATATATATATATATATATATGTATATATCTAGAGAAATAGAGAGAGAGAGATTGACCGCGTCGTTGAACACTGTTTATGAGAGCCTTCTAGGTATGTTCGGCTGTTAAAGAAATAAGCAAACCTAATTCTCTTCCATTCACCGTAGTTGCTAGGTTGACCACTTGGTTCTAGGTGTTCGGCCAGATGATTCCCGGCAATAATACAATAGACATATACGGATAAACGTTGGATGTCTACTTAATCCATGCATTTTCAAAACCATACATTTCCTTTCAAGGAAATCAATTTGATAAAACAACAAAATTATATTATTGTTAAGTACAGAATTAAAAATATAAAAAAATGCAAATATATATAAAAAATATAAAAAATATGTTTTTTTTACCAAAAATATTCATCATAAGAAAAAGTAACATATCCAAATAAGCATACCCAGGAAATCAGAAGTATTTTGTAGAGTAAAAAACAAAAAGTAATCCGCATAGTCTGTATAGTGAAAAATTCAGGTTTGTATAATATAGATTAAGGCACGAGAAAAACAGTCTAATTGATGATGGGACTCTCACAAAAGAATACAATTGTAAGCCAAAATGAGATTCTACTTTTTAGGCGATTACGAGTGAACACCCTAGAGAACTTTGCAGAAAGAAGAAATAAAACCCCAAAACAATGTATTCAGAATGTAGAGTGGATGGTCAGTTTCATATATACATTTAATGTCAAATGGTCCCTATTTTAGGACTATTGTAAATGTTTTAGGCTGTTCATTAAATGGGTTTACACCCAACCATCTTCGCAAAGGGAATCAGGCAGAATTCAGATAGCTATATAAAATTACCGAAATATTAATCATATATTTTATGTTATTTTTTCCATACATCATAATTATACCTCAATTAATAGGTTGTTACATATATGTTTACGAGTGAGGATCGGAAAAATGTCCACTATCATCATATAGTGTTGCGATCGAAAACGGACAATCGTATCCAAATCATAATCGTAACTTAAATCAAAATATATCGGAAATAATTGATCATTCATCTTAGATATATATATATATATATATATATATATATATATATATATATATGTGTGTGTGTGTGTGTGTGTGTGTGTGTGTGTGTATATATATGTATATATATATATACATATATATTTAAGAGTCAAATTAAGAAGGGCAGACACTCAGAAGGTAGCTAATTTGTTAAACCAGCTAAGAAACTTTTTTCTTTTTTTCCTTGTTCAATTGCTGAGCGTTTTGAGACAGCAGAGATAGTTTATTGTGATTCAGCATCTATTATCTGTTATATTGTCTTTATTTATTCTTGGTGTTCGTTTTGGGGAGCATTTTATGCACTTCATTATGATTTGAAGTAAGAGAGAGAGACACAAATTGCGAGTTGAAACACATATAAAGAGGTAACATAATAGGATAATAATGGGTCTCATAGAGAGGTTCATACATTCGTTCGAACTTCTTTTTCTTTCCTCCTCGAGTAAAGATCTTCCTTTGACGAGATGCTTTATACATCCGCCACGTTCTTTATTTTTCTTTCTGCAGTTCGCCATGTATCTGTTTATATGTTTATGTGTGTATTTATTTCTCCTCGCCATCGGGAGAAAAGATAAAATACACAATCACAAACCAAACACCGACAATCTAGCAATCCATCAAGCTGCACACACTTTTTGTTGTATCCTGTATTTTTCTTCCGAATCATGTGACTAGCGGATCGCCTCGTTTTCAATCGATTTACTCGGCTTCGCCATAACGAGTTTCTCGGATTGCCTTCTTCGGCTATATTCTTTTTGTTCCATGTCATACTGTTTTATTTTTCCGCCTTATCGTTCTTAAAACCTTTGTGAAAAAATAAAATAAAGAAATACATCCGAAATCTTTTTGAAGATTAAGAGAACCATTCGCCCTGTCATCATCTCTAGAGAATGGCTAATGATTATCAACGAGCTAAAGCGGAGCGATACTTCAACATGCCACAAAAACGAGCTTCATGTCAAGGTACACTGTTCTCTTAATAATAATTCTTGTAAGTCAAAAGTATAGACATGAAACCGTACACACACAAGCACACACACACACACACATATATATATATATATATATATATATATATATATATATATATATATATTATATCAAAAGTACAGAAATTCTTTTAAATATATATATATATATATATATATATATATATATATATATATATATATATATATATATATATATATAAGTAAAAGGTATTTCCACTGTCTGTTTGAATTCCTTTACGTTTTGAAATTATAATGGTTCACAAACCAGTATATATATAGATTTTACGACAATCAGTAAATTGTCACTGTAGGAATTTCCCTATCAGAGAATTGGGTTTTGTAAATTTACAAATGCAACCGTGACCTCTTGGGTTACAACCACTATCACTGTATATTCTACGTGTAATGTATTCGAACAGATCAAATACAGTGATATATCATTTAAGACATTCTTCTTCCATAACTGAAAATAATAAATATATTTACTGTCATATTATCGTTCTTCTTATTATTATTTGTACTCACTAGGAGTGCTCACACAGATCATCAGTGATTTCCCACCGACAACCGATGGTATTCCCTGGAGTTTGAGTGACAACAAGTCTCCCCAGATGTCCGGTGTTCTCAACCTTTTTTCGATAGCTACCATAAATAATCTTTCAGTATCGCAACAGCAATTTACAATTGATTTCTCGCTGGTAAGGACCATTGGTTCTCTCTGGGATTTGGGTGGCAATAAGCCTCTCCAAGGTCCCAGCACTCTCTGCACTTCCAGTGGAGTTCTGGTCTGTGCTGTCCCTCCTCGGTCTTCTCATCTTCCTTGACCCTATGCAAATATTTTGTGTGATGTAAGCCTAGGTTCGTACCATTTTTATTTATTTATTTTTTATTTTGGGGGGGGGGGGTGTTGGGGGAGCTTATTTCTGTTCATTGGTTCATTTTTGTGTCGTGTCAGGTGAGGCCGATATAATTTATTGGGGGGGGGGGTGCTCATTAAGTGATGTTTCTGTTCATTTGTGATGTGGTGTTCTTTCTGCGACTTTGTTTTCTTCCTGTTGTAGATTCCATGTGACCCTTCGTGGCTTATGCAGGTTGGTTTTCGCATTCGATGATTTTTCTTAACATTGCAGCTTTTCTGATCATTGCCGTCGTTTGTATAGTTCCAATGATCCCTTTGATTTCAATTTCTCCCAGTCTGTTTTCCAGTTTTTTTTTATTGTTCCTAGTGCTCCTACGATAATTGTATTATGCTAACTTTCTTCATGCTCTATATTCCTTTCAGTTATCTGGCTAGTTCCGTGTATTTTCTTCGTTTTTCCGTTTCGTTGACCTTGACTCTGTAGTCGGCTGGAACGGCGAAGTCTACAATTTTGCAAGATTTTTCCCTTTTTTTTTTATTATTATAACATCCGGTCTCCTTGCTTTTATTAGTTTGTCTTTTTGTATATCCATATCTCAGATGATTTTGTGTGTTTCGCTTTCTAGTACTGTTTCTGGTTTATGTTTGTACCATTTGTTTGCGTATTCGAAATTCAATTGTGTGCACAGTTCACAGTGTATATCTTTCCCCACACAGTCATGTATGTTATTGTATTCTCTTTGGGCTAGTTTGCTATATTCACTTATTATATGATTTAATGTTTCGTCTCTTTGTCCACACAGTCTGCATTTACTGTTTTCCTGTGTGTTATCTGTTTAGCTTTAATGTACGGTGACCTAATCACATTGTTCTGTGCAGCCATCAATAAAGATTCTATTTCTCTGTTCAACTGTCCTTTTCTTAACCATGCCTAGCTTTTTTCGTTAGTGTTATCTCTTGTCAGTCTTCTGAAGCGTCCATGTAGTTGTTTTTTCCACACCTTTCTTTTTTTGTCGTTTTGTTTCTGGTTCTAGTGTTTCCCGAGTTCTTCGTTAGAACGGTGTCTCTTGCTGCAATGATAAGGTTTCCATGTTTTGTGTTATATATTTCCCCTGCTCTTTTTTTGCGTCTTCCACACACGCTTCTATACTTACCAGTCCTCTTCCCCCTTCGTTTCTTTTCTATGTAGAGTCTGTTCGTATCTTCTTTTGGATGTAGGCCATTGTGCATGGTCATTAATGTTCTAGTCCTCTGGTCAAGCTGTATGAGTTCTTATTTAGCCCAGCCTATGAATGGTCCAGATTATCTTATTAGCAATACTGCCCAGGTGTGTATTCCTTTTACTAGATTCCTTCTATATAATTTCGTTTGTAGCAGTGTTTTGTTCTTAGTAAGTATACTTTTCCAATCTTCTCTTTGATTTCTGTAGATTTGATGGTATCTGCTTCTAGTAGTCCCAAATATTGTAGTTATCCTGCTCGCCTAGCACCCTTATTTCTTCTTGGTTGGGGAGCCCCACGCCGTCTGTCGTCTCCAGTTTACCTTTTTTTCATTTCTAGTAGTGCACACTATCATTATTATTATTATTATTATTATTATTATTATTATTATTATTATTATTATTATTATTATTATTATTATTATTATTATTATTATTATTATTATTATTTGTATTATTGTGTGTATTATTATAACATTCATCATTATATTATTATTATAATTATTATTGTGTCAGTATTATGATATTATAATTATAGTTATTATTAGTATGACGATGCTTATTATACAGAGATATTTAAAACATGTCTATTACTTGATTTTAGTATGTGGTGTGTACAACCATCCTTATAAAAATTAGATAACGGTACCAGAAAAAAGTGACATTCAGAAATATTAGAGAGTTGTTTAGTCAACATAGAGTGAGAGGTATGAGAGAAATATATAGATAGTTAAAACAGAGTAATCATCTGTTCAATAAAGTATTATTTAACGGCTAATTTAAACAGAATAGTATTCAAGTAAAACTTTAACCAAAAAGAAAATTATAGTGTAGCGTGCTTTCTATGTTATTAAATTATACAAAATAAAGCTTTAGAGAAACAAACGTTGATTAACTCACATTTGGCATGATAATAGATATTGCCATATGCCTGATAAATCTTAGCAACACTATGAATGGAATATTCAATACAAGATTGAGATTTTAAGGAGGTCGACATTTTATTGCTGTCTTAATCAACACCTTTTATTATTATTACTATTCACATCTGCACATCGCACGTCAATACAGATATTCCCCAAGAATTACGAGGCAGAACAATTCGATATGTCATTCTTATTAGCATGTATTCACATCGTTAGATATTATTATTAGTAGTTGCAGCAGTAGTTGTAGTAGTAATATGTTTAGTCGTAAAGCCTTACCGGTTGAAGGAAATATATTATGTATACCAGGCAATCACATCTGTGTACCGAAATGTGACCATGCAAATTCCTAGCACGTTTATACGCTTCCGATGTATTTTAAGAATTTCTGCAAGTGATGATGTTCAACTCAATTTTCTATATGAGTTTTTTTTATATATTTTAGTGTCAATATGTTACAACCATTTTTCTGAATTGCTTGTCTTTTTTATAAGTATTTCTTACTCACTAGAATTTTTAACACGAGTCATTATCAGTGATCGCTCTCTGACAACAGCAGATGGTGTTTCCTCTTGTTTTAAAAAAGCCTCCTCAGATTTCCAGTAGCCTCAGTGCTTTTCCCTATGAATTCAAGCTTGTGCTTTCTCTTTTCGGTCTTCCAATCCTCAGACACGTCAGGACTAATTTTTCTTTGGTGGCAGTAGAGTTTTATGGGGCAGTGAACATGGTGTCATATTATGAGGTGTCTCTTACAAAATTACCTCGACAGTTTCATTTCTTTTTGGAATTGTGCTCGTCTTGATATATATCTAGTAATGTTGACGCATCGTTATTTTATTTCAACATGTAGTTGGATAATATCTCATTGCTATGTGCTTTGGATTTTGCATTTAACGCTTTATATTCATATTCCTGTCGTTATCGTCAGCACTCCTTTATATTAAAAAATAGCTTAGTCTGTTAAGTTTATGAATTTGAAGTAATAGCGACTACACTTAAAGATAACGTGTAATTCCAGAGGAAGCTTGCACACCGAAACATAAGGAAGAATGCACTTAAACGAATTAATTAACGCAATTACATCAAAATATTCTGTCGATAAACTAATCTATGAATGAATTCTGTGGAAATGGATTGCTGTGAGGAAGAATTGTTTCAAAGAGCCTGATTGGAAGATCGATCGGCAATGATTGATTTAATGAATAAGTTGCCGGATGTGAAAATGTAAGATTCGCACCAATGATTCCACTTTAATTGATTAGAATCAGATGTTTCGGAAATATTTACAGTGATTGGTTATTGGCTATTTTAGAAAGCTGTTGTATTGTCATTGATGAGTTGGACAATCCTAACATAAAAGCAAAAGCTACAAATTCTACATATGAGAAGAGTGACACTTTCTTCTACAACAATTCTTCGACTTCGTAACATACGTGTAAATATCTTTCTAAAGAAAGATAGTATTGCATTAGTTTCACAACAGCCTTTCAAATCGAGTATTCGTTGTTCTTCCTCTGTGTGAGTAACACCAACTAGAATACTTTTAGCATAGATTATTTCTTTATTTGTTCCTACATCGTTGCTACAGCATTGCTTCCTAACGACTAAAACATAGAAATCTTCAAATCTAATGCCGCTTAATACTTGTCATAAACCGAGATTATACGTCATCGATTGTTATTTATTCTATTCATTACTTTTAATATTCTACTATTATACATCATCATTCATCGATCCATTCATTTAATCCTTATCCTCGTGTGGGGTTAAGCATGTATAAGTGGTGACTCATTATTAAAAAAAAGAAATAAAAACAAAAAGAGAACAATTACGATAGGAATGATACCCAAAGTATATAGCGCTCACTATCCCCCAGTAAGTACCATTTCCTATGGCAACGCAGCAATAGGTATCACCGCCGTTTCTTATTAATACATTGCACTAGATTGTACTAATGAACCAAGATGTAATTCCCGCAATAATAATTCGTAATCACTAACGAACTGAGATGAAATTCACGCAACAATAGTCTTTACTTTCAAACTGTTAAATGGTTAAGCTAACCAATCAAATAAATATTCTCCATACATGGCGTTCGAACGACAGCGCCTGGAATAATATTATATAGCGTATCATCTCTGGTGGATCTTGTCTACGATGCATTTGATAAAAGTATGGGGCACCGTCTTAATTTGTACAATAACTATGGCTATAATATGAGTATAACTATATTTGCATCGCTATCTACAACCTAATATTACCATTATGGATTTGTAGTATATCGAGCAGACATGATTTTTCAGGAAACAAAAAATGTCACTTATTACATCATTCCTCAAGTCTTTATATACATACATAAATGTCACTTTTCGAGTCATGTAGACTTTTATAATGATAACATTTCTAGTGGCATTCCAATTTCTCTCAATTAGGTATAGTTTTTATTTTAATTTTCTGTACACATAGATAATCTGTGCAGTAAGAAAAACCAAGTGTTGAGAAGCAACCGTCGGTTAACAGTCGTCTTTCTTTTAATAAATGTCATCTGTATTTTCCTGCTGCATCACTACTTATATCATAATATGATGTCCTGTGAATGCACCTATTCATCTCTATTGTGAAAATGTTTATCTTCTTTCAATATAACAAGTTTTACTGATAAATAAGACACACTTATGAAACGACTGAAATACCCGACATCTAAATCAGCTTAGCCAGGCATAACACCATTGTATATGTGATCTTATGTTCAAGGGATTACAATATATGAAAATCACAAATGTTGATGCATTCGCAGTAAAATGACTAATAACTTAATTCCTTATTGATTATTATACGACCGCAAGAAGTTCCGCATATTATTAATTATTGTTAAGCAACTGAACATTATTCAGAATCTAAGGCAGTAGGATTATCTGTATTTACATGAACAACTCTATGAATTTTCAATTTTTAGACTATGACTTTCTGATCCTTAAATTCAGCTACTGCTGAGTAACTATAGTAAATATCACATCATGAATATTATCTATTTCAACAATACATACATATATAAATACATACATATATAGATATATACATATACATATATATATATATATATATATATGTATATATAACAACTGGTACTATACAATTATTATTACATTTGCTGTCGATAAAAATGTTTTTTTTTTTTTTTTTTAAGGTAGTTCACCCCAAACAAGGCAGGCCGCCACTGTAGACGTAAGGGGCTACTGAGAAGAAAGAAAAGGGGAGAATATTGGGGGGTGGGGGTCAACCTAAACTGGGATCTACGCAGCGACATGTTTGTTTACATTAATTTTAAATTTCTGCATGTCAGTACTGTCGGGGAAACAGGAGGCATGGAAAGGAGTTCTAGAGGCCAGCAGCACGAGGAAAGCAGCTATTTGAGTAGAAAGCTCTCCGGCGTCTGGGGACCTCCACAGTGAATGGATGGGATTTAGTTGATTGACGAGTTGGTCTAGTGAATTTACGTTGAGGGGGCACCAGAGTAGCCAATGCATCGGAGCATAATCCATTGAAGTATTTGTAAAACAAACACAAGGATGCTACATTGCGGTGATGGGACAGGGACTGGAGCTTGGTTGACAGTGAGGGACCTATTAGGTTGACGACACATGAGTATAGAAGCAGCTTGACAGTTGGGTAAAACCACCACGCCCACTCACTTAATCAAAAACTTGTTTAACATGGTATTCTGAAGACTAATGGGCAACATTCTCCATGTCCAATGAGAAGGCTAGTATCAATAGCTTATTGAAATATTATATAGTATTATATGTAATGAATATAGTATGCTCTTACAAACATAAATTGATCAACGTTATCATGTCGCTTTTTTCTTCTACCTTCCTTTTTTAACGTACGTTTTATTATTGTTTTGTTATTTAAATAGTAAAACGCGCATTCTTTTGTTTCCTATGGTTTTACCGTTATCGAATAAATTTTAAATCTTAACTTTTTATGAGGACGTTTGTTAATCCGAACGAACCCGGTAACATCTCTCGTTTCTTGATGATTCTCTCCTGTATTTAAATCGTTTCTTTCCGTTTGCTTTTTTGACACACACAAACATACACACTCACAAACACACACACATATATATAATATATATATATATATATATATATATATATATATATATATATATATATATATATATATATATTATATATATATGGAGAGGGAGATTAAAATCACTATCAACATGATTTTTCTACATTATTTCTTCATCTTGAGGAAGTCTTTCAATAAAGACGAAACATTGATGAATACATACATAATATAGATTTTGGCTTTCCCTTTTTATTTCCTATCACGTCGGATCATTTTATCCCCATTTTTATTCATATATATATATATATATATATATATATATATATATATATATATATATATATATAGAGAGAGAGAGAGAGAGAGAGAGAGAGAGAGAGAGAGAGATTGTACCAGATTCAGAGATTTTTCTCATCTTTTATGTTATAATTTCTACAAGGTTTGGACCATTTTAGGAGGTTGAGTTATTCAGGTGACTTTTTTAGTCGTAAGTCTCTGGTAATTTAGACCCTTTTATTTAATCGATGTGGAATTGTTGCTATACTTATACGTTATATGCATATTTAGAATTAGTTGTGTTCTTTTAGTTTATTAACCCCTGAAATGGGCGAGAAAGAACAAAGACCGAAACGCCTTAAAGATGAGAATAATCACAATGACACCAGGTCATATAAAAACTATCAACACACAAACGTTGTTTTGTAATCATAAAGACGGAGAAAGCTTGTGATATTTGTGAACAATGGCGACTGAATTCATTAATACAAGTAAAACAAAGAGAAAACGCTGACACTGTTTACGTAGAGACGGTGGCTGTTCTCAATCATGGCACCCCTTCCGGCGAAGCAAACGATTGATTCAAACAGTTACTGAATCCAATTACATCAGATGAAATTAACGATCAACGAACACAGAACAACAAAACATTTCAAGTCAAATGAGAGAAAAAAGGGGAAACTGTTTAATCAGTTCAGCAGAAATACCAGACACCACTAAAATCAGAGAAAATAAAAATGCACACTAAACTACATTTAATCCTGTATTTTTATGTTTTGTCTCGCGAACAAATACATTACATAACAACAGTTGAAGACAGAAAAATGGGTATTATCTTTAAAACGTATGAATTAAAATTTGATTGCAGGAATATTTAAGCTTAGATTATGTTCATATACTATTTTTCAGGCAATTAAACTACTGTTGGATATTTCTTGTGATGGGATCACAGTTGTTTTCTGTAGTATTTTGACTGCACCTGGTGAACATGGTTATTAACTTTGTTCATCCGATCGCATACTCATGCCTCAACAACTACTTGAACATAACTGACTATATAAAAGGTACGCTTACACGTGATATTTCTAGACCAATCACGGTTCCATATGTCTTAGATCCCGATTTCCATCCTGTTAAAATGACCCTTAAAATCGGATGCTTTAATGATAGAAAATTAACAAAAATGACAAATACAAATGACGGTTATTCCGTCATTTAATTAATTTAACTCTTAACATATCGATTTCTACAACACAAAAACAAACAAACATTGACTTCAAAACGTGAATTAAGCTTGTCTGTGGATATAAATATTTAATTATTAAAATGTATATATATATATATATATACATTTTTATATATATATGCATATATATATATATATATATATATATATATATATATTTATTTATTTATATTTATACATATTCATTAATTCTCGTTAATTTTAACGCTTCAATGACCAATAAAAACAATTACATACAATGCATTGAATATTTAGGTGATAGGAACCGTACATATTTCCAGGCAAGGCATACTAGTCCGGGAGTAAAACGCCAAACTATAGACATCAAAATAAAAGGTTCAATCATTGCCTAAGTTAGCTATGCTGACGACAGTCGTGTGCCAGAAATACGTGTCTAGGGATTACTTATAAACAACTTTATATATTTATGTGTTGGCATCAGTCAGTCGCAACGACTATGGATCAGCACCGTATTGGGATGTTGCTTCTGTGCATCTTTTTGTGTGACTGTAGATACGAATTCTTGATTTGCATGGTCTACCACAGCGTTTACACACGAAAGTTGCTGTGTACTGTGTCCCTTCGGCTGGTTGGTCTGCCTGTAGGCTCTCTCTTCTCCTAGCTGTCTTCGCAGCGTTTTCATCATGGATGGTCTTCTCATTGATGACCATTGTCTGGCGTATCTGTTTCCTCCAAACAGGTATGTTAGCTGCAGAGGCTATCCATGTATTAATGTCCATCAAGCAAGTCTTCATATCTCGCTTGCAGACATCCATCAAGCGGAGATGAGGACGACGCTTTTTTTTAGCCTGAGGAAAGCTCGCCCTCGAGAAGGTCTTTAGCGATGCGCTCATACACAATTACACATATATTTATGAGTTTTATAAAAAGTTTTAGTGAACTATTACAACAAATTCAATATCTAAAATGTTGTTGTTTTTAAATTGTAGTGGACTTTGTATTCGAACTGATTAAGTGACTTAATCATGAATAAATCTTAGTCTCAGAAACGATCCTAAGCAAAAACGCGTGTTAGTGTGCAAATCTGTAGGACTGATATACTTAATGAATATGTCATATGTTTGTATATTTCGAAATTGTCATATATATATATATATATATATATATATATATATATATATATATATATATATATACATTACATAGTTCACCTGAAATAATGCAAGTTGCCACTGAAGATGTAAAGAGCTACTGATAACCAAGGTGAAAGTTTGGGGGGTCATCTTAAATTGAAAGTTGTGCAGTGAGATCGTTGTTCACATTAGTTTTGAATTAGTGCATGTCGGTACAGTTAGGGTAACAGGAAGCAGGGAGGGAGTTCCAAAGGCCGTCGCAGCACGATAAAATAAGCTATTGGAGAAAAAGGCTCTCCAGCATCTGGGGACCTCCCCTAGTAAATGGATGAGATTTAGCTGATTGTAGGGTTGGTCGAGTGTATTTACGTCGAGGGGACTCAGGGGCAGCAAATTAATCGGAAAAATCCCATATGAGTACTTGTAAAACAAGCACAAGGATGCAAAATTGCGGCGATGAGGGGCTGGAGCTTGGTATACATTGAGAAACTTATTAAATCAGCGACTCGTTTGGGCCTTGTCTAAGAGGAAGAGCCTAGTTAATAGGGCACCAGCCCAGATGTTAAAATGATACTCTATTAAATATAGGATACTGTCAAGTGTGAGAAGCTTTCTAGCACTGTAGAGGGCCCACATTCTTTGCATCAGCCTTGGCAATTTCTTCTATGTATTCGTTCCAATTTATGTTTCCTGTGAATGTTAAGCCGAGGAGTTTGAACGTTGGACTCTCAGGTAGGGTGTGTTTTACCATGACAATCAGTGGTTGAGGAGGTTCCTTGTAGTTGTTAAAGGTAAGAAGCATTGTCTTAGCAGCATTAGATGTTACCATAAATATATTACCCCAACTTCACTACAAACCGGAGGTCACTTTTTGAGTATTTAACGATGCCTCGGATATGTGCGCGTCCGTTTTGCTCACATAACGAGGGTAGAGCATGATGTCGTCAGTAAATATATCAAAATAATCAAGAACAATAAGGTTCCAAGTATCTATCCCTGGGGTACACCTGCATTTATGCAATGTTCTTTGGATGAATGGTCTCTTAGAACAAAGTGGATGCTCCTTTTGGTTAGGAAGAATCGAATTATATTTGATATCTTTCGTGTAATACCATCTGAATTCATTTTTATGAGAATACCTTTATGCCAGACCTTGTGGAAGGCTTTCAATATATCAAGCGCTACCGCCCTAGCTTCACTTAGCTTGTCCAGTGCATTGCATATGCGTTCGGATATGACCGTTATGATATCCGTAGTAGATGGTGCTTGCCTAAATCTATACTGATTATCAGAAAGAAGTTTAGCATTAACAAGGTGCCGGACTATCGCTAGAGTGATTAAGGATTCAAAGACTTTAGACAAAAGCGGGAGAAGACTGATAGGCGATGACTCTGAGGGTCAGTTCTATTTCCAGAATTCTTGAAGACTTTTACCACAGAGACAATTTTCCAGCTATCACGGAAATAAAAATTCAACAAGGCATTTGTTGTAGAGTTTGGAGATGACAGGATCCAGTTCAGCAGAGCATTTCTTAATTACTATTACTGGTATAAGATCGGCCCCACATTGTAGATTTCATAGGTTTTTTATGATATCTCGGACATGAGATGGGGTGATGAACAGGTCATCAAGTGTGTGTCTAGTCCGTAATGGGACATTTTGGAGGGAGTTGTTTGCGGAGTCCAAAGTATAGTTGAAAGCATAACTCTGGGCAACTAGTTCAGCCTTATCAGTTTCCGTGCAAACGACATCATTGTGGTTTGATAGTTGGGTAATTATGATTGCCAATTGTTCAGCACACTATGGAAGATTTTCTAGAAATCACGAGTACATAGTTTTTGCGACGTAATGCGTTTTCTGATCATCTCTGTATATCTTCTAGAATTGTAGAATTTTCACATGGGGGCATGTGCTTCAATGTCTGCTTTGACCCATTCATTTAACACATTTGCGAACTGATCAGAAAAAGTTACATTCCCTGGGGCCTCTCTGATGTGATCTCGGATGGAATCAAAACTAGTCTGCTTGTAGTATCTCGTATTTTTTAGCAATGCCTCATCAGTTTTGGGGACGATGATATATATATATATATATATATATATATATATATATATAAATATATATGCTTGCAAATAGATTACTTTTTATAGATTGTCAACGCAGCAGCGAAACGATAATCTCCGAACTAAATGGGTAAAACAGAAAATGTAAGATCAGATAGGTTTGGTAACATTTATGGTGAAAATCTTCCTTAAAGTGGCTGGCCACTACCGCCCCACACAAGATAAATAGTG
Organism: Sepiola atlantica; assembly: GCA_963556195.1. Lineage (NCBI taxonomy): Eukaryota > Metazoa > Mollusca > Cephalopoda > Sepiida > Sepiolidae > Sepiola > Sepiola atlantica. The sequence continues at coordinate 171,034,252 of OY744517.1, read as the reverse complement.
TTTTTCTTATGTAGAAAATAATGAATTAGGTTAGGAGCGACTGATAATGGGTTGGAATAAAGGAGAAGGGACAAAAACCAGATAGATATGCTCTCGACAATTTATATCGTCTTACAATGTCTAAACAATTCGGAAAACATTGGATTTTAGAGCAAACTTATGCTAGCCATGAAGAGTGCATTCGCCATTTAACGATAGTAATAGAGGACTGGCGGATATATAAAGGAAGTAGCAATATAGAAATTAGGATAGAGAGGGACGTATGTTATAGAGAACTGATAGAAAGGGAGAGAGAGAAATATAATAAGTGGCATTCCCTCAAAGATTTATTAAGTAAATAGGAAAATTGTTAAAATAATAATCATCATTATTGATAAGATTATTTTAATAAGCTTCAAAATACTATCAATACACGTTATAAAGAATCTAAAAATCAGAAGGTTTCACTTCAAAAATATGAAACCAAATGTTTTACTGCAGCCTAATACCGTTTCATTAATTAATGAATGGTGGCAGAAAAGACAGCCAGATATAAAGGTAGAAGAAATAACAAAACGAGGGATCAGACGAGATAAAGAACCGAATGTGAAAGAGAGAGATAGGAATAGATAATGAAACGAGGGATGTATAGAGAGGAGAAGAGATAAAGAAATGCGGGAGATAAGGGAAAGAGATAGCAAAACAAGGAAGATAGAAGTAGGAGGCGAGATAACGAGACGAAGGATAGTAAACCGCGAAGAAGAGATAACGAAACGAGCGATATAGAGGGTGGAGAAAATACAACGAAACAGAAGGGAGAGAGAACTAGATTAAGTGATAACTCAATTATGAAGATAGTGAAATCAAGAGATAGATTGAGAGAAAGAAATAACGATATAAACAAATAATTTATAAAATGTGATTTGGAAATAATTAAAATCAGGAAGAGAATTCGACCCAAAATAGACCCTTTAGGTAAGACGACGATAATTCTATGTGATTCAGACATCTGCCCATTAACACCTACTTTTATACACGTATCAGTGAGAAAGATGTTGTGATAAAATACCGGGATCCCCTCAGTCACTAAGTAAGTGAACTAGTCTGGACAATAAATACGACTACGAACAGTAGTATGGGGGATTCAATTGTATTCTGTTAAATCCTATTAGATTACCTGTAGTTACTATTGTTTGTACAAGATATGTACGTTGGAGTAAAGCGTACTATTTTAAAACTTTTACACTCTGGGTTATTTTGTTATTTATAACTACTTAGAAAGTTATATTAAACCATCTACTGGTGGCAAAGGGATTGCTAAATAGTTAAAGTTAGCAAATTTGTGAACCTACCCTTTTGTTGCAGGCACTATCAAAACCCTAGAGAGCTATTGTGTAGAAACACAACCGTCATCGAGAAATTTACTGGGGCTATGCGATATGACAGACGGCACGTCAGCAAATGATGTTGCAACATGAAATACATATGTTTGTAAATAGACAGCTTTTTACTAAGTCGATTTAAAACTTCTTGATTTGTCACAGATTCAAACACTCTTTATAAATTTCTAACTTGAGTCTAGTTTAGTCATTAGTCTAATGATTGGTGTATATTTAAAATAGTTTCATGATGATGTATTGGTTTGGTTCCTTGAGTTTTTCTTTGTTAACTTTATATCCATAATATTAACTTCATCAATGAGTGTTTACATTCTTTATTTATGATATTTATGTATTTAAATGTAATAGTTGTTGTATAGTTGTTCTTTTTTAATCTGCCCTTCTTTTTAACAATAGTGTGTAATTATTTTATAAAATAATGAAGTAACTTATAATTTCTTAATTATATTTAGTAGGTCATTTTTCAAAGCTGACAATAAGATCTGCTGTAGGTAAAGCTTTCGGCTATTTACTTTGTAGGATTATTTGGTCTTTGTTTTCATGTCTATTAAAACATCTTATAGTTGGTTTCGAAGTATTAGCTCGACAGTTTTCTTATTTAACTTAATACGGTATCCATTTTTGTTTGATGTATTTTTGTTTGATATATATATATATATATATATATATATATATATATATAGATTAATTTTGTCTGTGTGTGTTTTGTTTATATATATATATATATGTATAGAGATATGCTTCTGCATCAGTTTATATATGTATATATATGCATATATTTATATATATATATATATATATATATATATATATATATATATATATATACGTATGTTTCTATGTGTCAGTATATCTGTCTGTTCTTTATTATCTGATATTATTATTTACCTTTTGATCGTTCATTAATTTATAATCGCTTTAAAAGATCTAATAATAAATTTAATTATCTTCCTTTCATATTAGCTGTTAAATTTCTCAGGATGGGCTGTATAGCAGTTTTATTCTAACATACTATGATTGATTAAAAGTGTCGTTTTTACCCTATCTGTGATTACTATATCTGGATACACTACATTAAACCTTATCTAAGTTTTGACTTTATTTTAAAGGAAAGATCTGACCTTTAACTTTCACAAAACCCCACAACGTTGCCTATCTCGTAGAGTCAACTTTATAGATTGTGTTCTCTTATTGACCCATTGATTACAAGATTTGAATCGAATAATCACTTCCTTATCTGTTTCACTCTTCTATTTGAATTTATTTTTGATGGATTGTAAAAATATTTTTTATGTTTTAAAAAAAATTATTTTTGTTTGGTATAAAATTGATTTCTATTTGTTTTTTATTTCATTTTATTTTAATTATATATCTTTCTACATATATTCTTAATATATATATATATATATATATATATATATATATTATATATATATATTTATATATATATATGTATATATATACATATGGTTTTATTAGCATAGAAATATAAAACATATATTATTCCTTTTAATAGATTTTATATTGTTCTAATTTATTTGTATTATTATTTTTCTAATAATAATCATCTTTTCTTCTTATTTTCAATTTTGCAAATTATCAATATTCGTTCTAGTTTTCGAATTATTAATATTTTTTTAATAATAATATTTTTAATTTACCTATTGTTATCGTTATAGTGTATTATTTACTTAAACTTTTTTTACTTTACTTAAATTTTCATTCTAATTCATTTTTCATATTATATTTTCTCATTCTTTGCTAATTGTACATCATCCTTATATTTTTCTTATCTTGATATAGTATTACTATTTTTTCGTGTAATGATAATTTTAAAATTATTTTCGTCGCTAGTTTGTATGTTATGAATTATAGATGTTTATTATCAAATTACTTTTTCCCTAGTTATAAGCACTATTTTATTGCTTTCATAATTTATCATATCTAATTTTTTATCATTATTCATATTATCATTCACTTCTGATATTACAATTACTTAAATTTCTATTTTAACTTTCAATTGATAATTTGGAAAAAACATAAAAATATGGCTATGATAAATCAGCTACACATAATTGTTTGTGTTTTATTCCCGCGATAAAATTCTCAGACTAAATCCACGAATTTACATTCTAAGATAAGTTATCGTCCTTGATTTTTATTGAACCTATTTATATCATCCGTTGCGACATATTTCCATCAACCAATGAAGTTTTAATTCTTTTTTTCTGTCAATTGATTTCGCCAACTGTAACAATGTTCCTCTCATTTCTCATCCCATGTTCTTACATTTTCATTTATCATTCTAACGTTTCACTTTCCATGCTCAGACGATAAGAAACATTTTAGATATTTTCTTTTTTTCCACCCGCCCCGTTTTATTGATTAAAAATAATGTTTTCTCTGAAACTTATCTGACCATTTGGTTATACAATAAATCTACTTACACACACACACACACACACACACACACACACACACACATATATATATATATTTATACGTATATATATATATTTATACGTATATATATATATATATATATATATATATATATATATATATATATATATATATATATATATATGAGGTTCATGTAGGTTGCTTGAATCATAGTTTAGTGTGTAATATTAAAGTGATTCATAGAGTCAATGCAATGCACAGATAAAACGGATATGCACAAACTGAACCAATTTAAGCTATATTACAGTTGAACGAGTGATGCAGTTTCACCTCTTATATAAATACAATTTATACATAAATACAATTTATATCTATCTATCTATCTATGTATCTATCTCTTTATATATATATATATATATATATATATATATATATATATATATATATATATATATATATAGAGAGAGAGAGAGAGAGAGAGAGAGAGATAATATATATGTTGAAATATATGAAAATATGTCTATCGTAACTGAGCTACACATAAATATTTGTGTTACATTCCCGTGGAAAATACTCAGACTAAATCCACGACTTTATATTCTAAGATACGTTTTATATTAAACAATTATAGTCCTTGATTTTTATTGAACCTATTTTTACTTATCCGTTGCGACATATTTCCATACACCAATCAAGTTTTCTCTATTTGCTTAAACATTCTGCACGCTTTTTGAGCGGGTCAAACAAATAAAGACAACATTAAGCCATACAGACTTATTAGCGTTAACACGTAATCGATTTGTTTACTATGGCCGTGTCTTACCTTTCTTTTTGTAAGCACTAATATGTGAGATTTAAAATCTACATCATTATTACTCAAATTATATTGTATGTATATATATATATATATATATATGTGTGTATGTCTGTAAATTCGCATATAACTGTGTATATAGACACATTTACTATACATATGCGTTTATTTATTTCTTCAGAAATGTGTGCGCATTATTTTGTTGTTATTGATTAGTAACTGTTGCTGCAAGTTGTATGTTTGTCGAAGGTCACGCTTGAAAGTCAAGTTCGTTGAAATCATTTATTTTATAAGAAACAATTAAATTTGTGTTGAGTCTGTCAAGTAACAAATGGAAATCAGTTTAGACGAGCGGCGAGGTCAAAGCAGAAAGGTCAGTGAAAATCGAATCGATAAAATAAGTAGAGATTGGAGAAGAACAAGTAGAACAACACCATGGACTAGACAGTGAAGGCGCCATGAACAAGAAATTAAAATGGAGAAGTAGAAAGAAATACATAACTAAGTTAGAAGACGGGAGAAAATACAATCAAAAGAACAATGCGATGATGAAACTAGGCGATGGAGAAGATGAAGATAAAGATTAAGAATGTAAAGGGAGCACCATCACAAAATAAAATGAGTATAAAGAAAGAAGAATACACAATCATAAAAAGTGTAATATAGAAAAATATACTGAATAATAATAATAATAATAATAATAATAATAATAATAATAATAATAATAATGATATAGAAGAAGAAGAAGAAGAAGAAGAAGAAGAAGAAGAAGAAGAAGAAGAAGAAGAAGAAGAAGAAAAAAGAGAAGGAAGATTAGGAGGATAATGGAGGGGAGGAGTAAGAAGAAGAAATAAATGTACGACAAATAACAACAATAGTCAGAAGTTAAGAAAAAAGAAAAAGAAAAAGAAAAAGAAGAAGAAGAAAAAGAAGAAGAAAAAGAAGGAGAAGAAGATGAAGCAGAAGAAGAAGAAAGAGAAGAAGAAAAAGAAGAACAAGAAGAACAAGAACAAGTAGAACAAACACAAGAGGGACAAGAAGAAGAAAAAGGAACCCGCACTAATAGCAACGCCGAAGATCCAGATTCAGCACAAACAAGAAAGAAAATCAATAAAAAAGAGAAGAATCAGAAACATGATCAAAAAGAACAGTTCGTAACAATATAAAAACGCAAAATTTCTAGCAATAAAAGAGAAATACGATTGAATTGTTTGATTGCTGATGAGATTGCAAAAGAAGATTTGTTATTTAAAGTGTGTTTTCTATTTAAGTAATGTTGCACGAACTCTAAATGGCTTTGCGGGCATATAACTGTGCACGTGCATATGTATGCACATAGATTGGATACGTAACTTTTAAATATATAGTTAAAAAATAAGTTTAACGATTTCTTACACTGTGAATCAAACTACATAAGCCTCGTATTTAGCGGTTTTCCTTACTTTATATATAATTTGGAATTCTTCCAGTTTAACATCGTGCACAATTACGAATTAAAATAAATTTGCGTACCAAAATGCAAACAAAAAAGTGATCTTAAAATATTTTCCTCACGTTGGATAAAACATTGTCTCAAAATACAGAAACCGGCTGTTTTACTATCATCAGAATGTTAGTATATATATATATATATTAAAGAAAGAAAGATGAAGATGAAACATTGTACAAAATTACATAAAGTTACATAAATTAATACAAATGTTATTACATCGAAAAACCATGGTTTAAAGATTAATGTAACTCCTTGCATCTGAACTTTCGATGTAATAAAATTTGTATTAATTTATATAACTTTATGTAATTTTGTACAGTTTTTTATCTTCATCTTTCTTTCTTTAAAATTGATTGCTCTACTCAACGTATTGAGCTTTATTTTATCGAGATAGATCATTTTACGATATTTCACTTATCGTTAATTCTATTATCATTAGTATATATATATATAAATTCCCGAAACAGTTTTTCATGGTAAACAACTGATGATCCCTTAAAATAGTGTTAGAAACTAACTAATATAATAACTGTAAAAAATAAATTGACTTACATGAGTGATTTTCCACTGGAAGACTTGAGACTATAAGTTTTTTTTTATATAATTTTTTTTTTTTTTATATAGTTTTAATGGTTGAGAAACTTCCGAGACTATATATATATATATATATATATATATATATATATATATATATATATATATATATATATATATATATATATATATACGGTCAGGTGGATTTCGCATACAACAAATTTGTAGGGTAAATTTCAGAGGAAACAGTATTTTAATCAATGAAACGGGCGGGTGGAAAATATAATGAAAATTGCTAAAATTTACTTTAAGGCCTTATCGTCTGACCCTCTAAGAGGAAACGCCAGAATGATAAATAAAAAAACTAAGAAAATCGAATTAGATGTGAGGGGAAAATTGTTATAGTTCAAGAAAACGATTGAGAGAAATTAAATAAAAAGTGAATCTCTCAACGTTATGGTTGATTTGAATCATTAAAGATCTCCAACTGTTTTTCAAAATATTTTTTTTCTGCACAGGCTAGGTCAAGATGTTTTAATAACTAGGATATATATATATATATATATATATATATATATATATATATATATATATATATATAAAGAGAGAGAGAGTGTGAGTTGGAAATGCACCCCTTACATGTTAACATTTATGAAATAAAAATATGCTTATAGTATACACCGTGTTGCCTTGAATATCTATTTCAAAATACATAATGATCGATTCATTAGTTCAGGGGATTACCCAGTACATATTCATATATAAATATATACACGTAATTTACTTTACACACAAATATATATATATATATATATATATATATATATATATATATATATATATATATAAAGAGACAGAGAGTGAGAGAGAGAAACAAAAAGAGTGAGTGAGAAATGAAACCCTTAAATATTAACATTTATGAAATAATAATGTGTCCATGTTACGCACCGTGTTGCCTTGAATATTTATTCCAAAATACATAATGATCCATTCATTAATTTAGGGGATTACCTAGCACATATTCATATATACATATATACAGATAATTTATTTTATACACATACGCACAACCACACAACTACACACACACACATCCACACACACACACACACAAATATTTATATATATATATATATATATATATATATATATATATATATATATATATATATATGTATGTATATATATATATATATATATATATATATATATATATATATATATATATATATATATATATATATGGTTATTCCTGGTCAATTTATTGATCTAAAAATGATGTTTCAAAAAGGCGTTGCGTAGAGACAGATCAATAAGGTGTCATGGGTGTCTCTGCTTATGTGTCCTCACTTAAAATTCTACCCATGCTTCTATTTTGGCAGCATTGACAGACTAATTTAAATAATCTAGACTCCTTGCTGTGTTAGCTTCACAGATGTCTTAGAAGTAATTGACATCAGAATATCGTTAATACTCGAGAGACAGGTTACCACTTGAAGGTAAAAGATTGATTTAAGAAAACTTTCCGATATTAAACAGAACTATTGCTTTATTTTCACATGGTTGTTTTGTTATAGTTTTGCAACTTCACACCATACTACACGTTTTTAGAATGTTTAATACGGAAACAAAGTTTGTATTGTACATGAGTGATTGCGATGCATTCAGCTTTTACGCTTATTTCTAAAGAGTTACTGAGTCAATACTTATCAAGGTTAAGATCTACTCGAAGATAAGTGTTTCTGATCGATTGTCAGTTTAATGATCAAGAATATTATGAGAATTGAAAATGATAAATGAAATTAACAAAAATCAATTACTTATTTGAAGGATTAACTAGAGTATATTCACTTTATTTGTTTCACAGAAATCGCTCTAAACAAGGCATATAGGCATTATGTGTAAGGATCTAACAAAAGAAAAAGAAAATACTACTTCAAGGTCAAAAACTAGCCAACGATAAGTGTAAGATGAATAGATTCTGACTTAGAAAACAGCCATTCTTTCCTTTTTGTCAGAAACATCGCTCAAAGAATATTACGACTAAAGGACCATATTTTTATTGATTCGCAATCGACGACTTTAAATGCAGATACCATTTGAATAATGAGTTAATAAGACGAAGGGTAATGAAGGATTACTTTTCTTGAAATAGCAATGTGCAGAATGCGTGTTCCTTTCTATATAGTGTGAACAAAGTATTAATATCGAAATTCAGTGTGTTTTACATTAGACCTGTAAACAGAACTAACAGAACAAGATAGAAAAAACAAGTCATAAAAAAGACTGATTACGTTTTTTCATTGATTTAGCAATGATCAAAATTGTTTTGAAACACGTGTAAAGACTACTACATTGATGTGCATCATCATAACCATCACCATCAGGGAGTTTTAATCACTCCTGGAGGAGGATCCTCTCCATGGTCCATTCATGGGGCGGTGTCATAGTCGCTACCCTCGGCACTTCGGGTTCGCAACGCTATTTGCCCACGACTAAGTGTGTTTATCGCAATGAATTAAATCTGCTAATAAAGTAATGTGTCTGTATTGTCGTCATTATCGATCTGCACATCTACATTTGCTGAGATATACACATCGAAATACAAAAGCAGAGCTTAGATGTTTTCTCCGAAGTAAAAAGAATAACGCTTAGTTTAGATAAGGACAGTTATACCCAAAAAATATCAACATATATATATATATATATATATATATATATATATATATATATATATATATATATATATATATATATATTCCATAGTTCCTGACGCTACACAACACTAAATTAAATATATTATAAGTCGCCGTTAATTTTATATAACATATCTTTTGTTAATATATATTTTTTTTAATTAATTGTATACGTACATAAAACTAATCCATGACCATGTGTTTCTGGCTCACAGCTGTCATCAGCATGGCTAACTTAGACAAGGAACAACCTTTGAAGTTGATGTCAATAGTTGTGCGTTTTCTATGACACCTTGTCTGGAAATATGTACGATTTTATCACCTGAATATTTAATGCATTTTTATCGATATCGAAATAGTAGTAAGCAAAAAACAAACAAACGCTGCAGTCATCTATAAAAGCAATTGCATTAAAATACATTAAGTATTTAAGTTATAAAAATCGTTCATATTTCAACAGCAAGGTGTCATAGCCTGGGGTAAAACGCCATATTATTTGCATCAACATCGAAGGTTCGATCCTTGTCTCAGTTAACCATGCTAATGACGCTATGAGCCAGAAACACATGTCCATATATTTATTTCATGTACGTATGAAATTAATAAAAAAAATATATAAAATATGTATAGCAAAAACTACACGCCCTCCGAGCAGTAATTACTGAGGATGTAGTCCTCTATAGAGAAACCAAAGGAATGATTATCAATTGGCATTTTAGTGATTTAGACAAAATAATGATTGTCGTAGTCTCATTTGGTATATTTTTATGTGGAGGAAATCCACTGTGCCTAAACATAGTTAAATTTTACTTTTTTAAGAAAAACCTGCCAAAAAGGTTAATTGATATGGTCTTTGAAGTACTGAAAGTCGAGGAATTTTATTTGTTTCAGCATAAAAATGAAAATAAATTCCTCATTAACAACTGTTTATAAAATGAAATGAATAAACATGTAGGTAGACGGTTGATTGGTCAAATAAACTAATTTACTATTATTGAGTATTTCGAAATGAGTACTTTGTACTTTTCGCCTTTATTATAAAAGAAATAAAATGCCTTAATGAATATTAAAGATAAATCATCTATTTTTTTTATAATTGAGAAAGATTATGACTTTTGTCATGATAAATGTTAAAGTTACCATCATCATAATAATCATCACTACCAATATGTTGACTCCTTGCTCTTTTGGCTCGGAGCAAAGTGTATTATCTGTTCTGAATCTTCATTCAGTTTGTATGTCCTCAGTCACTGAATGAGGAATTAATCTAGACCGAGGCAATTGAATGTTTTGTTCCAATCCAGAGTGAACCTTTGGCAGTGGGAGATTTAAGCAATTCTAAAGAAATACGAAATCTTTTAGTTGAAAACGAGGCCAAATGAGGAAGAGGGTGGGAAGGGATAAAGAAAAAAGTATCAAGAAAAGAGGGTGATGTGGTTAGTTGAATGAGCTATTGCTGATGCTGGGTAGGGAGAGGGGAGGGATTGTTATGATACCGTTTATTGCTGGTAAGCACTAATGCAGGTGCGGGTTGGGGTGGGCAGAGGTGAAATTCAGGTCATTGAGTGAATATAATATTTCTGAAAAAGGGGGGGGGGCGTAATTAAAACGGATTATGAACTAAGATATATATATATATATATATATATATTTTATATATATATATAATTTAAGAAATCTTCAGATTTTTTAAAGAAATATCTTTATTCATACATTGTTTTACTGATTTTAGTAACACACATTACTTATTTGGTAATATATTCAACACGTTTTCGAAAGGCATGTCAGTATATTTTTCTTTTCAGACTAGAACGGTTAACATCAAAATGTAGCCTTTATTTTAATTATTTTGGTCTAAATTAAACCAATAGAAAAAATCATATTTGCATATTTACGTAAATACGTAATAAAAATAAATATTAAGATTTTTATGAGAGTTTTAATCTGATGATAAATAAAAATTGACTGAAGAAGCCTTTTGAAAACATCTTTAATTTATTTTCAAAGAAAACATGTGTGTTTTAAAAACGGACAAACACAATTGGGTGAATATAAATGTATTTTAAACAAATTTGGAATATTTATTAAATTATTATATTTTAAGCTCTTGTAATATATACACTACTGTAGTATTAACCCAACTATTATGTTGCGGCATTATCGTTTGCCGGGATAAACATGGATTCATCCCTTGGTCGTGTCTTTGGCACGGCTTTAATCTGATACTATTCTTGGGACGAGAGAGTGTAACATTGTGTGTCCGCTCTGTGGGAATGTCACCCTGAGAGAATATTTTCGTCATTGCACAGTATCAAACCAACTCCTGGAAAAAACGATAGGGAAATCTCATTCGAATTAAGAGGTTAATATCGTCTGTATGCTTGACGGGTGTTAGCCAGGTAAGGTGTTATTCATTCTCTCAAGAGAATTAATTATCTCAGAAGCGTCGTCTTGCTGAAATGGAACGCTTGTATAAAGGAGCGGACAAACTATTTCATATAAAAATATATATAATTTATTTTTACATTTTGAAAGAATATATGAACTCGAGAGTCGTCTGGAGTTGATTTTCGTACGACCGCTGCGTACGAAGTCGAAATTCCAACAAAACTCTTCCCTGCTGTGATAAAATAAAGAGAGAGAAAGAGAGATAGAGGGAGTGAGAGAGAGAGAGAGAGAGGGAGAGAGAGATTGTAGTCCCACAGGAAAAAGAAATATGAATACATATCAAAAAGAAAGTATCTTCAAGCCCCCGTTTCCATAAATACCTGTCTTACTAAGCAAGGATCAAATCTGATTGACGATACACTTTTTCTGAATGGCTGCTGTAGTAACATTTTTAGGCGACATCACAATTGTAAGATTTTACTCTACGAGAACAGAAAAAAGCAGACACAAGTCTTTTATATATGGGAAACTCCAGTTCACTCAAAAAGATCACTGTCCTTGTCACAGTATAGAAGGCATTTAAATTCATATATATATATATATATATATATATATATATATATATATGTGTGTGTGTGTGTGTGTGTGCGCGTGTGTGTGTGTGTGTGGGTGTGTATATATATATTATTATTATTGTTATTGTTTCATATGTATCCACATAAAATGCTGTAAGGAGATATAATATTTTATGTATAAATTTTCAGTACGTGCTTTAACAGTGCTCAATACGTGAGTAGAGATAACAGAAAGTTATGACAATGTAGTTAGGGCAATTAACTTACTATACGTATGTACACACACGCATATATATATATATATATATATATATATATATATATATATATATATGTATATGTGTATGTGTGTGTGTATGTGTGATAAACACTTATGTTAGATTATAGTGGCCTATGTGGGGGGCATTAAATAAGAAATATATGTATGGGATATATATGGTGCAATTTCCTATTTGACTCTCTCTCTCTCTCCCTCTTTCTCGCTCTCTCTCTCCTTCTTCTTCTATTTCTCTCTGTGTATATGTTTCTCTGTATTTCTCTCAAATTTCTCCACCAAGGATTCAGAGTCAACAGTTTACCCATAGCTTAAGGAGGAAAAAGAGTGTAACAGGATCGAATGCTAAACGATATTGAACTATGCACATCATATTGGCAATCAGTTGGCGCCGATAGCATAAAGAAAAAAATCGAATCTTAAGAGATCAAATGATGGAACGCAACCGTTTGAAAAAAAACAAATAAATTGAACAAAAACATTTAGGAGTCAGGTAGGAGGAACGATCAAAAAGATGGAGAACCAACCGATGATGATGTTCAGGGGAAAGAGGTTGATATATATTTGTGGAGGGTGGAGCAGGTTAAAAGATGCGTAATGCCGACACATATCAAAGTCATCTTGAAGCCGAATTTGCCTTCTTAATGTTTTCCTCAACCTCTACTTCATCATCACCTCCTACCATCCTCTTATTTTTCTCCATTGTATTTTCCTGATTATATTCATTGGTAATTATTTTTATTGTTATAATTCGCTTTTTCTTATTTTGTATTTATTGCTTACTCAGTCTTCGTTCACTTACAAAACAGTGGGCGTTCACTGGAGTCTGGGTAACAATAATACACCCTAGGTGTCCAGTAATCTCCGCTTATTTCGATCCAAGTGACAAATAATGTTACGATCTCTTCACATCTGTGTAACATTTAACTGTAGCTAGTAATGCCAGTTTGTTAACGCTGGAGTATCAATAAGCCTCTTCAGGATGGTGCTCTCTCTCCGCCGTCATTTTATCCTCGCTGACTCTTTATGATAATTGCATTTTTTTATTATATATATATATACTCAGGTACTTTTAGTTTTCTTTGATATGACAATCATTATTATTATTTTGATTTCTTGTTGATGAACTTGTGGCTAGCCATAAAATCTTAGTGAAAATAAGCATACTCAAATTTTCCGCGTATTCTGATAAGATCAACAATTTCTCTCGAATTATCCCTTCCCATATCGTGACACTCAGGTCCGAAATACACCTAACCATTTTCCAAGCTTCAGATTCATCAAGTATCACCCGATTCTTATCAGTCAGAAGCACCAGCTCATGCTCATTTTCAAATATTTTCGTGGCGATTCCAATCTTCAAACATTTGTGTCTTAGCGTTATGGGAGGCATTTTAAGTGGAACTTTCAAAGAATATATAATTAAAAAGGAGTGTATACCAGTTTCGGTGTAAATAGACTTGCTGAATTGTCCAGGTCTTCTATCGAGCTGCTAACTGATATTCTTCAGATTCCTATCAGTTACGATCTTGGAAATCCTAGCATCGGAGCGATACTTCTTAGTTCACTTAAAGTTGAGGACACATAGATATCAGACACATAGAAGGGAAATATACAGATGTGAGACCTCTTACGTCGTCTTCCCCGATAATTGTATACATCTGACGTAAATTTAATCAACATATGATATATTTGAAGTAAAAGAATTTCACTTCCCTTGCTCTCTTTGGTTAGAGGGACACTGAGAGATGAAGGACTACTATCATTGTTTGCTCCAGAAAATTTAATAAAAATATGATATATTTGAACTTTTATAGGCCTTATTCCCTCATAGCCTCAGCCTGGTGTACTTAGAGATTCAGGAACACATCCATTGCCTTTATCGGTAAATTTTACACAAGGATATATATTTAAAAATGTTGTAAATTCACTATCATTTATTTCTATAGAAACCAAAAAAAGCATAACACATGGCCATCAACACAGAACGAAAGTTTCATATATATATAGCTACACAAACACATTTTATGTGCGCCATTGTTCATTAAACAGTTGAAGACATTCTAAAAGGCTAACGATTTAAGAATAACATCAAGTCGTGGATTCTGACAAAACAGAGTGTTTTTGTTTTACTTTTACAACTGAAACTGAAGGGTTTTATGCCTTTGAGAAGATCCGTTTTATTTCATAAAACGGAGCGTGATGGAAATAAATTAGTTGCAGAAAGCCTTCTCGGCTATAATATAAAACGCGAATCGTGATAAGATAAAAACTCAGTAAGTTACAAGTCTGCTTAAATTTTGTATTTATTTATTTATTTTAAGATATATGGGTGCCACTTTGGCTTGTTATGAACGTGTCATGAATCTTCTTTGGTATGATATCTATGAACCTTAGATTGCAATCAACACAGTACAAAAGCAAGGAAAACACTTCTAAATTGGTTTCGAAAGAATGTATGCTCGCTAAAACTGAAACACTAACTCTAATTCTAACCTCTAACCCTTGCCCATAACCCTAACTTTCAAAGAAGAGACCGTGAGATAATTCACCCAATTATTCAACGAGAAGTCGCTGAAACTCAGTAATCTATTCCGATGAATGGAAAGCTCACACTAATTTAAACCAACGAAATTTTCGTTCTTTTTCCGTAAATGATAAGTAAAATGTCGTCCATCGCAATACCGTAGAACATACACAAAGAATTGAATGATAATGACTTGACGTCAAGATTCGTATATCGAAAAAGATGAAAAGCATACTAAGTAGATATTTTCCTTGTAGATAACAAGCCAAAGCCAGCATCGATATCTGTTTTCTTTTCATGTTCATCCATTTATCGTTGTTAAAAGAAAACGAAATCACTAGATCAGCAGACCAACACATTAACCAACTGATTCAATATATTTGACGCCAAATAAATAACAACAAGCATAAATGAACTGTAAAATCCAGTCGCTGCATTAATTAAGGTTATATATTTTTAACTAATGAGTTACTACTTATCAAGACAAAAAGCTACTGAAGAAAATATGTTAAATAGATGGAATAATTGTCAGTTGAAAAGTGAAATATATCATTAAAGGATTGACTATGAATATTGGAAAGAATTAGGTGTTATTACTTATGTGACTGTGTATGATAAGAATCTGTTGACACTAGATTTGAAGACGAACCTGTTGTACTCTGCCGGGAAGCAGTCCCGTGGAAATGTTTTCCACAGACGGAAAGTTATAGAAAAGACGCACTTGTAATCGGAATTCCGCCTGAAGCTTGACACACGGATGGAAAAAGAAAACTGTTTGTCTTTGTGGTAGAAAATGAGTTCTTGCTGTAAATGTCTTACAAGGAAAAACAAGAAATTGGATCAATATTCAAAGAAATAACGATATATTTTAAATAAAAAACAATATAATGTCTTATGAATAGAAAAAACGAACACGTAACTCTAATATATACATAACGTAAATCATATCAACCTGAATTCTAAGAAACATATTTATAATGTGATGCAAGCTAATGCTATTTGGGTTTTTTTCTAGAAAAAAGTAGATAGCGACGAAGCGTTTCTTCCTGATATTTTTACCTTCTTATTAAGAGAGTTGAACTCCAAAGTAAGAAATATAAATTTCAAATGTATACAACATAGCTTACATATATAAAGAAAAAACTCATACCGATCAAAAAAGGTCTTTGGATTATTAGAACTACCATCATCAACGTTATGGTCGATGCCTGAAATTTCATCAGGAGCATTTTTTGCAAACTTGGAAACCTTCTTGTAAACGTAGGCATATCTATGTCGAACTCAGAAATGTCAGACTAAACTCTTTCTTTTATTCACGGGGATTGATTGTTCTCATTCCGTTACCATGACCGGCTAAAAACATTAATTGACGTTATTCTCAGTTATTATCGCATAAAGTCAAGATTGAACCTTCAACTATAAGTTCAACTAAAAGTTTCCTAAGTTCATGTGTATGCACCTAAGCAACGTCGAAGGTTACATCAGCCGAAACGTTGTGAATATAATAACACATATGTGAATAGTAATCCGAATAATCAAAAGATAACAAATTATCAATCTTCATCTAAAAAAATTTTAAGCAAGATAAAAATATTCTTCATTATATTACATCCGACATCCCCAAGGCTCTTCAATACAAGGTATGTGCATTGCTAACCATTATCTTTTAGTTAATGCAGCAATAATAGTATTCATGTAACATTCCTATAATATTTTTATGTCAAGAGTGTTTCATGCTAACATATAACTCAACAAGTCCCGGATCTAACAAATAAACGAACGACGTTTAGGCGAATTTAAACTTTATTCTTCAACATAGTCTCTTACACTCATCCAACGCTTCTCTTTTCTGTAGAACGACTTGTATTTGGCTTTAAAATAAACTTCAGTTTCTGATATCACTTGTTCATTAGAGTAGGATTTCTTTCCCTAAAGCATTCGTTTAAGGTCTGCAAACAGCCAGTAGTCGCTAGGGACCTGATCTGCAGAATGTTGTGTATGTCGAAGAATTTGAAGCGCAATTCATATAGGTTTGCATTTTCCGACCCCCGTTAGGCTATCAGCAATATTCACACTATTGACCTAACTCTTTCTCTTCCAGTATTATCCTTCATACTACGTCTTTAGTACGTCTTTAAAACCTAATAGCAGTCTCTGGCGCAGGACTCCGACAGACGAGCGAAAGACTTTTACTAACTACAAAACGCTAATTTCTAAATATATAGTGACAAATAAATTTGACTGAAAACATAACTTCTGCTTTGGCAATAAGTTTACATCGTATTTAGACATGATTATGATCTATAGATTTTACTTTTACTGATCGGTTAAAATCAAACATCATTTCAGCATTTGGACCAGAAATGGAAAGATAAGTTTTAAACGAAAACAATTTTTTTTAAAGACTGGAATCAGAAATTAAGCTAACATTTTTGCAGTTCCGATATTTCAGATGTCGATGAATCGTCCCATCACTATCTAAAGGTAGATTCACATTCCATTGTATCATGAATCAAAGAACACTGATTCATGTTTTGGTAGAAAAACTCTGATTTGTCCACTGGAGGAAGTAGTGCTCAATGGCAGTTTTTTTTTGCAAATATCTTAAAATTACCATAAAGAACACACGTGTACGCAAGTATTCTCGGACACAAATGCACATACAATATCTCATTACTAAAACAAAGGCATGCTAATACACACACGTATCGTCATGCTTATCAGTTTACACACATGTAAACACACACTGCTGCTCAACTGCTTCTAAATTCCTTCTTACTCTACACGACGCAAACCGTAACAAACATGTGCCCTTAATTTTTTCTTACATAAAAAACAATCATTTCATTAAGAAACGTTTCTTGAGACTCTGTAAACATTCGTATTCTACGAACTCTTGCTCGGACACTTTGAACTATAATTCTCCAAGAAGTTTATATTTGATCATCTAAAAGATTTGTCGAATAAAATGAATTACTGGTGTATGAATAGACGTTGTCATTCTATTTGATGCCTTTCATTTTACAAGTTATTTACATAGCAACACTGTTATGAATATGTTGTATTTTAGTTTGGGAATATGCGATATGTTGTTACGCTGTAAAGGAAGGATTTTTCTGAGCCTCACTAACTGCACGTCTCAAACGTCCACACTATGTTACGGTAACGGTGTGACGTGATGTAGCGGTAAATTGCGCAATGGTTAGTGGAATAATTTTATTCACACTTTTGTTTTACTAATGGGTCTACCTAGGACAAGTTTAACCGTGAAAATGGATTGTCAGTTGAATGATGAATAATATTCGGAGAGGATTGAAAATTATTAATGTAATAAACAAAAGAATATGTATAGAAATTATAATATTTAATTCCCTTTTAATATTTAAAATCACGAATCTAGAGGATGAATGCACATTTTAGTATTTTTAAATAATTTATTGGTTATTTTTTGCGGGGCAATATTTTTAATTTTGCCAATTTTTCTGACACAATTCCAGAATTCCATCGATTACACAAGTTTATTTTTTTTTATTTCATAATTAGTTTTATATTTTTATTTGGGAAAAGGGAAATAAATGAAACGCTTATAAAGTAGACTGTTTGCATATTTCACATTGTGTGTTGAGTTAGGCTAATCTTTTCGCAACGTCTATGTGCGTTGTGGCAACATCGATGTTGGTTGCCGTGTCGGTGTATAAAGAGCTAGAAAAAGAGGGAGAGAGACGGGAGAGATAAAGGAAGACAAAGAAGAAGAGAGGGTTCTTTGTAAAGTTCTGTAATTTGATTGGCCCTACCGTTACTTCTTCTCTACACCCCCTCTCTCACAGACGTGATGTTGCTAGTCTCAGCCTTTTCTATAAACACTAGTATGGTGTGTGTTCTTTAGAATTATATGATATATACCCGCGTCTTCTGTTCCAGCTCGTTTGACTCGTTGGTCTAGTGGTCTCCATCAATTCTCTATTTTGATACCTCATTATAATACAGCTTCATATTCCAGTAGCTTTTTTCCAAGAACCGCAGGCTTGTGGAACTATATTCATGCTGACTGTTTTCTTTCTACCTATAATCTCGGTATTTACAAGACTACGGTCCATCGGCATCTCCTGTCTTTGCGATAATCATATTTGTTCTTGTTAATTCCTTACATTAAGTGACGTCATGCATTGTCTGGAGCGATTTCCATAAACAATAAGAGAGAGGGGTTTGGAAGATGGGGAGATATCTATTTTACAGCATAGCAACCAGTTTTAGGAATAATGTAATATTGTAACACAATATGTAACATAAATTATTCATCATCTGAGGCAACGCCATGCCTATTATGACGTCATCTCGCAACGTCAAAGACTTGATGAACAAAACAGAAACTCCCCCACCCCGCTGTGGTTTCAAGTAAATAGGGAATTATTGAAATAAGAAAAAAATACTTACTATAATCATATTTTGTCAAATATTTTATTATATATATACATGAAATAAAAATTTAGTGTATGCATATATATATATATATATATATATAATTATAAAAAAGAAAAACTATACACACATTAAGGTTGTACACATAATAACTTATTTCGACCCCTTTAATTAGGTCTCCTCAGATGTATAGACAACCACGTCGTCTATACATCTGAGGAGACCTAATTAAAGGGGTCGAAATAAGTTATTATGTGTACAACCTTAATGTGTGTATAGTTTTTCTTTTTATAACTCTATTTTGCTCTGTTTAAATTACATTGAGCTCTGTTATTCAGATTCTCTACACAAAATTGAAATCTACACACTATATATATATATATATATATATATATTAACACATGTTTTAATTTTGACAATAGTCTGAGACAATTGAGGAGTCGTGCATTTGCCGACATAATTCTATCTTTGATGATTTAAAGAGGAAATAGTTGATTTTATATTTCGCGAGTATCTATTAGCAACATGAGGAAAATAGAGAAGAAGAGACAATGAGAGAGTGGATTGTATAGATGTCGCTGCTTTGACAGTAAACCCTCGACAATCAGAGCATTTATGCGACAATCGAGGAATCCGTAAAGATGTCAAACTCGGGTGACAGCCAACGAATTGTTTCCATGATAATTATGCATTTTCAAAGTTTCCCCATGAATTAGGATGCGCAAACGTGCACAAACTGATACTAGCCTGACGTGTTTTGCATTAACTCTCCTGCTGATAGACAGAAAAGTATATTTGATGACTTATATATATATATATATATATATATATATATATATATATATATATATATATATATATATATATATATATATATGTATATATATATATATATATGTATATATATATATATGTATATATATATATATATATATATATATATATATACAGGGTGGGCCAAAATAAGGGTCCTATCTTTAAATTTGAATAACTTGAATTTGAATAACTTCCACAAAATAAAAGTTAAACTCACTAAACTTTATGTGTGTGTAGACTGACCCTTCCGAGATTTTTTGAAATAAACAAAACAAATTTTAGCCGAAAAACACTTCTTAAAACTTACAAAAACTAAAGTATTGTTTTTTACACTGTTTTGAGTTTTTTAAGCAAAAATAATGTTTTCTAAATGAGGGTACGTTCCTTAGGGCTAATACGGCTCATGCTTGCTTCGGAAGGGGTCCTTTACTTATTCTAAAAAAAAATTTTTTTAAATCAATAAATAAAAAAGTTATGAATTTTTTAAAATAGGACCCTTATTTTTGCCCACCCTATATATATATAATGTGGGTGGGTTTTTTTCGTGATGGATAGAGATTTCTGTAGGAAATCTTTGTGTAAAAGAGCTCAATGTAATACAGAGCAAGAATAAAAGTTTAAAAGAAAAAAAAACTCAAACAAACATTCGAGCCATTTCTCATTATAATGCTTTTTCATCTCGCTAAGACGAGATTCATCATATGTGGCTCAAACCACCTGCAATTTAGCCACATTTGATAAATGAGTTGTTTGTCTTAATATATATATATATATATATATATATATATATATATATAGAGAGAGAGAGAGAGAGTAAGAGAGAGAGAGAGTTTTTTGCACTACTTTAGAACGAATTTAATTAATCAGAAATCAGATGGGGGCATCACATTAGTGAATAGAAAGTTATTCCAAACAAGCATTGATGTGAAAATACTCTTTCGTATCAATAATTGAATTATTTCAAATATATCGCAAACAAAATAAACAAATACATGACATCTAAAAATAACGCGGTACATTCCAGCACTAACGATGATTAGCTCAGTGGTAGAGCTGCTTTTAGGCTTCAGACCCTGGTGTCCTAGTTTCGAATCTCATTAGGTTTAGCCACGCCCATGCTTCGCAAACAGCGAAACACGTGTTCGTGTATATATATATATATATATATATATATATATATATATATATATGTATATATGTGTGTGTGTGTGTGTGTGTGTGTGTGTATAAGAATAAGGAATAACAAAACTTAACAAATGCCAGACAATAATTTATTTTGACCGTAATTCGTATTTTGTTTAGTCAGGGATACTACCGATTGAAGGTTTCAGTCTTTGCTCTTTTTTAAATCTTTTTTCTTCTTACCCCACTATAAACTGCAAACCACTGGGTGAGGGGACTTTTGCGTTATAAAAGTATTCCTGCGATGTTTATTAACAGAATGGTATGGTGAGATTTCATGAAAGATTTATCTTCAGTTTGATGTTGAAAGAATTCTTCTCTGCTATGTGTTGGTAAATTACAACATATATATATATATATATATTTAACAGATCCTTTATTTCTACCTTATTCGCCTTTAAGTGTGTGCTCGGCGAGGTACATAAGGCTATAGATTTTTGGCGACTGAATCTCACGAATTAATTTTAAAAATGTATCCCTAAACCATCCCATTCTGTTTCAAGTCTGACATTATATTACATTTTTTTCAATGTAGATTGAACTTGACGATTGGAAATAAAATACCATAAATCTGATATATAAAAATCCACACTAAGTCCCACTCAAAGTTATTCTTCCTGCATCCTCCTTTTATATTTAGAGTTTTAGTTTTAGTCAGTTTCATTTTAATTTTAATTTGTTTCATCCACTTCCATGAAATTATATATAGGCTATGAATGGGTTTACTTAGAATCAGAATTCAGTAAAGTAGATATGAATAAGAATGGTACAACTTTGTTTAGAGGTTTGATTCTGTATTTGGCATTCATGCACGGTGTAATGGTTGCCAACATCTCTAAGTGAAAATGGTATTATGGAAGCAACTGGATTCGAATTTGGTACGCCCAGGTCACCAGTCTGTGTCGTTATCTACTTAACAACAGTCATCTCAGTAATTCAATAATTAAATCTACGATTAGCTATAAACAGTAATCTTACTTGAATATACCATAATAAAAAATACATATAAAAATAAATAAATAAACAAAAGTAAATCATTGCAAACAAAAAGTATTACACACTTATTTTCGAACACCATATCTATGTTTAAGATCGAATATTTAAATTTGCTGATTTATTATTTACTGTGGGATTCCCATCCTAATCTGTGGGACTGATGTTGTAGTCACTTCCATTCTCCGGCATCCATCTTGCCGTATAGCCGACAGTCAAACTTTTCTTTTGTGTCGATTTCTGTCTCTCGAAATGTTAAATAATTTCCAATCATCTTAACACGTTTATTATGTAAATACATATATAATTGTAAGATCTCACCTTCGATTGTTTATTTTTGTTCTTTCCAGCTTCTACTGAATCCGACTCTCTGCATTGCCTTCAACTTCCTTCATACCTTATATATATATATATATATATATATATATATATATATATATATATATATATATATATATATATATATATATATTACATTACATGTATCACAAGTAAGTTGTACACATAATAGTGCTTGATTACAAGTTCTAGAAGAGCTAATATAAATTATTTGTTAATACTTTACATTATATTGTTTGTTGGGAACACCCAGATTTCATCAACCTTGTAACCATGTTCTCGCAATTGGCCTTAACAACGGGTCACCAGTTAGAATTATTTTTGACGGTTTAAATTATTTCCTTTTCCCAATCAAAAATTTTCCCATGTGTTTAAGAGGTTGTCTGCTACTAGTTGTTTGTTTAAGCGAGAAGTAGGTTTTTTATTGAATATTTGTTTATTCATGACGTTTTTTTTTTATTTGTATTAATATTTATTTAAGCAGAGTGTCCGTTAGGTAAGTGTTTGTGGAAATGTTGTTCACATATTCTACAACGCGTGTGATGGCATATATAAGCATCTGGTGGTGTATGCACTGTGGATTCTTTTAAATCTTAGCATTGTTGGACATGGGTTATACTGGAGTGTAAGTATAGTAAATTATAATCTCCATTTAACCCGAGCTGCAAAAATAGTGGCTCTACCTACCCTTTCTCTCTCTCTCTTTTTTCCCCTAATTTCATTATGCGAACTAATTTGACTGTGTGATGTGACAGTCCTTGACCTTTTATTACTTCCTCAATACATCTACGGGTTAAGGGTTATATTTGGGGTATGGTTTAAACAGTTTTTATAAAGTTTGCTATTCCTAGTTTGTTAATCGGGTTATTATATATGCTATATACTAGTTAAGGTAAATAATATATAATATAGGTCAACATATGTTTCAATGTTGCTGTCGCGATCGTACTTATCTATTTGCGAGTAAAGTTATTGGATGTGTGTTTGTAAAGAAGTTCTGTCTAGGTGGTGTTTATGCCAGTGTTATATTGTAGATATTATTGAAGAAGGATCTGTTTTTGGACATACGTCTGGAAGATGGGCCATCCATGTCTATTATTTAAAAGAGAGGTACGCGTTTTGAGATCCTAGTAATGTAGGGCATATGGTGTGGTTTCCTTTTATAAACATATATAACTTCATTTTTCATTACGTGGGTGTGTGCGTGTTTGGTGCTGGTTGTATGGCAGTATAGGATTATATTAATTATAATTGACTTAAAGGAGGGTAGATTTATGAAGTGTATATTATTTATTTATGCTGGATAACGCGTATATGATATATCTACGAAGGTGTATCATAATTGTGTTGGTGGTGTGAGACGGTGTAGGTTCTACATGCTTTATATGTTAATAGTTTGCCCATTTAGCCAGAATAAATATTTTCTATTGGTGACCAGTTTGAATACCTGTGATTTGACGTTGATACAGTGTATTGATAGGTTGTTGATAGCTTAAAGTATTCTGAGTTTCTCAGTAGTGCATGGTAGGCATCTATTAGATACGGGGTTTAGAGTGTGTGTTGTTTAATGATTTTACATTTGATTATATATAGTGTTTGAATCTTTGAAGCTCCACATATTTCTTGCTAAGGAGTGATACCGCGTTTGGCTGGATACCTAAAGGTTCTGTGATGAGTATAGAATGTTTGTTTCAAAATTCCTTGTGTCATACCGTTACGAAAATCTATAAAAATCTAATAAACCAAGTGCTTCACGGAGGATTCATTCAAGATATTCAAGGGAGTGTGTCCGTTGAATAAAAAAAAGAATCTAATATTTATAACATTTGCAGGATAATTTGCTTTTATCAGGAATCTGCTTCAATAAATTGAAATGAACAATGCAATTAACGAGAACAATCTACAGTCACGCTGGTGTCGGAAATATCTACTACTGTTTAAATTACACCTACGTCAGACTGAAACTCGTCCGTAAACAAAAAATGAGTTGTTGAAAGGTCATTCTAGAAAACATAATAGACGAAAGATGCCTTCCATGTTGATGAACATATATTTTTATTGAATTCGATTAAGAACTATTTTTCGGTTAATTCGAGATTCCAACAAAACAGTGACCCTATGCACACTACAAATATACGAAAAAAGGTGTTTACTTAAAATAATTTAAATATCCTAAAATTCCGAAGTTAGTCCTCAAATGTAAACCCATTCGTAAATATATGGTAGTATTTAACCGGATTTGAGGAAGAAACGTGAAGAAGAATAAAACAAAACTTAAATTTGAAAATCATAATTGAGAACTACAACAAATTAGCTGCCGTAGACGTTAATATTGGCTATATACACAAAGTATTCGATGAAGATTATGAATTGTTTGTTTTGCAGAAGTAAATACGTTTCAAGTTCGATTGATGGATTTTTTAGATTCAGTAATGTTATATAGTTTTATGCATATATAGTTATTATGCATCAGTATCAGTTAATAATATGGCGAATATGTTTATATTTGTAGAAAATACAATGAATTAAGAAAGTTATATGTTTAGAAATATTTCTCTGTAACCTTACATACAAATATATATATACATATATATGCATATGCAAACATATACATATTAATACACACATAAACGTACATATACATGTATATATGTGCATATACATGTACATATACATAAATATGTATGCATACATATATATATGTATACATATATACAGATACATAAATATGTAATTGTATTTACATATATATATACATATATATATATGTATTCTCTCTCTCTCTCTCTCTCTCTCTCTATATATATATATATATATATATATATATATATATATATATATATATATATAAAATCTAAAGGAAAAAATAATAAAAAACGAGAGATATTATCGGTTTCGTTCGGATCAACCTACGTCTTTAGAAAAATTGAAGAGTTTAGATTTATTCTGATAACTGTAAAAATATAAGGAAAAGGAGAACGCATAACGGGATTTTATTGGCACGTGTTAAACTATTTGAAAAAAAAGAATGGTGAAACGCGTGCGACAGAGCAAGCTCTAATAACAAATATATTCTCTGGCTTTTTTTGCCAGATTTTTCCAATAAGATGAAATTACATCTGAATATTAGCTTTCTGTTAGATTGTGATGAGAGTAGTATTAGAGAGGTATCCATGCAGTTGCGATGTGAAGAAAAACATTTGGTTTGGAAGAGCGTGCAGTTTGTGAAGTCAAAATAGTGGGTAAAATATAGACATGGGATTAATAGGTAGAACTATGCGAGATTCATTATCCTCAGTCGGTGTTATTTGTGATGGAATTGTTGTGGGGTTAGTCTGTTTTTTGTTGTGGGCATTAAAGGCTTTGCGTTTAACGTTTTCGATGAAATATGGAGGATATTTTAATTCTTGGTAAGTATGATGTATATAGGTGTCTTCATAGCGGCGCTAAGCGAGGCGGCAAGTTCTAAGAGCTCTGAGGAATGAGCCTATAATAATCCTGGATTTTATTCCGTATTTGTGGTCGAAGTAAAATTGTAGAAAATCACTTTTATTCGTTGGTTTTCTAGAGATTGAGAAGCTTAGGCTTTTTTGGTGTGTCGTGCGGAGTGACACCTTATGCCTAAGCTAATTAACCGATTATTATAAATTCTGGAAGCCAACTGCCAGGCTCTAAAATGTGAAGTATATGTAGTTTAATCTATTTAATGGAAAGGGGGTGAAATACGATTGTTTATACCTCTAATATTAGTGACATTTTAACGAAAACGATTTATAAATATTTCCGAAATTTCAGGATTTTTTCAAATATCTTAAACGACTTTGTAAGAGGGTAATATGGGCATAACCTCCCATTAAAAAATTATATATCTATAGCAGATTTGCATTGAGGCTTATCCATAGTCATTAGACACTTACTAAGCAGCAGTTCCGTACTTTCAATTTCTTCTTAAGACCTATGAAAGTTAAGCCTTAAATCAGAAATTTTCTATGAAATGATTTAATGAATTTTGATCAACATTGGAATAAGAAATCTAGACATAAGGCTTAGTATCATAATATGTTGATCTGTATCTAAGTTGAGGGACATAAAATTGGTTCAAAATTGGTTTGAGTGCGAGGATTCTCCGGCCTCCTTTAAAAAGGAGGAATTAATTTCAGGAGGGGCTGCTTTATGACAACAAAACCGTTACTACCCTATCGACTATAATGCAATACATTTCCAATTAAATCCGTTTATTTATATTCATTTGAAAATACATAGTTATAAAAACTGTATTTGTATCGTTCTGCTAAGATCAATGTGTAGTATCTGTTTTCAGCATTACAATAAAATCAGACGTCTTTATTAATGTGTGTTATAAGTATTTCATAGAACATTTTAATGTAAAGTATCTCCCTTGAAAAGTAATTAAACTACAATTCTCGGGTTTTAAACGTAATCCTTTACTATTAAATCGCTTTAATAATATTAGTAATAATTATAATAATATTACTTTCGACAAAACTATTGTTATAACAAAACATAACAATACTAATTAGAAATGTATATTTTGGAATATTAACTCATTAGAAACTCTTTATAAAATAAATATGCAAATCAGATATACGCATCGCTGTTGTCGTTGTAGATTTCTATGTATACGGTATTTCAAAAATGTACGTTGTATCATAGAATTAAATAAGTGTAAAGCGTTTTGATGTTAATATAGTTAAGATGAGTGAAAAAAAACGTTCGCATTCATTCATTTAGATATATGTGCATATATATGGATGTATATGTACATATATTTGTCGGAATTTTTTTAGACAAGTTTACGATTCTCCCGTATTCATGAAATATGATTCTGGTATACAGGAAAGGAGTTGACATATAGTTTGGTGCAACGTACTCTTTTCTTTTTCTTTTTCTTTTATTTAACAATGATCTGAGAGAAGAACAACGAAAGGCGAAATGTATCAATATAAACTGTAAATGTATTGAAGCAAGCCTAAAACCTTTAAAAAATATATGAACCAGAGAAACGCCTAATGGCGTTAGCAACGTGAGAATATTGTCAAAGAATGAATTCGTCTAATTTATCAAACCTAAGAGAAATAAGATAGAATGAAATACATTAATACACGGACACTTCCTCGGAGCAGTTACCGAAAAGTTGCAGCAGAAAATATATGAGTGAAATAAAAATGAATGAAAATGTTATTCGAATTTTATGAGTGAATATTACTATTTCGTCTTCTTCCTGCTTTTCCGTAATACATTTCAAGTAGTTTTGCCAAGTAATTCTGTTGATAAGAATATATAAGCTACGTGCGTAGCAGAATAAGCTGAGAAAAAACATCAACAATATTCAAAGAAAAAGCAATTTTACCTGAAGCAAATAATATATAAGAATAACTTAATTTACCTTTATTTAAGAATCAGGAGTCATATACTCCATTCTGAATTTTCAATATATATATATATATATATATATATATATATATATATATATATATATATATAGTTATTGCTTTTTTTGCACGATAGACATTTAATTAATATATATATATGTATATATATATATAAATTTATATATATATATATCAATATATATATATATATATATATCAATATATATATATATATATATATATATATATATATATATATCAATATATATATATCAATATATATATATATATATATATCAATATATATATATATATATATATATATATATATATATATATATATATATATATATATATATATATATATATATTGATTATTTTTTGCGTACATAAATTGAATCCATGGACACGTGCTTTTGGCTATCAGCCGTCATCAGCATTCATAACCTGGGCAAGAATCAAACTTCCGATATTACTGTATATAATCTGGCGTTTTACCACTAGACCACAAGCACCTTGTCGGAATATATACGACGTTTTATAGTCACAATATTAGTTCAGTAGATTTTTTTCCAGCGACAGACTCAAAGCTGTGTTTTCTTAGGATTGTTTCAATTTCTAAGGAGTAAAAAATATTGCATTTGGTCATCTTTTTATGTATAGGAAATGTCATTACGTGTTTTTTTTATTTTCATATATATTTATTAATGAATATAAATATATATATATATATATATATATATATATATATAGTCTCGGAAGTATCTCAACCATTAAAACTATATAAGGAAGAAAAAAAACAGAAAACCTGAAGTCCGAAGTCGTTCAGTGGAAAATCACTCATGTAAGTCAATTTAATTTTTACAGTATTATATTAGTTTGCTTCTAACATTATTTAAGGGATCATCAGTTGTGTACCATGAAATATATATATATATATATGGTGTTTTAGTACTTGAAATTTGATCTAAAACTGAATGATATACTTTTTTATTTGACTTAGATAGATTGAAGAAATATAAGTCAACAAAATAATTAACCAAAAATGATCACATAAGCACAATAAACTAACACGTACTAAAAGCCATTAACTTGGTCAGAATTAATGGACAACTAAGTTAATAAAATAAGGTTACGCGGAGTGGTGATACCGATGTTTCTTTACAACATAAGTTTAGAGTAATAAAATCTGTTGATCTTGTATAACCAAGTTGTTTTAAGATTGTAGGGCAATGAGTATACATAAAAATACAATAAAAGAAAATAATTAAATAGTAGGTGCCATGGTGTAGTATGTTGCCCTCTGGGAACTATTTATTCTTTTATTTGATAATCATTTCTCATTAAATTTGACTATCATTTCTCATTAAATTTACAGCCTGATCAGACTCAGATATGTTAGGGGTATATTCGAGACATTTATGCACTTATATATCAATACGTGTTGCTATGAATGACATGTATACGATATGAATTATTATTCTTATATAAATAGTAGGACTCACGGGAATGGGAATATAACAGCTATATCCAAATCTACACATGGGATACTCTATATAATAAATAGAGTGACATGTTTATATATATATATATTTGTAATTAGTCTTCATATATAAATTGTGTTACTGTATTTGTATTGATGTGTGTGTTTACGCTTAATAACATGGGTCAAGGCAAATGTAAAATACGTCATGGAGTCATAATGAGGGTTAATGTTACTCAAATTCTGATGAAAACCAATTAACTGTATTGTAAATGAGGATTGCAGGAACGACAAGTAATTTACAACGGTGATCGAAAAGAAGAAAAGACTGCTACCATCTGATTTTGCCAGTTAGCAATCATTGGTCATGGATTGTGTGAGCACTCTTAGTGAAAAAAGTTATATAAAGATAATATTAATAATAATACAATAAACCAGAACACAGAGAAATGTATCCCTTAAGTGTAATAGACTAGTCGACATATAAAAACACCTACACAAAGATCTTACTTGAACCACATGATGAACTTTCCCGAAACAGAGTATTGCAGCCGAAAGAAGACATATGATTACGTGCCCGTTGTTCTCGCTACTAGAACTAATTGTAATAAGCGGGAAGATAGTTAAAGTAACAGAACATCAGGAAAAGACCCCGATAGTGAATACTGATAGGTAGAAGTATGACAAAATATAATGAGTGAAACTGTGGAAACTACAGACAACGAGGCTAGAGAAGTCATATAGGAAGAAACAGCAGAAACCAGACTCAATAAAATAAATGCTGAACAAAGATAAAATAAATTACAATCGTACAGAACGAAGTCTGGAAAAAAGTAACAATTAAAACTGAATAGATTGACGTACGATACTCACCCAACTAAAACGATAATATCATAGAATTTAACAACTTATTTCTTACTTGGACCACTAATTAAAAAATAGGATTAAAAATAAAACTTTTGAGAGTGACCAAACACTTTTACGGGTAGTATATATATATATATATATATATATATATATATATATATATATATATATATATATATATATATATATATATATATATAAGCATTAGTACAATACATGTGTTAGCATATACTATCAGTACTTTTTAATTATTACTCTCTACAAAAATAATTACACTCGATAATTATCAACTAGTAACAACAGATCATATATAAATAAGCCAGGTTCATTTTACATTTCAGTAACCATGTTTTTATTTAATTTTTTCTCATTTAAAAAAAAACACATTACATTTCTGTGAATATATGTATACATAATATACGTTTTTTTTTTCAATCTATTAACTATGCTTTTTTATATTTGTCCAAGAAGACCGAATACATTTAATAAAGAAAACTGTAAGTAATTGGTGCTCGTAATTTATTTCATACAAAAACGTATGACAACAGGGCATGCATTATAAAATGCATTGTCGACTTTATGTAAGACGAAAAAAAAGAAAACAAATAATACTTGGGATCAACTTTTAAACGGGAGAAACATACCTCTTGCACGTGATTCTAAATTAACAAGAACACCGCAACTGATTTTTTAAAATTTGGTATTCGGTTCACCAAGGCCACAAGAGTCGCTTAAAATGTACTACCACCCGATACCAAAAAAAAAGAATAAAATACAATATATTTAACAATATATTAAGCATACTTGTTAACAAAACGCAAGAATACCGGAGGCATATAATAAATTACAGTGATCTGTAATTATTTAGTTTGCTTTATCTATTTCTTACTCTAATATCTCACAAGAAAATTATTCTTGAACATATATTATAATATATATATATATATATATATATATATATATATATATATATATATATATATATATATATATATATATATATATATATATATATATATATGGTCTTAGTGTGAAGTAAATTCCAGAAGGAAATCCGAGTATTAGAACTCAATGTAATAAACAGATCAAGAATAAAATTAAGTAATACGGAATCACATAATCACCGGTGCGATAATTTATTATTTGCAAAAAACATAAAACAGCGGATTAACGAGAAAAAATTAAAATATGAAATTTAAAAAATAACCTAATAAGAAGAAATGTTAAAACCCAGACGCAAACGTTCACCTAACAAAGACTTGAAATATGCCTGCATGTAGAAATAGATGTAAACCGGCCATTTTGACACGTCTAGACATTAGTTACAAAGATTTCCTTTTCCCCCTCACTTTTTTCCTGTTTTTCTTTCCCCTATCCTCAACAAGTATATTTTATTTTATTTTATTTAAACAATCTGAAGTCTGACCACGTGACTTTCCAAATTTTAAATTTCTCCTTTTCTGTTTCTTCTCTTTCGCTACTTTTCTCCCAATTTTATTATTCCCATCTGAGGTAAATATCACATTATAATTCTGTCTGATAAGATGTCAGCCTTAAACTGCTGTAAATCGATAACATCAACATGTCAGTTTCACAGATTGTGTACATGTCTGTTTTAATAAAAAAGGATATACATTA
>OY744517.1:170987040-170997040 GCA_963556195.1 Sepiola atlantica | reverse complement strand
ATTATTATTATTATTATTATTATTATTATTATTATTATTATTATTATTATTATTATTATTATTATTATTATTATTATTATTATTATTATTATTATTATTATTATTATTATTATTATTATTATTATTATTATTATTATTATTATTATTATTATTATTATTATTATTATTATTATTATTATTATTATTATTATTATTATTATTATTATTATTATTATTATTATTATTATTATTATTATTATTATTATTATTATTATTATTATTATTATTATTATTATTATTATTATTATTATTATTATTATTATTATTATTATTATTATTATTATTATTATTATTATTATTATTATTATTATTATTATTATTATTATTATTATTATTATTATTATTATTATTATTATTATTATTATTATTATTATTATTATTATTATTATTATTATTATTATTATTATTATTATTATTATTATTATTATTATTATTATTATTATTATTATTATTATTATTATTATTATTATTATTATTATTATTATTATTATTATTATTATTATTATTATTATTATTATTATTATTATTATTATTATTATTATTATTATTATTATTATTATTATTATTATTATTATTATTATTATTATTATTATTATTATTATTATTATTATTATTATTATTATTATTATTATTATTATTATTATTATTATTATTATTATTATTATTATTATTATTATTATTATTATTATTATTATTATTATTATTATTATTATTATTATTATTATTATTATTATTATTATTATTATTATTATTATTATTATTATTATTATTATTATTATTATTATTATTATTATTATTATTATTATTATTATTATTATTATTATTATTATTATTATTATTATTATTATTATTATTATTATTATTATTATTATTATTATTATTATTATTATTATTATTATTATTATTATTATTATTATTATTATTATTATTATTATTATTATTATTATTATTATTATTATTATTATTATTATTATTATTATTATTATTATTATTATTATTATTATTATTATTATTATTATTATTATTATTATTATTATTATTATTATTATTATTATTATTATTATTATTATTATTATTATTATTATTATTATTATTATTATTATTATTATTATTATTATTATTATTATTATTATTATTATTATTATTATTATTATTATTATTATTATTATTATTATTATTATTATTATTATTATTATTATTATTATTATTATTATTATTATTATTATTATTATTATTATTATTATTATTATTATTATTATTATTATTATTATTATTATTATTATTATTATTATTATTATTATTATTATTATTATTATTATTATTATTATTATTATTATTATTATTATTATTATTATTATTATTATTATTATTATTATTATTATTATTATTATTATTATTATTATTATTATTATTATTATTATTATTATTATTATTATTATTATTATTATTATTATTATTATTATTATTATTATTATTATTATTATTATTATTATTATTATTATTATTATTATTATTATTATTATTATTATTATTATTATTATTATTATTATTATTATTATTATTATTATTATTATTATTATTATTATTATTATTATTATTATTATTATTATTATTATTATTATTATTATTATTATTATTATTATTATTATTATTATTATTATTATTATTATTATTATTATTATTATTATTATTATTATTATTATTATTATTATTATTATTATTATTATTATTATTATTATTATTATTATTATTATTATTATTATTATTATTATTATTATTATTATTATTATTATTATTATTATTATTATTATTATTATTATTATTATTATTATTATTATTATTATTATTATTATTATTATTATTATTATTATTATTATTATTATTATTATTATTATTATTATTATTATTATTATTATTATTATTATTATTATTATTATTATTATTATTATTATTATTATTATTATTATTATTATTATTATTATTATTATTATTATTATTATTATTATTATTATTATTATTATTATTATTATTATTATTATTATTATTATTATTATTATTATTATTATTATTATTATTATTATTATTATTATTATTATTATTATTATTATTATTATTATTATTATTATTATTATTATTATTATTATTATTATTATTATTATTATTATTATTATTATTATTATTATTATTATTATTATTATTATTATTATTATTATTATTATTATTATTATTATTATTATTATTATTATTATTATTATTATTATTATTATTATTATTATTATTATTATTATTATTATTATTATTATTATTATTATTATTATTATTATTATTATTATTATTATTATTATTATTATTATTATTATTATTATTATTATTATTATTATGATGATGATGATGATGATGATGTCCACTTACTAAGAGTTATTAAACAAGTCACCGTCGGTGATTGCTCAACAACAACCACCTGTGGGGTTCCTTTGAGTCTGAGGAACAAAAAGTCTCCCCAGATTTCCAGTACTCTCGACCTCCTTTCGATCACCACTGCGGTATCTCAACAACCGCCTACCATTGATTTCTCGCTGACAACAACCATTGGTCTCTTCTAGGATCTTGGTGGAAATAAGCCTCCCCAGGGTTCCAGCACTTTTCACATTCCTCCAATGTAGGTCTGGATAGTGCTGTCCCTCCTTGGTCTTGTCATCTTCTTTGACCCTCTACGTCTATTTGTTTGTGGCGTCTGCTAAAGCCGGTTCCATTTGGGGGCAGCTTATATTTCTTGCAGTTCCTTTTCCTTGCTTCGTGTTGTGGCGTTCTCCCTGTAGTTTTGCTTTATTACCAATATAACTTCTATGTGACTGGTTACCGTTACGAGTTAGTTTCAGCATTCGAGGATTTTCTTTAAGATTGCAATTGTTTTGATCATTGCCGTATTTTGTATGATTTCAGTGATTCCTTTAGTTCCAATTTCTTTCAGTCTTTTATCCAGGTTTCTTGGGACTATTCCTAGTGTTTATATGATAATTT
This sequence comes from Sepiola atlantica, assembly GCA_963556195.1. Taxonomy (NCBI): domain Eukaryota; kingdom Metazoa; phylum Mollusca; class Cephalopoda; order Sepiida; family Sepiolidae; genus Sepiola; species Sepiola atlantica. The sequence goes on along the minus strand of OY744517.1, from coordinate 170,993,980 downwards.
GTATGAGCTTGACTTTCTTCATGCTCTATATCCCTTTAGGTTTTCTGACAAGTTCCGTGTATTTGCTTCGTTTTTCCTTCTCTTTAATATTTACTCTGTGGTCTGCTGGAATGGCAAAGTCTACAATTAGACATTATGTTTCCCTTTTGACATCCGGTCTCCTTGCTTGTATGAGTTTATCTGTTTGTACTTCTATGCCCCGAAGGATTTTGCGATTTTCATTGTTCAGTACAGTATCTGGTGTATGTGTGTACCATTAGTTCGAGTGCTCGAAATGCAATTGTTTGCACATTTCTCAGTGTACTGTTTTCACTACGCAGTTGTGTTTGTTCCTGTATTCTTTTTGGGCTAGTTTGGTGCATTCACTTATTATGTGGTTTCCTGTTTCGTCTCTTTCTGCATATTTGTTTCCCTGGGTTTAATCTATTTTCACTTTTATGTAGTTGGTAAAATGTGCATTGTTCTGTGTCGTTGTTAATAGAGATTCCGTTATACTGTTCAGGCGTCTTTTACTTAGCCATGTCCAAGAATGATGGTTTGTCCTTTTGTGTCTTTTTATACCCAGTTTTCTGTTCTCGACTTTTTGTTTCTGGTCTCAGTGCTTCCCGAGTTGTTCATTGTGGGGGGCTATTGCTGTGGTGACCAGCCTTTTTGTGTTCTGAGGTATGTATTTCTCCAGCTCTTTTTTGTGTCTTTCATGCAGTTTTCTTTACGTACGAGTCATCTACCCCATGCGCTTCTTATCACGTAAGGTGTGTTCATATCGTCCTTCGGGTGTAGTGCGTTGTGCATAGTCATTAATTTACTAGTCTTCTGATTATGAGTACTGAGTTCATCTTTAGTCCGGCCTATGAATGGTTAAGAGCATCTTATTAGAGATACTGCCCAGGTGTTTTATTCGTTTCACTAGGTTTCTGCTATATAATTTCGTTTCTAGGAGTTTCCTTGTTTTTCTTAGATATTATTTTCCAATCTTCTCTTACATTTCTGTATACTTGATGGTGTCTGCGTTCAGAACTCTCAAGTAGTTTTATCTACCTTGTTCGCCTAGCGCCCTCATCTTCTCTTGATTGGTCAGTTCCTGTGCACTCTACTGTCTCCAGTTTCCTCTTTTTCATCTCTTGCAGTGCGCACTTCACGATTCAAAATTCGATTTGAATCCCCTGACTGTAGATTCTTGTCCTATTTATCAGCTGTTCTAGTTTATTTTTGGTTTTCGCAAATATATTCAGGTCTTCCATGTACATGAGGTGTTTTATTTTTTGTTTTGTGTCTATAAAATTGTATCTGGCAGCACATTTTGTGTGTATGTAGTTTACTGGCACCATGGCTATAACAAATAGTAGTGGTAATCAAGAGTCTCCTTGGAAAATGCCTCTCTGTATTTTTATCTCAGTTAGGTGTTTTCGTCAAGCTGTCAGTGTCAGTCTCCATGTTACCATTGCTTTCTTAATGAGATTAATAATCCCGTCGGGTATCTTGTACATTTTCAAGCATTCAATTATCTATGCTTCAGGGATTTGTTGTAAGCTTTCTGTAGTCAATCCATGCTATAGATATGTTCTTTTTTTCTGCTTTTTATTTCCTTCAGGATCTTTTTATCTATGTATAGCAGATCATGCGCCCCTATACTCCTATTTCACCTTCAATTTTGTTCCTCTGGGAGCAGTCCACGATTGTTCCCCGATTGGTAGATTCGTTCCCGCAGTTGTGCCGTTAGGATTATCAACATTGTTGGTAAAACAGGTTATCGGTCTGTAGTTGCTTGGAATCGCTCCGTTTTCGGCGTTTTTTTATTTGCGTCGTCCTCTCTGCTACGTCTGTTTTATGGATAAATTCTCTCATTTTCTGCGCTAGCCTTTCATGTAAGGTCGTGAATTTTTTAAACTAGTATGCATGCATTCCATCATGTCCTGGTGATTTCCAGTTTTCCATTTTCTTTAGAGTTGTCTTAATCGTTTATTCGTTAACTTAAGCGTTCTTCAAATTATAGTGCCCCTTCATAATCAAATATGCCTAAACAAAACTGAGCTTCCATCCTCTCAATCCAGCCGAAATTTCCTTCGGCATTATATGACACTGATTCTGGTATGTAAGAAAAATTCATCTTACGATTGGTATCGGCTTCATCGTCATCTCATGTCACGAACAATAATGAGGCAATCCTCGGCTATGTCTCACTGCGCAACTTCAAACTACATCATAGTAAACGTTCAGTGTCCCCCTGCCTTACCACTGCCTCACCACATTGCCCCGAATTGTTCGTATATTATCCCTAAGGACTCATCTCACTCTCATACAATTCCATTAAATACGCGGCATACAACCGATTCCAACACGCGTATTATCGCGATATAGGGGAACAAAAAACAGAAAACCGTCTTATTAACACGTCATCTTACATGGTCAGTCCACAGAATTTACATAATGTAGCGTCTCTATATCATTATCTACATCTGGACCATACATATTGGACACTTCACTGCTCCCGGCGTGCTTGTCCGAGAACCATCACCTTTGTTTCTAACCCCCAGCACTTCTTATCACGTAGCGGATCCCCTCCCATAGTTTTAACTACACGGTTCGGCAGCAAGGAGAAATGTCACATCAAACACTGCTGGGTCACATCGAATCTACAAACTAGGTACACCCTATTCTCATCTAAACCGAGGTTAATTATACACGGTACCTAGTTTTAAATCGACCTCCTCAATGATTCTATCTGTTCCCGACGCGCGCAACCAAATGTCAACCATACACCGATTAACTCCAACCGTTATTAATGTGGAGACGACACCAATTCTATTCGCATTTTTCCCGTGAACCTATTTCCGCGCACATGTCGGCCAACATCAAAAATCGAAAGATGGGACAACATTTTTACAGCTTAGACATTTCACAACATTCACACAAGATCGATTAACGTAGTTGCGGACACACCTAGGTCACACAAAAACTCCATAACTGGACACCGCCTTTCGCGGCCCCAGAGAATTACCAAAGCTCTGCCACTCCCTCTCTGTTAGCAATTTGAACGCGTGCAGGATTTTACTGCCTCGCTCAACACTCCGTAGCTACTCTACTAAGAGACCACGCTAGCTAACCACGGTAATCACTCCTGGCTTTTTAAACCTGTACATACACTGTACACAGGGATGTTCCAGACACAAAAATAATCCTGCCTAAGGGTCTCCACAACCTGGCCCCAGGCCGACTCACTGCCGCCAACTACCCGAATACATGCAACATATCCTATCGCGTGAATGACCCACACCAAACATCCACTTAATTAACTGTTTTTATTTTAATTTCGTTTAAAAGTTTATCTCCTTTCGCTAGTAAAACCAAAATGAATTCGAAAACCCCCAAAATGGAACATGGAACCCTCTCCATACAACTATATAGTACAACACTTTGACTCAAATTTACATAAAATGTATACCAGCAACAAAAACAACTACATTTTTCTCAATTAAAAAAAATCACAAAATTCATGCAAGCAAAAAAACAAAAAAACAATGACATTTTTTTTTCTAAATTAATACAAGTAACAGTATATGTTCCACACCTTAATAACAAACAAAACAATGGTACACAATTAAAACCAAGAAAACCAAAAAAAACAGCATTCAACATATTTACCATCATCAGGCGCCCGGCAAGCGGATTGATACGCCGCTCCAATTTTTACCTAGTTCCATTGGACCACAAGATCTAATCGATTTAACAATTGGCAAAACCAAAACATCAGCAAGGCACAACCCCTTTCTTCCGGGCGCACCCAATAAAAAATATCTGTTTCACAGTAAATCTTTTTTTCTTTCTTTTATTCTTTCTCTCTTCCTTTTTTTTTCAAAACACCAGAAAGCCTTCTCCGTGGAAAATATAGCCCCTCTCATTTTTTCTCTCTTTCTTTTCTTTTATTATTTCTCTTTCTTTTTTTTTCCTTTTAGGTCGCGTCGGTCGTCCGCACGTCGCCACCCAAGCCCACCAAGAATACATTAAAAAAACAGTAACACAAAATTACATAATTAGGTGTCCCTGTTTCCACAACAGAATTCTTAAATATATAAAAATCAAAACTCTTATCAAAAAGCGTGTAAGCGTGTGCAACCAACCGCACTTCCCTTTTTTGTACGGCACATCGACCATTTATAAACTCTGTCCTTTACTTATATTTTTTAAGTGTTTTCATATATGTTTCCTTTTCTCTATTTTAATACAGTTCTCACAACAGCTGTTCGTTAAATGTTCGATCTTCTTATTTTTTCTTCATCTTGATTCTTATATTACATTAATAGTTAATTTTGTTCATACAATCGAACGGCATATCAATTCTTTTCGGAAACATAATAATCAATGAAACCCAGCGATTTCAATGTGTATCTGTTCATCTTATGAAACATATTTATATTTCTTCTCACGTAATAGCCCTTATCTATTTTACTACAAGTGTGCTTTAATATACGTATTTTGATGTACGTGTGTATATGTGTGTGCGTACGTTTATATATATATATATATATATATATATATATATATATATATAGACACTGTGTTTTTATATTCACGCATAACGACTATAATTACGTTTTTACTTGATGTTTTTTTAGACCACAGCATCTGTTGATACATTTTATTAGATTAATTTCCTACTTATTTTTTTCCGAATATATGTCTTTTTTTATAGAGGACGTTTCTTAAATGTGTCATAATGCATATGCACATATGCACTAATGCAGAATATCTAACTATGCGTAATAACTGAACATGGAATGCAAAACAAGCTGCAGCAGATGCCGAATCGGCTCTTAGGATGAAAGAAAGTATTGACGCTGTAGCATGTGGAAGAGCAGCCGACAGCTTTAGTGGTTCAAAGAATCCCCTGCAAATCAAAGGAAAATGGTTTCGGAAGAAATTCATCATTTTGGGAAGCGACGCGCATTGCTACAGCTGAACGTATTATTATTAGTGGTCGCTCACTGGCAACACCACATGGTGTTCCTGAAGTCTGGGCGACAACGTGTCTCCACAGATTTCCAGCACTTCTCGGTTCTTTCGGTAACAACTGCATATAATTTTGTGTTCTCAAAATCTGTTTATTATTGATTTATTAGTGATACCGGCCGTTTGATTTCTCTGTAATCATAGTGCCAATAAGCAATAATTGTGTGATGCGGATTTGATATCTTGCTAAAACTAGCTGTTATCAGGGTAATTCATAGATTAAGCAACATGGTTCCGCATTCAATTTTTATAGCCTTACCATTATTTATTTGCGTATTGAATTTAATTAGTTTATTTCCATATATAATTTATATGTCCTTTTAAATATTTTTCCGGAAACATAATGATCAATGAAACCCAACGATTTAATAGTTTGAAAAATATTAAAGTAACTAGTTCATAGCCAGAGCTGAGCCCGAGCTGAGCTTTAAACAAACTGGAAACAATTTAAATTATTTGATTTGAAATATATAAATATATTAAATTCCACGGATGTATCTCTACTTTATACAAACGTAGACCAAATGGAAATACAAATTAAGCCGGTTTTCACAAACGTGGATCGACAGCTTTCGGCTCTATGACCCGTTCTATGTTTATTTCCACAATTCAATGTGTATCTGTTCATCTTATTAAACATATTTATATTTCTTCTTACGTAATAGTCCTTATCTAATTTACTATAAGTGTGCTTTAATATACGTATTTTGATGTACGTGTGTATATGTATGTGCGTACGTTTATATATATATATATATATATATATTATGTATACACACACACTGTGTTTTTATATTCACGCATAACCACTATAATTACGTTTTCACTTGATGTTTTTTTAGACCACAGCATCTGTTGATATCTTTTATAAGATTAATTTCCTACTTAGTTTTTTTTCCGAATATATGTCTTTTTTTTATAAAGGACGTTTCTTAAATGTGTCATAATGCATATGCACATATGCACTAATGCAGAATATCTAACTATGTGTAATAACTGAACATGGAATGCAAAACAAGCTGCAGCAGATGCCGAATCGGCTCTTAGGATGAAAGAAAGTATTGACGCTGTAGCATGTGGAAGAGCAGCCGACAGCTTTAGTGGTTCAAAGAATCCCCTGCAAATCAAAGGAAAATGGTTTCGGAAGAAATTCATCATCTTGGGAAGCGACGTGCATTGCTACAGCTGTAGGTCAAATAAACAGGGTGCATAAACTAAGTGAAAGAATGCAAAAGACAAAGGAATCACATGGCGCAACTTCAAATACATAGAGCCTAAAACATCAAGTTTTCTCATAAAGGCAATCAGTGATATGTTACCAACACAAGGGTACTTGTATGTCTGGGGGTCAACTACATCTCATAAATGCAGAGCATATGAAAATCTGCCAGCATAGAAAATATTTTAACCGGATGAGAGCATGCTTTGAGAAGCTACACGTAGAGACACAATAAAGTATTGAATATAGTTGCGGAGTCTTTCATGATATGTCGTGAGACTTCTAATTAAGCTCTCAATATCACCAGTAGAACGATTCATTTCATTAAAGTAGGAAATAGTGCTAAGTCTTTGTGTAAAAATAGGTAAGGATTGGAATTGTTAGATGGCTGCTCGGACTAGCATAGTGTATATGACTAAGAACGCTTGCTCGTATTTCCAATTGAAATAACGTTAACGAATAAGCATCGGTATATTTTCATTTGGTTCATTGGTTTAAAAAAGGTTTTTTTTTCGATTGAATTAACGGTTCAACCTGCGGACAAATTTTACTGGACACACCAGCGCAAGTTGGAAGGATATGAAGATCTACTGGAACAGTGTGTCAGAAATGGATGGAAAACAATTGTATTTTTTAGCGTAGTTTGATGCTGAGGTTTTACTGCAAACTCAACCTCTCCATTCCTGAATAATCTTGGCCTTCCTGATCGGGCAA
>OY744517.1:170957040-170982040 GCA_963556195.1 Sepiola atlantica | reverse complement strand
GAATATGTAATACATCGCAAGTAAATTACGTTGCATTCAAATCTAAGGAATGTTTGTTAATAATATCTAGAAAACAAAACACACTTTATACAGGGGATAAAAAATGTAATGAATTGCTTGGAAAATAGTGTTTTTATTTGTTTGCATGTCGTTTCTTTTACCGGGTCTTCTATTTTGTATTTCTAATCTTACTTACGTTTATTACATCAACTTATATGTGTCAAGTCCTACGATTTATGTTAAAAGCAGTGCTTCAGTTTTAGAGTCAGATGTTTCGGAAGGAGCCGAAGTACGGCTCGTCAGTATGCTAGGAGTCGAAGTCTAATTTTTTTTATTTCCGAATTATCAACAGACATGCTCCCTATTGGGGAACCCTTAAAAAACGAGTCGGAGTCGGATATTTTAGAATTTTAGTAATTAGAGTCGAATCTCGAATCTTAAGAGTTGGAGTCGGAGTCAGACCATGTACATTTTTACTCCGCAATCAGGGTTAAAAGTTATGAAAAGAAACGGATCCTAATTAAATATAAATCAATAGAGAAATCGCAGTCCAACAATCAACGAAATTTAGTAGCACCGATGCAAACCAATAACACAAATAGAGAAAAGAGTGATTCATATTGTTAGCTATTCAACAAAAAGAATACTATGTGAAAGTTAACATTTAATCGATTCAGCCAATGGAAGATTATGTTCGCCATCTACAAATAAAGAAAAGCATTATTTTAGTAGTGAGTTATGACTTATTTGGCGGCAGTCGTGTTTTCATACATGTACGTATACCAATACACGATTCTCTGCATAAATGCCTGCAAATAATCAATATTTTTGTTACTTGTACTTAATGTTTCGGAAAACTATTATTCTTTTCAGGTTTTGCATTAAACATTTTCATTAGCAATAAGCGTTAAACAAAGTTTCCTGTACTGACGACACGTGTCATTCATTTGTGTGTATATTCCTTGTAATTCCGAGCGGAGGTTTATTGAGTAAATGTTATTAACGAAGCCGTAATCAATAATATCGGTAGAAGAGTGTTTATTAATTTTCAGATAATCTAAAAGCTCAGGTAACTACGCACTTCACTTTTGTGTTCATCCTGATAACACATTATTTTCAACTATATGTATATATATATATATATATATATATATATATATATATATATATATATGAAGCTCTTTGCTTTGAACTTCTGATGTTTTAACAAATATTGTATATTTACAATTTTTTATTCTCATCTTTCATCTCTAGAGTTAATTGCTCTATTCAATATATTGAGCTTTATATTATCACGATAGACAAGGCGTAACTGGAGAAGGTCGAAGGTTACATTGGATGAAACGTTGTGAGAATAACATCCAAGATACGAAAAGTAGTCCGAATAATCATATAAATTATCTCAAATATTCCGAAATATAACATAGATATCATTTAATTTTGAAATACTGATCGATTTAAACTCCAAACGCGTATAATAATAATGATAATATATAATAATTATGATGCTGGTGTATCTCTACCATTTTCTACAAAAAGCATGTTATATATATATATATATATATATATATATATATATATACATATATATGTATATATATGTATATTTATATATATGTATATATATGTATATTTATATATATATATATATATATATATATATATGTATATATATATATATATATATATATATATACGTAACTCAATAGATGAAGGAGTTGGCAACCAATCAGTTCTAAGACGTTCGCTGTATTTCCGTATTAAAGTAGTTAAAGAACAGAGACACAACATGCATACACTCGTCTCCCATTATCTCATTTTATTTAGAAAATAGTTCATACACCCTCACCAGCACATGTATACATTTTTACTTTATATTCTTCAATGTCCCTCTTATATTCGCTATCTCTCTCACATTATATATATATATATATATATAGTTGTAAAGGTTCATACTTTTTTTTTGAAGCATCATTTTTTTTGGATAGTTTATAAAAAAAAGAAAAAAATCGGTTTTGATTTTGTCTTTTCTCTTAAATAAAATAAATATTGCATCTCTTACAAGCTTTGATGGTAGTTAATTTACCACACTTCTTTTTTACTAAATTTCATTCGGATGCTTCAAAAAAAAGTATGAACCTTTAAAACTATAACCGTCTACGTGCTTGCGTGATTTCATACGAGAGAGAAAAAAACATCATCTCATTCGCCGGCTCACCCCAACAGAAGCTGGCTTTCCAATTACATCGGAATTTTAAACACACTGATGAGGCTAATTTTATTAGCGAAATATCTGTATAAACTACAAAAAAAAATGATTTCGATTTTGTCTTTTCTTTTAAATAAAATAAATAGTGCATCTATTACAAGCTTTGATGGTAGTTAATTTATCACACTTCTTTTTTACTATATATATATATATATATATATATATATATATATATATATATATATATATATGAAAATATATTTATGGCAAATAAGCTACGCAGAGACTCCTGCGTTTCATCCACGGGGGAATATTCAGGCTAAAATGCATGAAGTTATGTTTGCCGGGTGTTTTTATATACACGGCTAGCTAGTAAACCAATCGGATTCTTTGTTGTCCTTTCAACCAATCGCTGGGCTCCCCACGAACAAAGGTATGGTTAGTGTTACTTCCTATATCGTGTCTTATTGTTCTGTTTTCTATAGAGTGGCCTATATCCTGTTTCTTTTGTTGTGCACTACGAAAATATATATCTGATTTCTATAAAAGATGAAGTAGCACGTGGCAAAAGTTGACAAAGCATTGATTAGTTATGGGGCGAAATACTGATTAAGTACAGTAAATGTTATTTGGGCTCTGCTCCGTCGGAAACAATGCTTAAAAGGTTGTATGTTGATGTTAAACGTACCAACAATGCTGACAGGTTCAGGTCTCCCGAATTAGGCAGTTGTCCCGGGAAAAAAACTTTAAAAGTACAAACTCGTTTTGCCCGATCGTAAATGTAAGTTGCAAGAGATATAAAAGGTGTTGAAGATATGATAAAGTTGAGTATTCACAATTCTGTATAGACATGTGAACAACTGCACAGCTCTTAATTTAGGATAGTCGCCTAAAATATCACGCTAATTCTCAGTAGCCCCTTACGTCTACAGTGGACACTTGCCTTGTTTGGGGTGAACTCAGTTTAAAAAAAAACGTTTGTTAATGAGAAAGCCGTATTCAATTCGGTGCCGCATTTGCTCGTAGTTGATCAAAAACAGGAACGCTTGATGATTTAGATGATTATTTGCGTCAATATGTAAACCTGAATAGAACATGAATCCACTACTAAACTACTGAGTCGAACCCGCAGCCAAATGTATGCACAGCGTCAGGTAAAAGCCGTTCAAATGACGTAAACATCAGCAAGAAAAGTTCTTATTTCCATATTTTAAGATGCACTAGGCATTTTGTTCATGAATTACTTTGATAAAGAAATTACCATCAAGAGGGAATATTATATAGCATTATTGGTGCGTTTCAGAAATATAAATAACGGAAACAAATAAAGAAGGTCAAAGTATTATTTAGCCAAGACAAAGCACCATGCAATAAGTCGATGGCAACGATGGAAAAACTATGTTAATTGCATTCTAATTCCTTCCGCACGCACACTATTCAGCGGATCTAGTCTAAGCGACTTCTAGCTGTTGGCAGACCTCAAAAGTATTCCACAGAGAAAGGGTTTGTCTCCAATAAAGATGTGATATAAGAAAATGAGACTAATCTTTAGTCCAAAGAGAAATCGCTTCACAAAAACTCTCATCCAATGTTTAGAGACGCGTTGGAGTCAGTATATCACCCTAATAGATGATGAATGATGCCAAATTCTGCCCGAGAGTTGTCGTGTTATTAGTTAGGCTTCATAAGTGGTGTTATATATATATATAATATATATATATATATATATATATATATGTATATATATATATATACATTAACTTTTTCATGTATATACACATATTATAGTATAAGGTAAAGTAATCAAGCTGACCTGAAGAAGGACGAAGAGGTAAAGTAACATGATTGCTAGAGGACACAATAACGCACAAAGATGAGAGTCAAACGGCTGTTGCTCTTCCTAAAGCTACACTGAGTTCAATTGCACCGTTAAGGATTACATCGAATGCGTTGATGTCTATCGAGCCTGAAGCGATTTTATTACTCCTACAATGCACTTACGCTCTCTTGTCAAGTGCAAGTAAAGTAAAATTATGGGTATACAGCTATTCTGAAATGTTTAGCTCATGCCAAACAGATTAATGCACATTGTATCATGTAGTCATAAACTCATTTCCTGCCTCAATTCTCTATGAATGTACACCTGGCGTGACAATCAAGTATTGACAGTGGTCGCTATCTAATGGGAAACTGCTAATAAGCTGCCTCGAGTTACCAAGAACGTGTTAATCGGTTTTCGTAAAGAGAGGTAATTTTCGCTCCAGTCAGCCAGGAAAAAAATCACATGAAGTTGTTAAATAAAGCACTTGATTGAGAACTATCAGTAGACTTGCTCATATTCCTCCAGTTTCCCATGCACATTCTTCAAATCAATCAACGAACGGGCATTGTGGAGTGGTCTGACCGCAGGAAATATATGATTTTGGTTGAGTAAACTGTTTACTAGGAGAAAAAATACTGAGAAGACACATGAGCGAATAGCAATTCTTGAAGCGGAATGTGTGGCGAATAATTAGACATATCAAGTGCTACCGATCGAAGTCGGATGCCGTGGTTTCAGTAGACTATCAACCACTTCCTTCCTATCCTAAATAGGAAAAAATTTCCTGGTCGCTCAATGTAGCCATCAAACAGATTCAGTTAGTTTCTCAACAGACATCTAGTTGGATATAGTCAAACACATTTTGTACCAAATGAATAAACTATTATGAAATGTAGTGAACGCCATTGTGTGAAGTTGACGACATGCGAACGAGGGGATACCCATAAAACGCTATCATAACAAATGTTTTATTAAAAAAAAAAAACAAGAGGAAAACAAAGCATGTACTGTCCGGTGAGCAAGCTTATGAAGAGAACAAAGGTGCGTATACCGAACATATCACGGAAACCGTGTGTAAGCACTCCTGATCAAAACAAGATATTTCACGTGCAATCGCACGTTGTATTAAAGTGATTAATACATTGTGTATGTACATATTCAGTATTCACTTCAATAGTGCTCAATACGTGAGTATAACTCAATAGTAGCATTAAAATATATTAAACGTTTCCGAAATAATTCACCAGGAGACATATCACTTAACTCTAGTTTCTATCTTTGATATTAGATGTCCATATCTAATTTTCGGAAGATACGTAGTCTTTATATAACGGTATAGGCAATCAGTACGTGTTTGCTCTCTGACAGTCGACTTTTAAAAAGTATATATCGAAACGTGCGTAATGAAGCAAACAAATTTTGTACAATGTCGCAACTAAAAGTTGATTGAAATGCCGGTTTAATTTTTTTAAATCTAATATATCTATATATGTATGTCGACGGGAGAGTGCCGGGCACACTCACTGGGATACCAGTTTCGAATCCCGTTCCGGCAGGGCCGCAGTAATGAGCGGTAGAGACATGCAAACACCCGTTTAGTAAAAATTATATCTCGCATATATATATATATATATATATATATATATATATATACTACTTTCTATACCTCATCAAGATCCATAGGACCGGCACCATCACACAAGTCTGATCCAGCATAAAGAGGCCAGTCTACAAAAGTGTATTGCTCCTCCCTCAGCTGCTAGAACCTTTTCTTGTAACCTTCTCGTCACACATAAGCAGCTCGGATGAAGTAATCCGCAGCTTACATTAACTACCACTAAAACACAACCGATATGTCTTCAGTTTTAATCTCGTCGTCGTCCACACTTCCGTACCCGAATACGCAGCAGCGGCCATAATTACTGACTGCATCTTTTCCAACGACTTATATTTATTCGGCCTCACCGTTACTGATATACATGAACTCCTACACATAATAACAGACAACGCATTTTACATAACAAAACACATAAACAAATAAAAAAAACTGCTTATAGGGGTCCAGCCTCTCGCGACGGCTTGCCATCGCGTTCATGGATAAACACCATGACCTCAACTCCTGTCACTGCTCCATTTTCTTCGAACGATATGTTGACAACATTTTCATTTTTTCACCGTCCCAGGAGAAGGCCAACACAATCTTTAACACATTCAACAATGTCGACCCGCACATAGAATTCACAATTGAACACCCCGACAGTCCTGGGTCCTTGGCACTTCTGGATTTTAGCGTTAATATCTCCAAAAGAAATGGAAAATAACTAGCAAATTCTACAGATAACCCGCTTGTAAAGACATTTTTATACATTAAAGATCGGCCCTCCTTTGTTAGGCTTAAATATGCTATGCTGGGAACGAGTTAACCCGCATCCGTAATAAAAGCATCAAAGAGGCTGACAAAACCGCCGGCAGCAAGAAATTCCAGCAGGCACTGGAGACTAATGGATACCAAACAGCAACCATTGAACATCTCGGGAAACCTCGAAGACGGACGCGACACACTGTTTCCAACACTTGCTCCTGACAGCTGCTACCCTTCAACAAACGGATCGCTGAAAAGCTATATGTAAAGAGAATATCGGCATCCAGTTAACACACACCGGACCATACCAGCGGCAACAATCAACAAGACACAACACAAAATACAACAATACAACAATACACCCTGCCCCAAGCGAACTGCCCAATGGCCAGCACAGGCAAATGCCACGGACAGACACTGTATATCGCATACAATGTACCACATGCAACAAATTATATATCAGTAACACGATGAGGCCCCTGCAGATAAGAGTGAATGAGCACCTACAAAAATTCAAATATTCTTTCTACAAACACACTCACGCATGCAACAACAGATAAAGGAATCGATACTGATTACAAGAGTTCACCTTGAAATTAACCACTGACATAATTTAGGGCCATCATTTCTACTGTGATACGTACAGTTTCACATCTCATGTTTTTGTATTTTGATTTTAATCATGAATTTTTATTTAACCTTTGAATAAATACTTAAGGCACCATAAGCTTTGGCTGAGTATACTCACCTTTTAAGAATAATAATAATTTAGGCTGAACAACAGAATATTACTCTACAATAATAATAAATATAGCTATATAAGATAAATACGAACTCGACATTGAATGATAACCATAAAAACTAAAGCAAAAAGAAAATAACACACACGGTCAGTAAAAATATATACATTAATTTTATGAATAGTTAGATTAATAATGATAGCCGATGATGAATGATTAGAAATATAAAATGACAGAATACGTACAAGTTATTTAAAACGACGTAAAGGGACCATAATTCCATGTTTATATAAAAATATGTGTATATGTATGTATGTGTATATATATATATAAATACATCCACATACAGACTGTTTCGCTATTTCACAGCTCATCAGTGCGGCTAAACCAGTTGGTCCCACAAGCCGGCATTGAAACTCGACCGTCGAGCTGACGGTCGGCGCTTCTAACCCCCACGCTATCATGCGACACTTAATGTAAGATATATCTCAATGTAAACATTGCAATTGCCGTGGCTCGAATTAGTTTTACCTAATGAGCTATGCCTTGAAGTTAATGGCAGTTGGCGATATCCTTACAAATTAAGCCTTACCCCAGGAGGGAGATTTATATAGTCATCCACATACAGACTGTTTCGCTGTTTCACAGCTAATCAGTGCGGCTAGACCAGTTAGTGCCTCAAGCCGGGATTGAAACTCAACCGTCGAGCCGACGGTCGGTGCTTCTAACCCATATATATATATATATATATATATATATATATATATATATATATATATATATATATATATATATATATATATATATTTATATATATATATATATACACACACACACACATATATATATATATATATATAATTATATATATATATATATATATATATATATATATATATATATATATATATATATATATATATATATATATATACGTGACACAATAGATGAAGGATTTGATTAACAATCAGTTCTAAATGACGGTCTTCTACAGCCAATACTAACTAAGAATGCCATACGTATTACTCATGGTTGAGGGAAGATGAAACATCTATCCCCGTAGATAAAATAAAGGATGCTGTTAAAAAGTTGATAATGAGTACTAACTGTAATTCGGGATATAATCGTCAAGTTTTTTCATGTTTTTTAAGTTTTTTGAATTTGTTTTGTACAATTTGCACTGAATATAGCCACACTAAGTAAATAAATAAACACATAGGAGCATTTTGCAAAAATATTGATGCTAGCCGAAACAATTGTCTGCGAAATGAAAGATAAGTTGTAAAAGATGACGTGGATCTGTCTTTTATGATATTGATATGGTATTGAACTACATAAAAATAGTGAATATAGTATAGCTCTAGCTTTAAGCTATTGAGCTATTATAAGTATGTTATGTTACAAAATGAAAAAAAATACACACATATATATATATACATATATATTTATATATATACACATATATATATACATATATATTTATATATATATACATATATATTTATATATATATATATATATATATATATATATATATATACATGTGTGTGATATATATTTAGACGATGATAATTCGGCAGAATATAGATGACAAATATGGAAATGGGGGAAAAAGCAAAGAGAACAATTAAATAAATTTAAAAAATGAACAGAGTTTAAGTTTTGTCAAAAATAAACATTATTAAAAAACAGAGTTTATATTTATACATTGGATGCGATAACGGATGTTCGAATTCCAAATAAGTGCTAGCAAGTTAGAAGTGAGAATTAAAGTGGAAAAGACGTACAGAAGGTGTTTGGATTCTATATAAATATATTCTCATTCTCATTCTTTCACATCACAGGAGAAGGCCAACACGTATAAATGCACATATATGATATTATGTATATTTTTTTAGTATTTACTTCAGCAGTGCTCAATACGCACTAGAGCTTAGTAGTAAGGTATAAAAATATATTGATGGCAATTCAGCTCAACAAGGCGTCTATGTTTCATCACTGTAAGACACGTGTAGCTTACTTGCCATAAACACAATACCTCACAATGTATATATATATATATATATATATATATATATATATATACAGACAGACACATCTGCTGTATCCCAACTCGTCATTTTGACTAGCCAACCAACTGCCCTAAGCTGAGATCTAAACTCGACTGTCTAGATAAGGGGCGGGCAACCTTTTCAGAGTGAGGGCCAGATGAGACTTTTGGAAGGAGACCGCAGGCCGGAGTGAAAAACGAAATCTCAGAATTACTGTATTTTGTTTACATGAATAAATTTTACAAAAATTGCATTGAACACTCTACAAATCTGATATTTTTTCTCAAGAGACTTCTGTATGTGATGTTATAAAAGGCGCGGACGAAGAGCCCTTTTGGAATCATAAAAAATAATGAGGGAGGAAGTAGCAAGTTGATCCAGCATTCGTTTTAACACACCTCACATAAGTTCTCTGTTTTATGCCCTTTCTTCGTCTCTCGTTTTCGTCTTTGCCACTCTCTTTCTCTTTTCAAGGATTTGAAATTAATAGTTAAAGAAAATGCAATATACATGCATCATCGCTCGCTGATATTTATACATGTTTTATCCCAATGTAAATCTTAATGTAAACCTACTTTTACGTCTATGTCACAAAATGACATGAGTTTTACTGGGAGGTCCGCGAGCCGGACTGCAATAATAAAGCATAGCAAGGTGGCGGCGTGGACGTTAAGCCTTCGCGGGCCGAATGTGGCCCGCAGGCCGGAGGTTGCCCGCCTCTGGTCTAGATAATAGTCTGAACTTTTAACCACTTTGCTATCATCTGGCAACTGCTGAGAATAAGCGAAATCTTAATGAAACACATTGTCTATTTAAATTTGGTTACACAAAAAACAATTCATTATAAGCTATGGCACTTGACGAGTTTACTTACCTTACAGATCAACTAAATATTAATTATTTTAATACCTACAGACATCGAAGTGTCATGCTAACGCAATCTTCAGTGCAGAAAGCTAATTATCAACGGTCGGCGGGCGCGAACCCTGATCACAAATCGCCACTGACCTGTAGTCAAGAGTCTTAACCCCACGGCCATAGAAAATTAGGAAATAATTAGGGAGGAATTTAACTTTGTAAATAGCGAATCGGCGGCTAAATTTAAACCAGCAGTTCGAGTGATCAACGAACGTATTCGGATCGTGCATGCAGCTATTAGTACTGCTTGTTATTAAAGTCACTCAGAGTGCACGGCTTTTGGTGAAGGGAGCTAATAATAATATTTATAAATAAATATTAATTATTTTAATTATATATATATATATATATATATATATATATATATATATATATATATATATATATATATATATATATATATATATATATATATATATATTAGTAGTTCATGTATCCACATAAAATAATATAATTTTTTATGTATCAATTTTCAGTATTTACTTTAACAGTGCTTGATACGTAGGCAGGGCTAGGTAGTAAGCTATGAAAATATATGTATGGCAATTAAGCTACACAGACGCTCCCGCGTTTCATCCCCGGGGGGATATTCAGGCTAAAGATTCCCCGCGGGGATGAAACGCGGCAGCCTCTTTGTAGCTTAATTGTCATAAATATATGTCCATGCTTAGAGAGAGAGAGAGAGAGGGGCATGATGCATCCACAAATATTTTAATCTTCAAAGACATTTGATGTTTGACTATTCTTGAATTTTATTCTAACTTGATATCCTTTACTATACAATGAACCAGTCCAATTAGAGTGTTCACCAACTTATAGTCTATTGGTACATTAATCATTAGAAAGATCTGCTCATTAATACGTAGAATTTTTTTTTGGTCTTTTGCATAACTCAAAGTTTTTCTGTAAAGTTTACAAATTAATATTTACCAATAATTAGTATTTTATTTGTTTTTTCCCCTTTCTGAGGAAAATATATATTTCTTTGAAAATCTATGGGTTAAAGGACTTTTTCATAATTTACTCTTTGTTTAAACATTTGATAATAATAAACTTGTAATGTATGTAACTTTACATTTGTTTTATTATGTAATTCTTTTAATGTATACATATATATATATATATATATATATATATATATATTAAGTATGAAATGATATATATATATTAAGAATTAAATGATATATATATATATATATATATAGAGAGAGAGAGAGAGAGAGTGTGTGTGTGAGAAAGAAAGGGGGGATAGAGGATGATAGTGAGATGGGTAGAATTATACCTTCTAGTTAAATCACATTATAGTGTTAGAGAACACGTGCCTGAGATAGTTTGATTTTCAATCCATCAGGCTATATCATGATCAGATTACTGGATTCTTTGGGCTTTTTAGCTAGGGGCAAAGTTTAATGTTTGTTCTGATGGTGCACTAACTATTTTTGTATTTGCTCAGTGAAGGAGAAGTCTCTCGAAACTGAAGCATATATTATTTTTGTTCCAATCCAGAGTGAATTTGGGGGGGGGGGATCGGAGCTGGATTTTCCTCACATAAAAAACCGTCCGTTTGTCTAACTCTGCCCTCGTTGGGAGGCAAGTACACAGGAACTAGACACTAGACAGACAGGAGAGATATATAAATATGTAAATATATAGATAGATCATCAAACACACACGCACATATATGTATGTATATATATTATTTATTTTATACGTACATAAAAGTAATCCATGTAACGTGTTTCTGGCTCATAGCCGTCACCAGCATGGCTAACATTGAACCTTCGATATTGATATTTGTAGTCCAGCGTTCTACCACTGGACCAAGACGCTCCGTCTAGAAATATGTACGATTTTCATCACCTAAATATTTAATGTATTTTTATGTATTTTTTTTATTGGTGATTGTAGCGTTCGTTGTTATTTTGCTTACTATTATTTCGATTGTCTCACTTTACTAAGTGATTAAAATGCAGATAATTATATATATATATATATATATACTTATATACATACACACCGTATACATATTCATATATTTCGTATGTATAGTAAGCATTGCTATTAAAACGATACACGATGATATCTAAGTGTCCTTGAAGTTCTACACAAAGATCAATAAAATGCGGCTCGATACATGGAAACTCCACATGTCGTATAAACAAGACGAATCGAAACACACTGTGAATGACATAACGCAAAAAGGAAACATTATAAGACCAAATACCGTTTACTCGCGGGTGCAGATTACCTGGTATAGATACATATTGCACCTGCACACACACACACACGTATGCGTGCGTTTATTCATAGAAATCAAGCGTACATAGAGTAGGCTGACAGGGAGGAGGATTCTATCAGAAAGCAATTGGTTATAGGGCCTGCACTTGATCTCACACCTTTCACAATTAAGTGAATACAGTTTCGTGATGAGAATACGTGGACATGTTCGGGGTCCACAAACTACGATTTGCACGTCTCACATGCAATGTTTTGATTAATCGGCTTATTGCCCAGTACCGGCACTACAAAACGTCAGACCGCAGCATCAGTGGAATATAGGGGGTTGTTGTGGTGATAGGCAGCATGAGGCCAGTTAAACACCTCAAACTGAAAGCTGACATATGTAAAATTCGAAATGGTTTAACATTTATGAATATATGACGTGTTTCTAGCGGCAAAATACTCTAATAATATATAAGAGTGCGTGCGTCTTCACCTCACCTGATCACTAACCAAGCATGATAATAAGAATACCAAAATGTAGGGGAAAAGAGATATTCGTATATTCTCTCAATATCCGATACTAGTTTTACATACCTTTAAATTGTCTCTGCTTATCTCTCCGTTATTCCCGATGCTGGATATTTTACGACACAAACTATTTCTACGTAACACATTTAGTAACGTGTTTAGCAGTAGTTTTATCTGTTAGTTATATTCTATGGCTATATCATCATGTTCACAGTTGGATTACTGCTACTCCAATGTACTAGTGTTTAGGAGAGATAAAAAAAATAGTATAGAGTGTATCCAATCATATAAATAATGGTATGACTTTCTGGATTATTCAGTGTAGAGATTTTAATTTGACTGGTGTAGTTTTAGGAGAGCTGGAGAAAAGATAGATGTTATTTCTGTCATCCATTACTATAAAACATCTGATTATCATAAGTAAGTGTTTGTTGGGTAAAGAGCTGTCAATGAAGGCTTATATAAATGAATAAAAGTTTTCTTTTATTGAAAGATGTGTTTCTAACTACACAAGTTGTGTTTTTCTCTGTCGTTTGTCGTTTGCTGAATCGCAGCCCGTCTATAAAACATTTAAATCTCTCAACTCGGTCTGATGCTATCTCTGAGAGTTGATCGCTAAAATATTTACTGTTGACAAAATGATATACGGATCGCCGCAAAATTCGTAATCTGACACTATCTTTGTTCACTTGATAGCTGTGAACTAATGATAGTCGCTAAAATCGCGTGAATGTTTAAAATAATTGACTTTTTATTGTGTCGTTGACTCGCAGACGGAATGATCGTCTTACTGTTTGTTATTATTCCCCTCGGTGCGTAAACTATGTGCTTACCGACTCAACACAACCCGACTTACCTCGTCTTTTTTTTAATGTAGTTCATCCCAGATAAGGCAGGCCGCCACTGTAGACGTAAGGGGCTACTGAGAAGACAGAAACGGGAGAAGGTTGGGGAGGGGGTCAACCTAAACTGGGATCTGCGCAGCGAGATATCTGTTTACATTAGTTTTAAATTTCTGCATGTAAATACCGTCGGGGAAACAGGGGGCAGGGAGAGAGTTCAAGATACCAGCAGCACGAGGAAATAAGCTATTTGAGTAGAAAGCTCTCCGGCATGTGGGAACATCTACAGTGAATGGATGGGATTTAGTCGATTGTCGAGTTGGTCTAGTGAAATTACGTCGAAAAGGGGCACCAGAGCAGCCAATTCATCGAACCACAATCTATTGACGTTTTTGGAAAACAAACACAATGATGCTATATTGCGGCGATAGGAGAGAGACTGGAGATTGGTTGACAGTGAGAGGCATATTAGGTTGGCGACTCTTTTTTGGACCTTGTACAGGAGGGGGAGACTAGTAGATGATGCACCAGCCCAGATGTGGCAACAATTCTCAATGCATGGGCGGATGGTGGCTCTGTAGAGATACCGGATGATGTCAGGTGTGAGGAGTTTACTAGCACGGTAGAGGAAGCCAACCTTCTTTGCGGCAGCCTTGGCAATGTTTTCAATGTATTTGTTCCAATTCATGTTACCTGCGAAGGTTAGGTCGAGGAGTTTGAATGATGAACTCTCAGGTAGGGTGTTATTTGCCATGACAATCGGTGGTCGGAGAGGTTTCTTGTAGTTATTGAAGGAAAGGAGCATTGTCTTTGCGGCATTAAAAGTAACGAACCATTTATGACCCCAATCCACTACAGCCTGGAATCATTTTCTAAGGATTCAGCCATTGCCTCGGATATGATCGCATCTGTTTTGCCAACACGGCGAGAGTAAAGCGTGGTGTCGTCAGCAAATAAACCAATATCAGACTCTATGTCATCAGGGAGATCGTTTATATATATAAGAAACAATACAGATCCAAGGATAGACCCCTGGGGTACACCAGCATTTATGTCATGTTGCTTAGATTAAGGGCCATCGAGGACAACCTGGATTTTTCTTTTCGTTAGGAAGGATCTCATTATATTAAGTAATTGCCAAGTAATACCCTATGAGCGTATTTTCAGAAGCCCTTTGTGCCATACCTTGTCAAAGGCCTTGGATATATCAAGCGCTACTGTCGTAGTTTCTCCTGCCTTGTCGAGTGCATGATACATGCGTTCAGAGATGACCGTTATGATGTCTGCAGTAGATTGTGCTTGTCTAAATCCATACTGGCGGTCAGATAGAAGTTTAACATTAACTAAGTGCCGTACTATCGCTAGATTGATTAAGGATTCAAAGAGTTTAGCAAAGATCGGCAGTAGACTGATTGGGCGGTAGTTCAGAGGATCGGTCCTATTCCTAGAATTCTTGTAGACTGGTACCACAGAGGCAATTTTCCAGCTATCGGGAAAGAAAGATTCAGCTAGGCATTTATTGTAGAGTTTGGAGAGGACAGGGGCCTGTTCAGCAGAGCATTTCTTTATTACTATTACAGGTATAAGATCAGGCCCACAAGTTTTTGAGGTGTCAAGTTTTTTTATGATGTCTCTGACCTTGGATGGGGTGATGACCAGGATATCAAGTGTGGCTTCGGTCCGCAAAGGGAATTTGGGGAGGGGGTGGTTATCTGAATCCAAAGTGGAGTTAGAAGCGAAACGCTGGGCAAGTAGTTCAGCCTTATCAGTGGCCGTGCAAACGACATCATTGTTGTTTGATAGTGGAGGAATTGTTGATTGACCATTGTTCACTACACTATTGTACATTTTCCAGAAATCATGAGTGCCTAATTTCTGTGACCGAATGCGTTTTTTTGTTAACTCATTATACCTTCTCGTTGCTTCGCCTATAACGGCCTTGCAATTATTTCTTGACTCTATAAAGGTATGTCTATTAGTAGCTGACATGGCGGCCGAATATACGGAATGCTTGTTGCCTCTTAGAAATGGCAGCTACACATTCCGAGGTGAACCATTAGGGAGAGTGGGGATTGCTAAAGAATGTTCGCATTGGGGCATAGGCTACAATGCCTGCTTGGACCCATTCATTTAATTCATTTGCACACTGGTCGGCAGGGAGTGAGAATGTTTCCCTCCATGGGGCGTCGCCGATATGATCTCTGATTGACTCAAACTCAGCCTGCTCGTAGTATCTCGTTGTTTTGAGCAACGGTTCATCAGCTTTTGAGCGACTTTTTAGGGTGATATGTATCATTAGCACAATGTGATCAGCATTCCCGAGTGGGCTTTTGTCACACAAGCCTTGGGAATTGAGGTCAAGAAAAGGTAAAAAAGTGAGGCTTGTTGGTCTACTCGATCGGGGATGCGGGTCGGAAAATCGACAGTCTGAGAGAGGGAGTGAGCTAAGGAGAAATTATACGTACATTTGCCGGCTGCGTCAGTAAGGCTGGAGAATCCCAACCAGTCGCGGTAGATGGCATTAAAATCCCGAAATACATCTATTTGGGCATTTGAGTCAATTAAGAGTGCTCTATCTATGCTTTCAGAGACACAGTTTAGCAGAGTACAGTCCTGGGTCGAAGGGGAACGGTATAAGAAATATAGGGAACTGATGCTGTGATGTAAAGTCAATCTAAAGTACATGTAGTCTTGGTCATCTTATTCTAACCTATGTTCTTTAGTCAGGAGGAGGGTGTTGCGAACATGAAGTCATAGCCCGTGGATATGTTTGTCAGAGTCTTTGCGATAGAGTGGGAGGTAGTCAGATAGTCAGATAGTCTGATAGCATGACTCGTTTCATAAACACTGTTTTATTTTTTTGTGGATAGCATTGTTTTCCTTACAAGAGGAAATATATTTATTCAGCTAAAATTAACATTTGTTATATATTTCTGGGTTATAATATCCATTCCAAGTGAATAGTGGAGATAGTTATCTATGTGAAAATTTAAGAGAAATTCATAAAAACCGATTATGCGAAGGATATGGTGATGGGCGAGAGATTATGGTAAACAGTTTCGTACCAAAAAGTTTCAAATTATATTTCTTGCAATGAAACTGAACTAAATTAAGAGAGCACAGATTTGGATATGAAAGACTTGTTCCGTTCTTTTCTCATGTCTCTGTTCTTTTCTTTCCGGATCATTTTTCTCTACAAATATTACAAAAACTGTATACTTTGGCAAAACGTAGCCGGATTTTCTTTTGGCACTGCTCTTTGCTTCCTTTCGGACCATCAACTTTGGTTCTCACTTTACGCACCACGTAATTTTAATGACCAAATTTGTTCCATCACCGTTAAATTAACGTCAAAAAAAGACCACTTATGCTCACAACAATTATAATCAGATACTTTTGTATAATGTATAATATTCGAGGGAATGAGAAAAATGCAGTAATTAAAATTTTCAATTAGCCGATAATGGACCCGCTACATGCAATAAAATAGTCCACGTCCAGAAGTGTAGGTAATTCTTGAGACGATCGCGTCCTCAATCAATACCGAAATATGACCTTTTCTGACAAAGAAACATCTGCCAAGATACAATGCTTAGGTTTCCATAATGACGCCAAAAATTCCACCTGTAAACATGATTAATAAGTGAGCTGGTAAAATCAAATGTTCTATAAATACTATTATCGCACGTGTTTTTTTAGAATAGTGTAATCTATTCCCTGTTTTCTTTGTTCCAGCTCGTTCGTCTACTTTTCGCCATCAATTTGCTGTTTAGATACCTCATTGTAATACAGCTTCCTATTCTAGTAGCTACTTTCCAAGAACTGCAGCCGTGTAGAACTTTTTCCTGTTGACAGCTTTCCTTTTACATTATATCCTTGGTATTGTCAAGACTATGGCCAATAGGCATACCCTGTCTTTGTGATATTCATCTTTTGTTCTTGTTAGCTCTTACATTAAGTGGGGTCATGCATTGTCTAGAGCGATTTCTAGTAAAAATCCAGTTCAATTCTAAAAAATTAAAAGACAAAATCCAAAATTATTCTCTTTATATCTCTTTCTCACGCACTCTCTCTCTCTCTCTCTTTCTCTTTATCTTTCTCTCTTTTTCTCTCCAGCTATGGGTGAATTAGCAATACTACATCATATTATAATATACTTTACTATAGTAAGTTTTATACTCTTTGACTGTTAATAAACAGAGGGGAAGATGGACAGTGAGGAAAGCGTGAATGATAAAAAACTGTATGAAATTATATAACATACAGTTATATCGCTTGATGAGTTAATGTCAAATTACGATTAATTAGAACAATAAAAATCCATTTTATCTTTAAAGCATATCACAGACCTATCACCAAAAATATATATTAGCATATATTTAGTGTGAATAAACTATATAGAAAACAAAGCTTAAGGAATAAATCGTTGATTAACTAAGCTTTAGTATAATACATACATATATATATATATATATATATATATATACATATTTATATATATTTATATATATATATACATATATATATATATATATATATATATATATATATATATATAGAGTGATCAAACTGTACTCATGGCAAGCTAAATAACCTGAAATGTGTGTGTTTTATCGTTAAACAAAATTATCAGGAAACATTTTCTCTATTTTAGCTGATGTGTTTTTCGGGAATGAAACTCAAACGTCTGGTGTTGTTCAATTCATATTTGTATCCTACTACTTAACTCTACTCATGTATGATGAAGTAAATACTGAAACAATATAATTATACCTAACATATTATAACTATAAATATGAAACAGTAATACAATTGTATCTAATGACGTGCTCAATTACGTTTTGAAAACATCATATATTTTTTAAATATTATACTATACAGTCAGAATTTGATTAGTGATTCATACTAGCGGTTCTGTAAAGTGTTGGAAATACCGCCCGTTGGGCTAGGATATACTATCAAGCAAACATAATGGAAAAGCATAGGAAAATCGTCATGAGGTTTGTTTACAGACGATGAAAATGTAAAATACGTTCAAGCCAAACGAGCCGGAGTCTCTAAAAAAACCGATGTCAATGACTAATCATTCTTCATATATATATATATATATATATATATATATATATATATATACATATATATATATATATATATATATATATATATATATTTATATATGTTTGTATTGTGTCTGTGTATGATTGTTTAACTGAATAAGTATACGACAGAATGCATAAATAAGACAATACGCAAAGTACAAGCCAAATAGAACGGGGAAATTAACAAAAATACGGTATTTCGTTCGATTCAATATTTTGTTACAGTTATGTTGCGTTGTCGATAACTCTATCAAGTTTCTAATTTATACACATCTATATCATACGGTATATATGAAGTGATTCTAGAGATTAAACGCACATTCTATGGTTACATGTATTTAATCCACATTTTACTATATGATCTAATGATCTAACATGTTTTTATGAATGCATGTTGTTGTATCTGTAAAACATAACCGTTAATATTTCGGTCCGGGCAGTCATTTAATAATCTGTTAAAATTATTGCATTTTACAGTGTCTTGACATTATTAGTAAGCACTGAAATCAACCGTCATGGCGCGCAGAAATAACTAACAGGTGATGTAAAGAACGACGTAATTGAGGGGCTTAATAAAGGAAAGTCTTCACTTAAAATCTCAAAAGATCTAAAAACAATCAATAAATTATGTCAGAATAGAATTCAATCGAGAAAAGAGTCTTAATCTTCAGGATCCTAAAGAAATATAGAGTGGTCACATATCCTAAAGAAATCATAAAAATTCGCATGCCAGTAGTGTTGGGGATCTTATGGTCTCAATAGAAACAAGATGTTAAGCATTAAAGAAGTTTTTTGATATAAATAGTAGAATCAGAAAAATTAGATTTGCTAAAAAAAAAAGAAGAAAAGTCATGTTTGGTGGGAAAATAAATATATGAAATATAGGAAAGTTTCACAGACGAGTCCAGGTTCATTCTTTATAAACCTGATGGATGGGCGCGAGTCTGGCTCTGTAAGTAACGTTATTCAAGACAATATTTTAAACAGCAATAGGTGAGGATGAGATCATAATATGGATTAGTATTGTTGACAGTGAGCTTGTGGGGCATTTGAAAGTCGAGGACGGAGTACGAATAAACTCTAGAAGTTACTGTAATTTACCTAAGGAAAACTCTCATTAGGTGATTGGATAACCAAATGTAAATTGTTGATATTTATGCAAGATAACGCACTACGTAACGCTTCAAAGTTTACCAAACCATCATAAGAGAAGAGGTTTGTAGAGGATTGACCACCTGTGACTTAAATCCAATTTAGAAGCTGTGGAATTCTATTAGTAGAGGTATTTATTACAATGGTAGACAGCATAACATCAAGCATGAACTGGAATAGCAATAATCATGTTGAAAGTAACATACCAGTTGTTACGATAGCAAATCTAAAATCAGCTGTCGATAATAAACTGTTAAACGTCATTGAAAAGAAAAGCATCAGTAAAGTAAATGACTAAACGCTTTCCTTTTGTGTTTTGGGGGTATTTTTACAATCTAGACATTTGCATATTTCTGCATATTACTGGCAAGTTTGTTATTTATATTTGTTAATATTACACATTCGTTCAAGATCAAAAATAAGTGAAATTTATTGAACAAAACGTGTACTTGTAAATAAAGTATTGACAGTAAAACTTGTTAATTTTATCAATCACCGAAACTTACAGCAATTACAATACTCTATCACCTGTATTAAAACTCGGATATGAAATTTATATAAACACTCATATCAAAAAGTCATGATAAACAGGACCATCTGAAGAATGGCAAATACTCATATGAAATCAGCAGGCAAGCTAGGAATTAATTAAAAAATACCTTTTTTTGCGGAATATATCTTGCATTGAGCAACTGAATTAGAAAAAAAGATCTGCCTCCGTCGCTTTTCTAATTCTTTTCATCCTTCTGTCTATCTCTCTGCTCTATCCGGTATATTTAGTGGTATACTTTTCACAACAGGTTTTACCTTTCCTAAAGGTTTGCTTTTAGTCCTCTACTTCATATATATATATAAATATATATATATATATATATATATATATATATATATATATATATGTATATATATATATATATATATATATATATATATATATATATACATATATATATATATGTGTGTGTAGACGAACAACTGTTATATATACACAAGTATATATATATATATATATATATATATATATATATATATATATATATATTGTGTGTGTATTTACCCAACTTATTTTCATTTAAGCAAATATTAAATAACACAGATTGTTTTTGCTTGCTAAGGCTTTTTTTTCAATTTACTGAATGGTTCATTTAGTGTTACGGTCAAATTGCTGTATGTAAGTCCCATGTGCTTATTGTTCCATTTGTTATGTTTCTTTTCTCGAGTACGTTCGAGTAGTATCTTAAAACTATAATAGATAGCAACATATCCACCATTAACATCTCAATATTATAGACGCTCCTGTTAAGTTGTATGTAACCTGCCGTTATAATCAGAAAAGAAAACTCAACAGTAAAGATATTTTTTTAAGAAACCAAAACTAACATCGCCTGAACATGATTTGACGAATAAAATCGAAATACTCAGAAAAAAGAAAATAGAACAGCAAACACATGGAACCTACATACAGCAATTTGACCGAAACCCTAAATGGACCATTCGGAAAACTGAAAAAATGAAATAAAGTCTTATCAAGCGAAAACACTCTAGGTTATCTAATAATGTTTGCATATATATATATATATATATATATATATATATATATATATATATATATAATGCGTTCCTTGGCTGAATACAATAGAATTCTTCATATTTGATAGATGGAAAATAGCATTACCGAAGAATCAACGCATAGAAAAGTATACTTATTATAATTAAAATTGTAATATTATGAGCAGTCCTCCGCTGGTTATCAAAAAATGTATTCTTTGATAAAAATGAATTAAAATGAAACCGTTGTGAAAAACTGGAATGTTGAAATTCGTGCACTCATTTTTTTGTTTGTAACATGCAACTCAGTCAGCGCCGAATGCCAAGGAACATCGTATGTGCGTTTGTCTCGTCGTGAACTACCGTAAAGACCAAATGATTTCAAAGGCTAACAGTCTGATTCCTAAGCAAATGTTATTCTCAGTCTGTCAAATGTGTATACATATTTAAGCTCCTACATCAGAGTCAAGATATATTGATGAAAATTAAGTTATTTTCCTAGTCCACGTGTCTATGTGAAAAAATATTGACTATATATTTACAATAGTCGATAAAATTGAGGGGCTAGTTGCTAATTAATTGAGGATCTAATACATACATGAATGTGTTTACATAGCTGGACACTATGTCTGTGTCCATGGCGGTACCCCTGATGTGTAGGTGATTGTTATTATAAAATCAAAACTAGTTATATGTAAACATGAATTGGATTCAATTACATATGCCTTGTATATATATATAATACATTTTTTTTTGTTTATTATCTATGTACGTTACGTTTCGTCCATTTTAATCAGAACTCATCAGCATAGAGATATAACTATTCACTACTGGTCGCGTAATTCGAAAACCTGGGCTACGAGTATTTATCAACTCAAATCCAACTCGGCCACCGCTGGATAGCTAAATAAAGTGATAATTTTAACACTAATTTCGGCGGCCTGGCGTCATAAGAGCGTTCAACTTAATTAAAACAACGATGCATTTATAGCTAGCGACGTCATGCTTTGCCAATACTACACTTACAGTGCCCATATAGAGGTTTTCTAAGGGCTACAGGTTATAAATATTTGTTTTTGTTTGTTATCTATGTACGTGTACGTTTCGTCCTTTTTAGTCGTGACTCATCAGCATACATATATATATATATATATATATATATATATATATATATATATATATATATATATGTCCCATCGCTGGAATATTTCATCGCTGGGCTTTTTTACAAGTACTTTAATGGAATATGCGCCGATGAACTCGCGTCCTCTCGACGTATTTGCTCCCGACTGAGTGAACAATTAACAAGACTTTGCCCCTACACTATAGAGGTCATTAGATATGGTAAGGCTTTCTACTATAATAGCTTTTTTTTCCGGTAACTGCTACCCTTTGGGATTCTCCCACCCTTCTGCATATGTCCCTGGCTGTACCAACATGCATAAATCTAAATGTAATGTTAACATAGATCTTGCTGCACAACCCCTCACTGAGGATTATCCAGTATGGCTACTAACTAACCCTAACCTCTTCACTACGCAATAGTAATGTGCCTTGTTTGAAGTGAATCAAAATTATATATACGTATACACATACACATATATTATTAATGTTTAAATAAATAATATTACATTATTTTTACCTACATACGCTAGCATTTCGAGCTTTCTCTCTAATCAGCGCAGGGACGATAATCTCAGACGGTCGCACGGTTCGAACCCCTGTCGCAGAGTAAACATAGACTCCATAGGCAAGCGCTGTCACGTTTAGGCCAAAGGACATTACCACATTCAAGAAAGGAATTTAAGTTCTATTTATGCGAAATGCGGCATATCCAGAAAGATTAACTTAGAGATTCTACGAACGTTGTCGAACTATGCCTCATAGCTACGTGTCAGTCTATTTTTAACTTCCCCGAACAGGGCTCAACATCAATCTTAATAAAAGGGCCTATCATATTATTAATTTTTAAATAAATAATACTAAATTATTTTTACGTACATAAGCTAGCGTCTCTCTCTCTCTCTCTCTCTCTCGCAAACTCTCTGTGTCTGTATATATATATATATATATATATATATATATATATATATATATATATTAAGACTTATGTGAGATATCAAAGAAAACAAATTAATTTTTGATCTCATAGGTAATAACACTTCCGAAAAATAAAATAACGGGGAAAAAGGAAATCCCCCCTCCAAATACTTTTTAGCAAGACAAATCTCTGAAATGAAACGAAATTGAGCTACAACGGCTTACCCCACGAATTATCGATTTCGGACAGTTGAATGTAAATTTACTTAATAGTAGCATTCAAACTTATTGATGAAGAAAAAATATTAATTTCTTAAATGCACATGGGATGTTGAATTATAGCGAAGTGATTACATAGTTATGTTCTAGTTCATCTCAAACGTGTGATTCTTATTGTCTAAATTCTAAGTATAATAAAATGAAGCTACCGAAGGCGAAAATTATACGATATTAAGAACGCTTAATTTATAGCCGTTAATTTAAATCTAATTAAAAGTATTCCCAGTAACATGTTAAGCAAAACAGCACATAACAATCATAAAATATGTGTAAAACATACTCATATATATATATATATATATATATATATATATGTGTGTGTGTGTGTATGTGTGTGGGTGTGTGTGGGTGTATTAAATTAACCCAGGGCATGAAACATAAATATGTTTTGATTTTACTATCAATTATATATATATATATATATATATATATATATATATATATATATATATATATATATATATAGTACATGTATTATTTTCGTTTTCCAGATGATAATCCAATGAAACTCCGGTTTTTATAAAAAGTGCTCAATAACAAGTAGAGCTGTTTTTTAGTATATATTTTTATTCATACAAACATTTTTGGTTAATGTGTGCATACATATTTCAGCTGCGAGCACGTGTTTATATAAAATGTAAATGTAAAATATACTATATATATATATATATTTACATA
Source organism: Sepiola atlantica (assembly GCA_963556195.1). Lineage (NCBI taxonomy): Eukaryota > Metazoa > Mollusca > Cephalopoda > Sepiida > Sepiolidae > Sepiola > Sepiola atlantica. Next base: position 170,957,549 of record OY744517.1, on the reverse strand, counting down.
TATATATATTTATATATATATATATATATATATATATTTATATATATATAGTATATATATAAACATATATGTATACATGTATATAGATGTACATTTACAGACATATATCAATATAATTATGTGTGCTTGTACTTATGTAGGCAAGTCATTTAATATTTTTTAATTTTTATTTTTTTAATTTTTACTTTGCAAGTTTTTAATAAAATTAATAAACACATTTCATTTGCTATGCATAGATGTGTCGCACGGTAGCAGATTAAAGTATATACACTGCAATTGTACTTGATATATATATATATATATATGCTTATTTTCAATTGAGTGCCCGAACGGAGAGATAAACAGACACGGCAAATCTAACTTGTTATTTTATCTATCTATCTATCTATCTATCTACCTATCTCGTAATCTTTGCTACCCAGATATGAAACATTTGAAAATTCGTGTAACAGTAAGAGATGAGTTTTGAAGTTATTGGTTTAGGAATGAATGTGCAGTCAAGTGTAAAG
>OY744517.1:170937040-170954540 GCA_963556195.1 Sepiola atlantica | reverse complement strand
AGATCTGGTGTCTGATATGGGTTATGTTTCGATTTTGAGAAGTTGTTAGCTGATTATACATGTTTCATATATATATATATATATATATATATTTATTTAGATAATATATGTATATGTATATGTATATACATATATATATACATATATACAGACACACACACACACATATATATATATATATATATATATATATATCGTTATGCACATACATATACATATGTAGAGTGTATTCGCATATGTAAACAAATAAGAAAAAAAGAAATAATATATAAACATTTATATATTTTCTCATCCAGTTTTAAAACATATATATATATATATATGTATATATATATATATATATATATATATATATGTGTGTGTGTGTGTGGGGGGGGGTGCGTGCGTGCGTGTGTGTGTGTATAGGTTTGTATTACCTTGTAAAATACTTACGGGTGTGTATATTTATAATTTTTTGATGCATACATACATACATTCATACATACTTACATACATACATGTGTGTGTGTGTGTGCGTGTTTAGGCTTGTTTGTATTTACATTGAAAAAATACTTACGGTTTAGGGCTGTGAGTATTCCGAATAGAATAATTGTGTATAGAACTCCAAAGTTATTTACTGTTGTTGAAGTCATTTTTTCTCTTCTGTGACTCGTTGAATCCTGGTTTTACCGTTTCCGAAAAATACACACACGCACACACATCCAACTTTTCTTTCTTGTATCCGTAGTCCAAAGAGGAATGAACAAGCAGCTGCACTAGTTAAACGAAAGTAGAACTCTTGGACTCGTCGTATTATGGATAATATTAGTAGCAATAACGCCGTCTTGCTTTGAAGTTTCAAATATCTTTATTTATTAATTAATGTTAACGAATAATACAGTTTATTTTCTTCTATCTTCATTCTTTAGCAAAAGTAGTATACGGTTAAGTAAAATAAGTGTTAATATTTCAAAACTTAAAATACATTAATCAACAAAAGAACGCAATTGTCTCAAAATATGACAGATTATATTGTTAAGGCCGGTGTTAAGATACTCTTTCTTTTTTTATTTTCTGAAATTTATAGAATACGTGATTTTTTAACTTTTCGTTGCATTATTGATTAACAGCACGACTATTCGTACAGTATTACAAACTGCACAGTTTTAAATCTGCCGCGATTTCTTTTAATCTTAAAATTTATGTTTATAAAATTTCAGGATGAAAAATTGCTTTGAGAGTGTGTTTCATATTGTGTAAACTTCCCTACAAACAATAAGGACATTCGTCTTTTGAAGAACCTAAGTAGTCTGGGTATTTAATCTGCTTTAAAAAAGCATTTAGTTTTAATGCTTTTTTCGCCCTGTGATTGATTCTGAATCTTGGACTTGGTATTTGCGGTAATAGCAGCGGTGTTTTCAGAATGAGTCGAACTAGCGCCAACACATGTCGTGTTAGAGTGTCGGTGATATTAGCGGGCGCCGTGCTATGCCAAAAGCTACACGAGGATGGGATATTGTGCTTAGTTGAAATCACTCAACGCTGATATTGGATTGGATCATGTTTTAGAATTCATAACATACACACATATATATATATATATATATATATATATATATATATATATAAAACTTCTTTGTATTATTGCAGGAAAAAATCCCAGCAGAGTGTTCGATTAATGAAGAATTAAAGTTAAAAATTAGAAATAAAGAGAGTAATATTTATTAATTTTGGTACAGTTAAAGATTAGTACAACATTCGTACCGTGGGTTTCAAGCACTAATATTAACGCAATTGTCTCAAAATATGACAGATTATATTGTTAAGGCCCGGTGTTAAGCACTCTTTCTTTTTTATTTTCTGGAATCTATAGAATACGTGATTTTTAACTCATCGTTGTATTATTGATTAATAGCACAACTATACGTATAGTACTAAAATATACGTATAGTACTAATATATATATATATATATATATATATATATAAATATATATATATATATATATATATACATATATATATATACATTATATATATATATATATATATATTATATATATATATATATATATTATTGTACACTCTTAGTTAACGATGACGATTAAATGAATCATGCTTCGCCAGTGTTCACATTAGTTCATATAAAATAATAGAATCACGTCAGTAATTTATTTTTCATGTATAAATTAGTATTATCATTGCTGATGACGTAAAGAAAACAAACATCTAATGTTGACGTTTTAGTTGGAGTTGTGTATTTTCTTTCCGAATTTATTTCAGGCGGTGTGATTCGTCGTACTTGCTATTTTCTTTCTCGCATCTGTTTACCATTCTACATGGTTTTGTCCAGGGCTAGTGAAATGCACGTTTTTTACTCACTTACTTTTGTGTGACGGGACCAATTCATATTTTTTATATACAAATAAATACACATTCGTCTTTATTATTGAGTGGAGGATTCGTTTTAATTCAACAATAAAAAAAATGTTGTTCTTGATTTTCTTCTGTAATATCGAACTCGATTTATTATTTTTAACAATGCTTTATGATTTCAATTTTTTTACTAATATTCAAATACTTAGATTTTTTTTACTGCACATCAACTCATATGAAATGTTGTGCCATTACACATATTCATAGAATAGACAATTCTGGGGATAAATGTTCAATGTTATTTAATTATATCTCCGGTTTCACCTACAAGAGAAATTGATAACTTTATTTTGTTCAGTGTGTCTCTTATTTAAAGGTTATAGTCATATTTATAAACAGCATGTTGAGGTTTGGCGCGTGATAATATTTTTTGTTAATATTCCTATATTTCCACAGTCGTTCTTTGGGAGGTATAAATTTCCATCTCAAATCTAAAACCTAACACATTTTTAAGTTTTAAACTTGATTAAATGTTAATGTGCTTTATTACATGGCGATTCTTACAAACAGATCAAAATTATTGAAGTATTATTTATGCAGATGCACTTAATTAACCCCAACATTAACCATGAATCTGAATCGGCAGTGGAAAATACCAGGATACATATCAAGAATCTTTTTTCGACTTCCCGTAATCATTCAGAGGTAGTGATTGACACTTTAAATTCGGCTTGGCATACTCTACAACAGACAAAATAATCTGAAAAATTTTAAATCTTTAAGAAAAACATCAACACGTGTTTGTTTTCACTTCATTTGCAGAAAAAAGTTGTTTGCTTTTTATAGGTTAAATGTGTCATCTGATTCAATATTAGACATGTTTTTTTCTTCCTTGGTTACCATTCTCATGTCTCGTCTTTTCTGCCTGGATTTGTTTAGTTGTATGTATTTCACTGTCTCAGGAGTTGATGTATTTCGTTTCGAAATTGCGTTTTTTGTTGTGTTTGTCAAATTTTCGTCTGTATGTTCAAGTGTCGTATTTTGTGGTGTTCACACGGTACCACCTCCCCATGCAAATTATGCCAAGTTTTATATTCATTTTCAGTTGTCTTACTGCTTAAATTTTGATTTGCTTTATATTTTCATTGCTTTGCCAAGATTATTTTCCGTGGTTATTTTCCGTCGTCGTAGAAGGCGAGTTTTTGTTGGGATATCTTACAAGAAGGTACCAGAGATCGGGGCTCAGTCGAAAATTTCAAAGAAAATAATGATAAAGAAGAGAAAGACAAACAATCTCTCTCTATGAAAAAAGGGGTTGTAATGAACAGTAGAAATCATCACCCGCTTGATTGTGTCATCGATGTTTTATTCTTTCAAGACAAAAAAGAATGCTCCGAGTTACAACTCCCCAGATGTGGCAGCAGTATTCCATCTGACTTTTATATAGTTAGACGATAATATCGGGAGTCCGGGACTTTCTGGAGCGGTAAAATTATCCAACGATTTTCCCAAGAATCGTAACAACAGATTGGATGTAATTCTTCCATTTTAGATTTGAAGTGAAAGTCAGTCCGAGACTCTTATAAAAAATGAGGGACTTCCTTAATAACACAGCCATTTATTTCGATTTGGTCAAACAAAGGATCTGAGCGTTGGTTGTGAATAGAGGAAGGCTTGGTTTTAGAGGTATTAAAAGTAACAAGCACTTTTTCTTAATTGGGTCGCGTGCTCCAGATCAGAAAAGAAAACGATATTACAAGATATTGGTCACCAATACGCTTCGAAGTGCTGCCATAGACACGTGTTTCGTCTGCATAGACATCAACAACTTATTTCAGAATATGATCTGGATGAGCATTAATGAAGATATCAAGGAAATATGGAATGAGAATCGATCTCTATGCACACTGGTGTTAATGCTATATTCTTCAGCCTTCTGTATATCCATAACTAATTTGATATCAGAGAGAAAGTATTTACTGGTCAATAAGTTATTACCAGATATTCAATAGCTAACAAGTTTGTGAAGCAACCGTTTGTACCAGATCTTATAGAAAACGTTTAACATGCCTAAAATGCACAAAACTACATGTCAACAGCCAAAACAAATGTGAAAAATACCAATAGTTGTATGTAAAATATAGAATGAAAAACAAGTACAAAAGGAGATAAAATGTAGCTTAATCAATATTGTTTACAAGACGACTATATTTCAGAAGGAGGACGGTACCAATGAGAAAATCAATATCGATAGTACCTTAAACCCAAAAGCTAAATGAAAAATAAACAGGCTTGTGTAAATCTTAATGGTCACTGAAAGAAGTATATTCTACGCCTATAATCTGTTTGTCGTTTTCTTTAAATCCAACACACGTAATAGTTTACACAACTTTGCAAACTATAAGTAAAAGGAGCTGACCTTTATCTTAGTGTTGGGGTTCAATTGCAAATTGCGGAGATGTTACGCCACCAAAATTAAAAAGTTGCATCGGCCGATGGTCATCTTAGGATTTGGACATTAGTGTCTTCGGAACGTGTGATTACAAGGAAAGACTTGAAACAAAATTATTTGTGTCTTTAATTCTATTAACGCTAACAACGTCTTACACACATTAATTAATCTGCAGCTGGTAGAAACCGAAATATGACCCACTACTTTTCATGAGCTAGTCGTATTAATAAACATTGTTTTTTATTCTAAAATTACTTTGTCCTTTATATAAGAGATAAAGTAAAGATTCAAGTTTGATTTGCTTGAGAGCGAGGTAAGAAAATTAATGTTTACTTTAATTATCTTTAAAAAATGTCGTAATTAAAAATCGGCTAAATAAGTAAATCTTTGAAATATCGAGCAGATAAAACTTCATTATTTACATTCCATAAACAATTCTCTTTTGTGTAAGTCATTTTTATTACATCACATCTATATCATTATTCACTCTATTACTGTTATTTTATGCTCAGTAAAATTTTTCACACGAGTCATTTTCAGTGATTACTCATCGCCAATAACAAGTGGTGCTCTTTCGAATCTTTCTGGCAAATAGTAACCGAACATTGCCAGCACCTTTCACCACTTTTGATAACCGTAATACATCACTTTAAGTAGACGTAACAAACGTTTACAATTTCTGGTTGATAACGACTCTTTTCTCTGTCTATAATATAAGTGGCAATAAGCCTCTCAAAGATTAAAGAGCTATCCGCGCCTTTTCTCTTGAAATATGATTAGTGCTCTCTCTCTCTCTTTCTCTCTCTCTCTCTCTCTCTTTCTCTCTCCCATCGGTATTTCCACTCTCTTTGATCAATTCTGATCATTTCGTGTGGTAACGACTGGGGCATTTGTCAGACGGGGTGGCGGAATGTCAGAGTATAGGATTTCAGACTGTTTCACTTCCTTAGGATTCGTATAATATTCTTGCTATCCTTTTGTAATATTTACATTTTTAGTTACCTGTTATTGATAAGTGTTACTTGGTTATATGCGTTGGTTCACCACTCGAATATTTTATTTCATATTTCAGCTGCTTCCATCAGTCTCGTGCGATCTATGGTGTCAAGTCTCCTTTTCATTCTAATTTGTTTTAATGTTTTCCAGGTTTATAACCAACTAATAAAACCCCTACAATTATGAGGAGGATTGCAGTAACTTTCATGATGTTTTATATCACCTGTAGCTCTCTGACAAGTTCCACATATTTGCTCAGTTTTTCTGTTTCTTTGATTTTCACCCCTTGATCTGCTATTATGACGAACTCTTCGATTAAGCATGTCTTCCTTAAAGTAATTTACTATCACGCACGGTTTTTTTTGCTTAGCTAAAACGGTGATTTTGTATTTCCATGTCCCAAAGGATTTGATGTTTTACATTTTCCACTACTGGCTTCGATTTATCTCTGTACTTTTTTCTGCATACTCAAAGTGCATATGTTTGCATAGCTCCCATTGTACTGCCTTCCCAACGCAGTGGTGTCTGTTTGTATTCTTTTTTAAGCGTGTGTGTTGCATGCACTTATGTGATTCAACGTTTTGTCCTTTTGCCAAAATCGTCTACATTTACTATTTACCCACGTCTTTTCTATATTGGCTTTTTACATTGTTCGTTCTGTTCACATTGTTGTGTGTGGCTGTCAGTAGTGATTCCGTTTCTCTGTCCAGGAATCCTTTCGGTAGCCTTGTCTGTGAGTTCGTGTGTTATTTACTTGTTCACTCTTATTAATCGCCCATATAACCGCTGTGCTTATTACCATCTGTATTAGTATCATCATCATTATTATTATTTTATTATTATTATTATTATCATTATTATTATTATTAATATTATTATTATAATTATTATTATTATCATTATTATTATTATCATTATTATTATCATTATTATTATCATTATTATCATTATTATTATTATTATTATCAATAGTAGTAGTAGTAGAAGTAGTAGTAGTAGTAGTAGTAGTAGTAGTAGTTAAATGTTGTTACGTATGTTTGTGTTCATTTTATTTACAATTTACTCTCATAGACAGACAAAAGCCATAGATCTCTGTACACCAAGGCAACATGTAAACGTGTATGGCTATATATGTTATCTTTTGTTCCTGTGTATATTAGCTTACCACTCTAGCACATACATAATGTGTGGTTCTGAGGGTCCCCAAAACCCTCCAATGTATATATAAAAAAGAAAACGGTATAAAAATAAAATTTAAAAACGTGAATGAAGGGAAGGAATTAGGTATTGGACTACGTATAGTTTAATGTAAATCAGGATACTGCCATAATGTTTGGCAATTTTTCAAAACACGGATATACTTAAATAAGCTAATGGATGTTAATGGTTGATGTGATGAAACCGTGATGTTCGGTTCAAATAAAATATTACCGTAAACACAGTATAGATTGTTAAGTTTTCGCATAGGTTATTGTTACTAGTTGGATTTACAATATTCGTTTTTTAATAATGAATCCACATAGTATTAGACGTGTTGATGCAAATAGTTAACAAGGTGATGAACACTCTTCGTGTAAAGCCAGTACCTTCCATATTTATGAACTGTTAACAATAGGTATGAGACGTTGATTAATACATAATCCCTAAATGTCAGCTATGATAGAGCATTGACAATTCAAATATATCAGATTTGTATCGAATTTGATGCATAGTCATTAAAGACCAGTTAAGCAATATTCCATAAATTTCAATTTATTTTTTAAGACCTCATCAGCTTAAAATTAAAAATTTAAACATTTTCTATTATCTGCATCTCGTAATAGATTTTGATCAACATTACAATAAGGATTCTAAACATAAAGTGCAGTATCATGATATCTTGATTTTAATCTTTATAATCGGACATAAAATAATGCAAAACTATTCTGTTTCGAGAAAATATTTTTACCCTGTCCTGAACCGGGTAATATCGTAGTATATATATATATATATATATATATATATATATATATATATATATATATATATATATACGATGTGATTCATAAGTCACTTAGCTATTGATTTTTGAAATTCTGAAGTTAAAAAATACGGTAATACAAAGCAGAAAATTATTCAACAAATTCATTTATCAAAGTTTAAAATTACCACAAATTTTCAAAATTTCAACCTTCGTTCTGCATGCATAGCTCCATTCTTTTTTGCAAAGAAATTTACGACTCTTTGTAGCATATTTGATTGATTATTGTTTTGTGCGAAGGAGGCTTTCTGTTCAGATCACGTTTCCATTGCCTAACAAATAGCAGTAATTAGAGAGTAAGATAACAATCATCAAAAGTTCATAGTATGTTCGTGCTTCATATGGTAATGATGTTTAAGTCAGTTCATATTATATTCAAATAACCATGGTCTTATTTTATTATTTTTATTTTTTCACATTTCCAAAGGACATGATATTATATTTGCTCTGTTATCAATAATTGACAATCATTGAGCTGATTCTTTTAAGGAGACTACAAAGTAAAAGGAACTGATAGTATATGCTAATACATATATTGTCATTAATAATTATATATATATATATATATATATATATATTATTATTATATATATATATATATATATATATATATATATATATATATATATATATATATATATATATATATATATATATATATATACTGGTATTTTCATAAATACACGCACCTATATATACATACATATGACGGCTGATAGCTTGAAACAGGTTTCCATGGATTACTTTCATGTCCGTATAAAATTACTAAAAATATATATGAACAAAATGCGTTCTATGAAGTTAAAGGCGACACCGATGCAATCTTCGACATTACGCTTCATCACTTAGGAAATAAAATACAAATAAAGCTAACTGCTACGGTTATCAATAAAAACAATTACATAAATACATAACTCAAAAGTATTTAGCTGTTAAAAATCGTACATGTTTCCGGGCAAACCGTCATGGTCCGGTTGTAAAACTGCAGACTAAGGACATTGATATCGTAGGTTATATCCTTGCCCAAGTTAGCCATGCTTATGACGGTTGATAGCCAGAAACCCGTTTCCATAGATTACTTTTATGTAGAAATAATATTAATTAAAATGTATATATATATATATATATATATATATATATATATATATATATATATATATATATATATATATATATACACGGGGTTAGTCAACTGAGTAGTTTCCCGGCTTGCGTTCTTCTGACCATGTTAGATCTACATACACTATATTCCGATATTTTTAAATATAGCCCTAACGCAACTCTGTAAATATAAATATATTTTGGCGGCTAAATTATTATTTTCAATTATTAAAATGGATAAAGGGGAATTTTTTAATTCAATAAATAATACTAACACTGGAAGTGAAGAGAAATGCAATAAGCCAACGGAATAACAATACTTTAACACGATTACGTTTTACTTCTATATTTATACATATGAATGACTTTCTTTTATTATGACATACGGTTCAACTCACAAGACTAAACTTAAAGTTTTGCTACTAGATGATGTCTACATAAACATTGGTCGGATTATAAAAATATACATCTTTTTTTTTCGACTAATCTGGTTAAGACCATTCCGGTGTTAATTTAGATATTTGTTATTTCCCTCGTATTCCATCATCATTTCATTCAATAAGGTCACTTGAAATGTAAATCGATATAAATAAAGAATCCAGGCGATTCATAACAAACTTCGGTTCGCCAAGCAAATACTTATGAGAAACGACACATCGAACGAATTGAACTGGGATCGTTTTAACACATCTTACCTTGATACACAATGTCGAATAATCGCACCCGATTGTTGGACATATAGTATTGTTAAAATTCTGTCTCGTCTTCGACGCTCTAATCTGCGGTGTGGGACAAAAGATTATGAATTACTGACCTCCTCGCCAAATATTAACACATCTATAGTAATCATTTACCGGCCGGATGTTGCACTAGATATATTTTTCACATCATTTTATTTAAAATATTTCTACATATTACTCCAATGTGAGCACTTCTTATCTTCTGTCTTCTTCCTAACATACTATGTGGCTCTGTTCGGCCAATTATGGCTTTGTATCACACAACGCGATTGAGATGTTATCAATTAAAACAATATTCGTGATGGCTGTTCACAATTTTTATAAATCTCGAGAGCATACACACTCGAATAATCCACAATCTTTTTCCAACCCCAAATATCAAATTTACTATTGATATTTAATCTGTTTTCTTTACAGAATAATAACCAAGAATATAATGTTAAACGAGATCTGAACACTATGATTAAATATACCGTGGTAATGCTATATACGTATGTTACCTTTATAATTTTAATATTTTTTTCTGTTCTCTTAGAACTTTCTTCCACTAAATATTATATATTTATTTTTTTCCTTAAGCATATACGGATGTTGATTACGCACATGCTACTATTTTCGCTGCTGGTTTAATATTATTAAACGTAGCAAATACTCCGAAAGTATTGATAACACTTTATATCACTTTATGATGTAGAGATAGATCTGGAGTATTTATACTTTGACAACCCGTAATGTAATACACACAAAAATCAAATTACAATATATTTAAAGTATTACATGAACCACATCTATTGATATATTGTTAGTATATTAATAAAATCGTAAGAAAATGATAGTTTTTTCGAAAGTTTTAATTATTAGGATGTTTCACCTGAAATTACACGCATGTAATTTAACAACGCTACTGATAACAGTTTAACTATTCCTACTGTAAATATGTGTAGACATCTTATAATATACTAGCGGAATAATTTTTTTTCTCTGTTGATTAAGTAATAATAAACATGTAATATATTCGCAGAGATTAAAGTCCGTTTTAATGATTAGAAGATGCAATTAAATGAATATTTTCACATGCGTAATTAACATCCATCAAATTAACAGATAAATCTGATCTGTGGTCTAAAACATTGTAGCGACTGCACTCACATCAGTTCGTTAGAGTTTCGTATGCTCTTACTCTCCAACTGAAAATAATAGGGTTCCCCTTGGATTTCAATAGAAAAATGATCATTTAACATCAGACTAAATATCTGATTGACCCTTTTGATTCTAATATGTAATTAGTTTTGTTTTTAAAATAACACATTTAAAATGGATGAGTGGACAGAAATAAGGATACATCATTTGACTTATATAGAGAGTGAGACCTCTAATTCAACGTAACAGATAACATGCAGAACCTAACTAACAATGTTTGATGAAAAATGTAGTTAATTCTAATATGAATTCAATCATATACATAGTGTAAACCAAACTGCCAGTAATATCACGAAGACATTCGAAAAAACACTACCACATTAAGAACTGCGGTTGGTACAAATAACTAATGAAGGGAAACGTTTTTTTTACTCCTGGACAAACATTTAATTTGAATGGTTTCTTATCTTATGCGAGTTCTTTGTGTGTTATAACAATTATACGAATTATAGCTTATCATATATGTTCCTTCATCATAAAATGACTCTAAAGTAGCATTAAACCCTACACTAAAAAGGTTTACATCAGATGTTGATAAGATTAAACCTGTTGATTTACAAACATTCAACATATTCTAATAATTATAATAGTAACCAATAAGAGATATACATAATTCAATTAAATTAAATTTTGTTCCTGACCTCAAAATGTATTTGCTTCAGTAATATGTTGCATAATTTTCCTTACACAAAACGTTGTTATTCGAATTATTGATTTATTAAATATTACACAGGTGTCCAATTATTACGATTCCGCCGTATTACTCGTGTCGAGTAGATAATTCAGAGAGTAGATATAGCGGATTGCAAGGCTTAAATCGATCGCGTTACCTTCAAGTACAAGCAAGCAAACATTCATCTACAATGGGTCACTTTTAAAGATACACCATCCGCTAAAGAGAGGAAAAAGACCAACAAAAAGTATACAAGGAAATCCGTAAATAATAATTTACATGCCTTTTGGTTTGTTTTGTCTTGGTTACGACAAAGTTTATTTATTTATTTAATGACGAAAATTAGCAGAAATATTGATTGTTTATTGTTAACTGAATGCAAGTTAATCATATATGATTGGGATATGGGGGCTCATAGTTTTCTTAATAGTATCAGTGTGTAACAGACCACAAAGGGTTTGCATTGAAAGGAATCGACGATTCTGTAAGCTGCAGAAGTATCCATTTGACCAATTAGGCACGGCGTCCTTATCTGCGGATCAGTTCCCTCGGGTGTTTTACATTGAATAGTTCTCGTTAGTAAACGTAGATTAATGGCGCCATTTGTGCTGTGTAGCTAACCACAAAGGGACAACCTTAAAGACCGTTTTTTTCACCCTTGATATATGGCGGGATTAATGAACCATTTTTTAGATACAAGTCTCCCAAACTGGAGGACCAGCGATAGAAAAATGAAAAAGAACTTATCGCCGATGAAGCTGAACAAAGCTCTAATACGCGTGTTATTTGAATGCTAATGCTTTATGAGAATACTGCCAACGCGCATGAGCGTGTGCGTATGTATGAGTGTGCGTAATGGAGAAAATGTGTTTGCCTGTCATCATCACGTTCAGATGATATTTTGAGTGTAATTCCTGAGTAAAAATAAACACGTCAAAAGTGGTAACAAAAACAGGATCAAATAAATCCTTGAAAATAGATAAGTAGGGTCGCTTCACTTGATGACGCCACGAACTGTACGTTATTCCGTTATTCTCGTTTTAAGTCGCCTTCAAATTGAAAGAAATGTATGATCAAATATATATATTTTTTGCTTTAGGCTATAATATAAGTAATTGCTCAGTCTTTGTTATCCATGGCGTCCATATAAAACAATAAGAACATGCACAATTTTACAGGACTTTATATATATATATACACATACGTATATATATATATATATATATATATATATATATATATATATATATATATATATATATAAATATATATATAAAATATGAAACTAAAGTATAACTTGCATTGAACAATCGAAGTTGAAATACATTTGTCATTCGTACATGTGTATCCCTCTTCTTTCATCTATCTTTATATATATATATAAATATATATATATATAACAGTATTAATGAATATTGTTATATATAAATACATATATATATATATATACATATATATATACATATATATATATATATATATATATATATATATATATATGTGGGGTAAAGTACACGATAAGTCATGAAAATGAAATGCCGTGGTAGACAAAATGTTTTTAAAAAGACAAACGGAAAATAGGTTACCATGCAGGAGAAAAAACAAAAAACAAGTGATTTTACCGGTTTCGTTCGTATTATTGAACTTTTTCTGAAGACGTTCGATAATACGAACGAAACCAGTCAAATCTGTTGTTTTTTGTTTTTCTCCTGCATTCTAACCTGTTTTCCGTTTGTCTTTTTTCCGACACACACATATATATATATATATATATATATATATATATATATATATATATATATATAACAATATTCATAAATAAATATTAAATCATTAATACCTACATACAACGTCGTGTCAAGCTTACGCTCTCAACAGTGTAGAAAAAATACAATTTCAGACGGTCACAAAGCGCGAACCCGGTTCACATTGTCAACCACAACTAGCACGCTTTCGCTATATCCTTAAGGCCACAGGAAAGTGTCCAGTGATACGAGAGAAATTAAGCTATATCCATGCCAAATACAGGGGGCCGTAAACACCAGACATTCTAGAGGAATCAACGAACTTAATCGGAGTATGGCTATATAGCTTAAGGGAATGTATATTTTTTTTAATATCCTCTAACAGTACTCAACTTTTAATCTCCCAAAGGAGCTTAATAACAATATTAATAAATAAATATTAAATTATGTATACCTACATACAACGTCGTTTTAGGCTTACGTCCTGATCAGTGTAGGAAAACGACAATTTCAGACGGTCACAAGGCGCTATCCGATTCCCAGAGTCAACCAAGATCGTGCACGTTTTCGATCTATCCTTGAAATACTTCAATTAAATCGGGAATTATTGCAAAAAAAGAAAAGTCTACAATCTCATTTCCAGGAGACGCTTACTCTGCGCCACAGAGAAACTTGGAATATTCCAAGCGATCATAAATCCATCTATAAATGGCATAAACATTAACTCTGATGTTTTCAGAATGCCCTTGAAGGTACTTCTCCGGGCCAAATGGCCCAGGAATAGACACACATAACACAAAGAGATCATCAAAGCTTCAAATTAGAACCAGTAGAACTATAACACACGCACACATAAAATATGGAAAATATCAGAACTACTCCCTCAGTGTTCATGATTTAAATAATTTAAATCGTCTCAATAAAACATGTGATATAACGTCTACACACTTCTCTATATATATATGAACTAAAAATTATTCTTTAAATATACACTCAATAACAGACGGCCACATGCAAACGCATAATATCTGATACGATGAAATATAGAATTACAACGCACGTTCGTTATAATATATTAGTAGAAAAATTAAACTAATATCGATAAACAAATAGGATAACAAATAAAATAAATGAAACAAAAAATGAACCCCCCCCCCCAATTAATCGATTTAGACAGCTCTTTGTAAACACGGAATTTATTTCACAAAATAAACAATGGAAGCAGACACCGCCTATATGTATGCATAACATAATTGCATTCCCTGATTTTATCATTTCTCCTCGAGTTCTTTTCGATCTTTATAAGGTGCTGACGATGTGGAGCGGACTGCTATAAGACAGTATCTGCCTCAGAGACTGTTGGTCCGTAACATTGAATGCCCAGTACACACAATAAACACGGTAATTAAATGAAATTGTGTTGCTGCCTTTTTAGAGTCAGTTATATCCCATATTTAATCGTGTTTTGTTTTCTCATCGTTTGTGCGTGTGGTTAACCGAAGTATATTATGTATTTTTATCTATAATTAGGACCTGAGAAAAGAATAGAGTATAATTTGGTGTGTTGTTCTTTCAGTAAACTTGCCTCTATTATAATTCCATGATAAATGCCAGTATACTGAGATCATATGCCCTTAATAGGGTTAAGATGAAAATCCATATACACTAAATGTACAAAAGCAAGGAATTCATGAATTTTTACACTTTTACTGTCATTAAGGGTATGACATATCAATGACATTTCAACCAAACCATTTCATTATCACATCACTACAGTAGAAATCTCTATGCATGAGTGGATGAAGTGTGTGAGGGGTGCTGAAGAAAATATCCTACCAGTAAAATACATAGCCCTGTTGTGCTCGCATACCCTTAATGACAATAAAAGTGTAAACATTTGGGAATTTTCTTGCTTTTGTACATTTACATCCTTTCTGGATCTCTGGGTTGCCTTGACTAATGATGCTGAAATTATACACACTTATCAAACCTATCAAATAAAAATTTTATGCAAAGTTTTAACTAATTTGATTTATTGGTTTTTGAGTTGTGATTGATCAAAGAAATGAGATTTCTAGCATAGGCCGTCTGTGAAGTCTATTAAGGGATAGAGCGCTCTCGCGCCTCCCTTGATTAGCTGCTGAAAGACACGTATATAGCAAAGTAAGCTATATGTATATGTGTATATGTCTACATATTTCTATGTAGAAAATTAACTTCAAAATTAATTAACTGATTGTTATAAATGTTGGAACACTTAAACTTAAGCCTCATATTGTAAACATTTTCTTTAAATCAAAATAATGGTATCGATTTTTGATCAGCAATTAAGTAATTGATTTAAAAATAACGTTTAGTATCATAATACAACGATTTTAATCTTTGTAAGGGAACAAAAAAGTGGTGCAAAGCTGTTCTGTTGAGAAAATTTATTTTATCCGTTCTGGGACTGGTATTCCTCTAATATATGTAAGTATATCTTAGTAGTAGTGTGTTTATTGTCTGCTTTTTTCCATGTAATTTTGCATGATGTAACATTTTCAAAAGTGTTTTAATCATGTTTTCTGAATAGCCACATGTAATTACGTTTAATTGTAGCATATTGCTAGTTGCGAAACAATTGTAAACCAACCGTACACTCTTTTATCACAAAAATAAATGAAATGATTAAAGACAGAATTTTGATGAATGGAATTTAAATAATCATCATATATATGTGTACAAACACCCCCCCAACACAGACACACACACACACACACACACACACACACACACACACATATATATATATATATATATATATATATATCAGAGATGAGAATTAAAAAAATTAAAAATACAATATTTATATAACTATAACTGGGAAACTTCATTCTGAACCCAGTAAAACGGATAATTGCACTATCGGACTACTGCACACACAGGATAACTTTGACATTACCAACAACCGTCTAAAATCAGCTACTAAACAACAACATTTGGACTCCTAAACACTTTGAGAATTCTTTATCAACCATTAATTTCCAATATAAAAGCTGTTTTATTTTTTACGTGTTTTCGGACGGAAACTACCCTAACTCTACGTTTTCATCTCAACAAAAAACTCTTTATCTGTTTTTTTTTATTTTGTGTATACATTTTTAAATTAAATGTTGCCTATAATATTTAAAATTACATTGAGTTTTTTTTTATTCTCTGTTGAAAAGAGTTTATCTTTAAAAATCCATGGATTAAGGATATGAAGCTCGTTGCTTTGAACTTCTGATGTTCTAATACATATTGTATTATTACAGTTTTTTGTTCTTATCTTTCATGTCTGGAAGTGATTGCTCTTTTTAATATATTGAGCTTTATATTATCACGATAGATTATTATTAAACGATAATTCAATTATCTTTAATTCAACATTTATATATATATATATATATACATACATATATATATATATATATGAATCATATGTAATACAAATAGATAAAAGGATAAGATGCATATATGTTAGCACATTAATATAACGAGACCCTAGTTCTATGTGAGAAAATAATATATATATATATATATATATATATATATATACATATTATGTTGATAATGAATACTGATTGTAATTTATGCTTTGATCGCCTAGTTACTCATGTTTTTTTGCGTTTTTTGCTTTGTTTTGTAAAATTAGCACTGAAGATACAACACCAAGAAATACATTCACAGAAGCATTTTACAAATACATTGATGTTTGTCGCAACAATTGTATACTGAATAAAACTACGTGTTGTTAACTGACGTGAATCTGTCCTTTATAGCATTGAAATACTATATAATTATATACAAAATATTGAATATAGCATAGCTCTGGCCTTATTCTATTGAACTATCATAATTACTTTATGTTATAAATATTTTATTTGAATAGAGAACTTCTAAATTTAAATAAAATATATATAATAGAGAGAGAGAAAGAGAGAGAGAGAGAGAGAAAGAGAGAGCGAGAGAGACATGGTCACTTCTATATAACTTTTTATTGTGTTTCATACATGCTTTGGAGTTTAAAATAAACCTTTATTAAGGTTACATTTCTAAAGATTTGCTCAATATATACGTATTAATAAAACGCGGATATATGAATAAAACGAATATATATGTGTCATTATATACACTCATACACACACACACACACACACATATATATATATATATATATATATATATATATATATATATA
>OY744517.1:170904540-170934540 GCA_963556195.1 Sepiola atlantica | reverse complement strand
CCGTTCTTAATTATAGACCGAAGCGAACGTCTGTTGCAGCATATATTTATCATTCATATTTGTTGTTTTTCTCATTTTAATTCAAATTTTATTTTAATTATTATTCAAATTCCGAGTTTGGTTTTTCACACAAAAAGAAACGCTGCTCTTATTAACAATTAGATTGAGCAAAATATTTAATTTACGAATACTTCATTCCTATAGAATGATACCTTCCTTCCAGAGTTTCTCTATAGGCACTGTTATTTCAAATTCCGATTTTACTGCAAAACAACTACTCTGTAAGTCCTGTCGATAGTTACACCTTTTTATTAAACGACAGTGCTTTCCGATCACACTGCCTTTATAAACGATTGACTGTATCACTAGGTTACTATCGGACGGAGAAGCTCGTATAAATAGACGCCGCCACGTATAGTATTTGTTGGGATCGTGTTGTTTGTCTCCCAATATACAGCTTTATAATTTGCATTCGTATTGGTAACAAGTGTAGGGGAATCTGACGACGCATACGTGCTGGTTTCGCTAAGAAAGCAAACTTGTAACTGAGAGGGAAGTGGAAAATGGTTGTTGTTTTTATAACATGGGCCGACCGCTCTCCAAATGACAAGACATGCAAATAATAATGGTCAGTACGTACCGATCGATAAATATTTCTTTAGCTAAGCCAAATTGTCTGTTTGTTCACTGTGCGTTGCTGCGATCACGCTTTTTATAGTTATTAAATAATACAATCATTTAAATGTTTATAAATAAACATTCGTAATTACGAAAAACGACAATTAATAATTATATATGGTAAAATACTTATATAGGTTCAGAGGTAGAAGCATTAGTTTCGTTGAGTTTTCCAAGTGCCTTTGATAACGCCCAGACAGGGCTTATATTAGTTTCTTATAAACTGAGATGTGTTTGACAAGACAGGAAGCTTGAGATTCGTACTGATCTATCTATACAAAATCTATTAGGAAAGTTTTTTTTTTCGTTTCCTGACGTCTTTACCTACAAATGAACATGCAAAGCACGACCCAATAGAGAACAACACTATTGTGAGACCAAGATGGTGACCACAATAAACGTGAAGACACGGGAGAGACGAGTTGTTATAAAATAGAAAACCACTAAAGAAACCTACACACCATATAGTATTCACTCGTTCAAAAGTATAAGCAGTTGATAATTAACGTGTTGATATACGATCGATTGAAAACTAGAACACCGTACGAACGTCGTGACGCTTGTTCGGTATTCTTTTAATATTTTGAAACGAAAAAGGTTAAAATGCTTTGATGCGTAAGACTTTCATATAATTACATTTATTTCTCGCAAGTGACTTTTTAAAGAAACGCCGTTTCATGTTGTTTTATATTTTGCTAATAGAATTAATGAAGCGAGATCAAAACACGGACATTTTATTTTGAAAAGAAAATAACAACTTGCAGCCATGTTTAAATAGAAAATTGAATTTTGTAATCAAAATATTTTTTTTTAAAGATTGATATTACTTTTGGAAGGAAACAGAAAATAAAAATATAAAAATGTCCGGACTAAAATAAAATACGAGTGAAACAAAACTGAAGGATACAGATAATGTTAACTTTTATTAAAATTAAACCGAAAAATAATAATTTCTTCAAGCACACAAACAAGAATATTTATCCTTTTTATCTAGCTTATTTATCTCTACGTTTTTCACTTTTTTTACATTCGTTTTAATGTTTGGAAGAATTCAGTGGCGCTAATTAATTTAACATTGTTTTAAATGTAATTATTAGAATTTAATTAGATAGTCTTGCATGGAATAAATCGTTTGACGGATGAAAACATTCTTAAATTCGATTTTCAATCGGCTTCTAGCCAGATGGCGGATATGTACAACCTTTTAGAATATTCAATAACAAACAAATGTATATACAAACACACGTGGATATATATATATATATATATATATATATATATATATATATATATATATATATATATATAATGCATGTGGGTGTGTTATAGAATTTGATATTTTTATATGTTCACAGTTAGAATATTCAAATCGGTTTTAATAAAGTTATAATTTTTCACAGAATCAATTCAATCTGGAATCACGAAGGTTGATTATCGGTTAGATAAAAAAAAAACTGAAATATATTAAAACGTGAGGAAACGTGATTAAGTTTTAAATTGATTTTCTTCGTTTTGTAAAACAAAAATGCAATTCAGAAATAAATATATCAGTGAAGAATTTATTTACAAACAGGTTTAAACATGTTAATAACTTTTTTTTCGTATTTTTCAGAAAAACTAAATACGTATCGATTTGTTCACGCTATTTCTTGCATTAAAACTTAAACAAGTAGCTTTTGAAACACCGCCTCGATGACAGTTTTTTTTATATCTTGACCTTTTTAAAAAAAATAAAATTCACGATAAACTTGTAAGTATTACGATATTTAAAATTATTTTTCCTTATCAATATTCTGAACAGCATATTATCTCCACACTCACTATGTTTGGTGTATATTCTTAAGAAATTATTATATCTAAATCACATTTTAAAAAATTATGTTAAAATAATTATTAAAAAAATCAAATATAAAATATAAAATATAAAACATAAGAAGTAAAAAAAAAATGTAGATAAAACAATAACATACACTTAAACATTAACTAAATATACTTATATAGATACAAAAAATATATACACGTCCATTAATTTTATTTCGATTGCTAAAGATATTTCGTTTCAAGTTTAGCAAATTAGTTATTTCTTTATAGGGAGGATTTCCTCACAATGTTTCAAGTGAGCTTTTTCGTGTATATTTTCTCATGTGTTTCGACTTGCCGTTTCATTTTTTTGGAGTTTATTTTGACCTTCTATATTATTTTTTCTATGTATTCGGATTGAAGTTTTTTCTATCACTACTGAATTGAACCTTTTCCCTGATGACCTGAATAGTTGAGATGATTTTCCCTCGGCTCTGTTGCGAAATGCGCAATGGTTTTATACAAAACCATTAATTTAAAAACAAGTATAATATAAACATATCAAGAGAATGTTGTTTGCCTGTAAGACAAGGAAAAAGATTAAAAAGCAGAACAAAACTATTGTTGTGGTCGTTCGGCCAAATATGAAGACTAAGAAAATTAAAGAGCAGATTAAAGGTATCGATTTATTGTTCCGTTAGTCATTGAAATCATCGCTAATATATATATATATATATATATATATATATATATATATATATATATATACATATATATATATATATTCTTAATCTTGTAATAAAACTTCATTGACATTGCAACTTGGAACATTTTCGGATATTATAAAAATAAATATGTTTTGTTTGTTGAACCCACAAATACACACACACAAACACACACACACATATATATATATATATATATATATATATATATATATGCATCAACTAATTAGATATGTACTACAAATGTAACCAGTTGGGTAATAAATTCAGCTCCGTTTCGATTCGTAGGATCAGAGAAAAGTTTGTTTGCAAAGGTGACTAAATATAATGCATACAATGATACCGTCTCAAATTGTATATACACTATAACGCTCATACACCTTGTCTCTCTCCCCCTTTCTCTCTCCCCCCTTTCTCTCTCTCTCTCTCTCTCGCTCTCTCTATCTCCTTTTCTCTCTCATTTTTTCTTTTCCTTTCCTACTCGGCTACGTGTTCAAAACATTTACAACTTATAGTGTGTTGTCCTATTGTCTATAATCTATTATTCCAATCTTTTTATTATTTCCTTTATTTATGACGTTTAACTGTTAATAAACAAGCGGGAGATAGAAGCGAGTGTAATAGAAAATGTATGAATTAAAAGTGGTAGATGGTTTAAACAACACGGAGTTAAAGTAAAAGAGTACGGTGCCAGACGCAACTATTTAGTGTTAATAACAGTGAAAAGCCGTCTTCCAAGACGTTCAAGTCGTTCTGCTGAAAATCGGCCATCTGTGTTTTTGTGACCTACGAAAAATACAAACTTATGTTCAGCACACATTTTGAGCTTTTTTGTAGCCAAAAAAATATTCCTTAAAAAACTGTGTTTTATTAACATCAATATAATCACTAAATAAAAAAGAATAGGAATGCATACTTAATTAAAGTATATCCATTTTTTAAATCAAGATGTTTTATTATGATTCATTATTACTATTACGTTACTGTATAGACCTGTATGCACTCTACGAATATATTTGTTATGATCAATCAGTAAAAGAGAGAAAAAAGCGAAGTGAGGAAGCAGCCTTTGTCAAGCCGTTACTGCAGTACTGTCTATTATTATAATTTCTTATTACAACTTTTACGTGTTATTCCTTCTGGCTCCTTAAGGCCACACAACCTTTGACAGTAATTCAGTCGTATGTCATATGAAAAGTGACCTTTACTACAACACTGACGACATTGGATTTTCGAAAAGGACTTCTGTGAAATGCTCGGTAAACTTGTTAATTATGTCACTATTAAAAGCGAGCACATGAAGGACATATTGGACCATTAAACACATAGTATTCTACAAATGCTCGAATAAAATGTCATCGACGCCAGAAAATAGGATTTTCAACAAAAAAAAGTTGTCTTTTACGAGAATTTAAAAAAATTAAAACTTATAACAAGGAAAATAAATACAAAGTGAGGCGATTTTTCGGCATCTTATTTGTAAATAATTAGAAACACGAGTTAGATTAACAAGATTATCGGAAATGAACTGAATTTACATTTTTTACAGTTAAGAATTTAAATACGACCGTAAAGCCGTTTGCTATTTTAAATCAAATAAATCGGGGAATTTCAAAACACTATGTTGGACTTTATTTAGTTCAAACAAGAACAGCAAATCTGTCTGGAATGGAAATATCAAGATAAACACTTAGAAGATCTGTAACATTTTTAAAATGGAAGTAGAAAATCAAAATACTAGACAACAACACTTTGAATAAATATTCATTGTATCAAATAAAAAAGAAAGACTTATGCAAATTGTCTAATAGGGGTGAAAATGCTAAAGGTCAAACTGTATTTACTCAAAACGCTATTTGGAGCGCTATCGATAATTTCAATTTAGCCTCTGAAGATTTGATTATGTTTGTTTCGTATTTCAGAAGATGAGAACATCTTTATAAAAAACAAATGGTCTGAATTGGACTGAGTTTAAAAAGGTCCGTTTGCTACTAACCAAAATTAGATATAGTTGAACACACCAAGTTCTTCGAGTATATCATCATCCCACGAAATAGCATACTCACATTTTTAAGCCGTAAAATTAAAAACTAAATTATTCAGCCCCGAGAAGCTTTTCTTACAAAAGGTGGAAGTTATTAACCTCATAAGGAAAGATGACGAGGGCTACACAACTTTCGCTAGTCTAGTAAGAAAAACACTACGATGACCTTTTATTATAAGGGCTAAGCGATAATAACTTCAAGCGCTTATGTGTTACACAAAGCTTAGTATAAAGGACGTATTCAGAACTCAGACACAATGTTCTTAATAAACTAGAGAATGAGCTTAATTTAACGCTTCTATATATTGCAGAAAAGTGTCAACATTTTGTTACAGTTCCTCAAGATTCAAGAGATATTGAGCAAAGCGGTGTGTCACATATTACGCCACAAAAACAGAAAAAAAAATCATCAATTCAATTTGGTCAACCAAAGAAAAATATATTGCCGCCTAAACAGTACTTTGGCTGCTAGTTATTGCATTGGTACAATGATTGTTACTATTTACAAAAAGTAAGTTCAAATTACAAACGCGTCAGACACAAAAGTACACACATCAGAGAAAAGTTCATAGATAAAAAGAGTCTTGTACAAATTACTAAATGTGACGAAACTGAACATATCAAGAACTATATATTTGTGAAAATATTAACTAAATCCAAATGCTTCAACTTGATTCAGGCTCACATCTGACAATAATACATTTTCAGACGTGGAGCAACCTACACGGACCAACAATAATAGAAAACAATAAAATAGATAAAAACGTTAGCGGTGAATGGATAGAATGTGTTAGCGAATTAATTGTAAACGGCACGTTTAAAACGACAAAACAATTAAATTAAAAACGTACGTAATGATTAACAAAAACGATCTTTTTTATACAAACCGGAGATGAAACAGTTTCAATTATATTATTTGTCGATAAATTCGTTCTGCACCCAAAATACAATATACATGCTGAAACATAGAGACTGAAAAATAAATAAATAGCAATGTTTCTGAATTTTATCCGGTGGACATTTTCTAAGATGTAAGAAAATGTCAACCAAATTTTAATTGAAACCAAGTATTCAACTAATTTTTAAAAGAAAGTTTCAATGTGCATCATTAAATCAGATTAACGAGCAACTAAATAGACTCGAAGAAATCAGCTTGTTATCTTAAGTAAATTACATCGATTGGTCTATGTCAACTATATACGCCAAAAGAAACAGAAAAGGGGTTAGTTGTGTGCCTATTTCTCCACAGGACTGACAAATGAATTAAAGGATTACCATACGCCCTGACAACTCTAGATAACATTTTCGTAGAGCTCAGCGGTGAAAAAATGTGTTCAAAGTTGGATGTGGGTAATGCTTATCTCAAAATATCTGGGAACGAAGAGAGCTCAAAGCTGCTATGTATAAATACACATAGGGGTTTGTATAAGTTCTAACGTCAGTTTCCCTATGCATTCTTCCTTGATAACATTTCGACTACCTGTGTGATGGTCATCCAAACGATTTAACTGATCAATAAGTTTGGTTATCTCTGGTTGATGTGTCTAACAGCCCGTTTGATGTAAATACTTATGTTCATTGTGTAGCACGTGGTGACCTTTAATCTCTTCTTTTCCAGTGTCGAACGTTATTCCGGTCCGACTACAGCTAAAGTGAAATTCAGTAGCAATACGATAATTAACAAAACATGAGTATTTTTAGTAGTGGAAAATGTTGTTGTAAAGTTATTCAAAAGAAACTTCTTATACTATCATGCAATGAGTCAAGGTGATTTGTAATTATTATTGCCATAGAAAATGTCGTAGGACTGTTACGTAAAACGCGTCTGTTTCTCTCTGTCTCCGTGATACTTTTTGAAAAACTATGAAGGTTTTTAGCGGAAGTCTTTGTCAAACGTAGTAACCGCTAATTAATTACCTGCCCACTCCTTGCGTCTTTTACTAACTATGTTATAAAAAATCAACTTAATGTATATAAATAATATCTACTACTTTCGCTTTATAACCCGACTGTTTTCCCCGCAATTAAAGAAGGAAAAACAAATTAATTTCCATTGTGTTTAGCCCAAGGTGATGAAACCCACGCTTATCATAGATTATTGTTTGCTTCAAAAAAATGATATACCTTCTGTGTTTTTAATAATGTATCAGAAGATTCGCCGAGAAGAAACAATATTCATGCCAAACCCATTGGGCAGAATATTCTCAATTCCTCATGGGATATGCTAATAGCATTGGCTACTTGATTCATAGCCAATATTCTGTCATTCAACAATTCAATAGAAATAATGTTTACATCAGCAATGGCATTTGCAGGATTCAAGTCGTTAGGTTATCTCCAAGGCTTTTCTTCTTCTTTTAAATGAAGCTGCTCATTTTGAACTGTTGATGAAGCTGGATTCTCATCCTACTATTGTAGAAACCATCTAGAATGGATAATAAATACATATTTTCCAGCTAATTAATAACACCACGGTGTAAAGAAAATACGTAAAATAAAGACGTGCTAATGCAGTTATCTGTCAAAATAATATCATCGTCTTCGTTACATTCCTTTAAACGATGTACTTTTTAGATGAGGTATTTAGTTTGCTGTCAGTTTTAATTGTTTGTGTAAGATCCGAAAGGGTGATACTTTCTTTAAAGTAGCGTTAGTTTCCAATAGACATCTGATGGGATCCAAATGCATGAAAATGACAGTTAGAAAAGAAGCCTATATAGATTTACAGGCGAGAGACAATGATCGGGGAAATCAATAATTCTTACATAATCCAATTGATTTATGACCATATTACTAAAGCCAGCAGCCAACTATATAATATATATATATATATATATATATATATATATATATTGTTGCCAGTCTCAATAATAAGGTGGTACAACATCAAAGATAGAAAGTAAACTTGTGCTTTTTATTTTATATCTGTGTGATTATTCGGACTACTATTCTCGTATTGGTTGTAATGTCCGCAATTCTTCGGCCGATATTAAGTCCAAGGGTGAATCTTCATGAACATGAAATGTATAACTGTACCGTGCAATCGATGAGCGTAGATGTGTTAGCCATAACACTGTAGAAGTGTAAGTTTTTGTTATTCCTATAAGCCATGGCATTAAGTAAAGATTGAACCTTCAACATCCAGAACACTGGCACTTAAAACTGACTGTGAACTAACACTTTTAATTGTTACGCCGTAAATATATGTGACTATGTGAAGTATTCTATGAATTTGGGGAGTTTTAAATCTACTCTTGTATTGATTGTAGTATTACTACTTGTAATTTCACATTTTTCCTATTTTATACATATATATATATATATATATATATATATATATAGTCTCAAAAGTTTCTCAACCATTAAAACTATATTAAAAAAAACAAAAAACAAAAAAATTATAGTCCCAAGTCTTCCAGTGGAAAATCACTCATGTAAGTCAATTTATTTTTTACAGTTATTATATTAGTTTGTTTCTAACACTATTTTAAGGGATCATCAGTTGTTTACCATGAAAAACTGTTTCGGGAATATATATATATATATATATATATATATATATATATATATATATATATATATATATATATATATATATATATATATAGGAAGATATGTATATAAGTAAATTTTTTTTTATCTATAGACAAGCTTGTTTCTTCGTTTGAATACCCACCATTACAGATTCTTTTTTTGGTTTATTTATTTCTTTTTCTGTCTTTTTCTATCTCTTTCATTGATTCTCTTCCAATTACTTTGTATTTCTTTCTACGTTAAAGTATCACTTTCTTTTGTCCTAATGTTGTTAATTATTTCCTTGAATGTCTTTTTAAACTATTCACCCGTTCGTCTTACTTATTTGTCTCTAATTATTCCTTCTTTATTTATATATTTTTCTTTCTGTTTTTTTTACTTTCGTTTTTTCGTGATTATTTCTTCTTTGGAAACCATTACCTTCCTTTACATTTTCCCCATTATTTGTTTTCGTACTTTGTTTCCTCTATCTTTGTTCTACTTTCTTAATTAATCTCTCTCATTTAACATCGTTTTTCTCACATTTTCCTATTTGTGAACGTGTTTAGTTATTTATGTTCATCGGAATCATATCTCATTAGAAAACAAAAATGCAGATATACGATGAGCTAATAACTCGAAATAATTACTCAAACAAATTAGCTAAAATAAAGAAAATTATTAATTAAATAAATAAAATGATGTTAAAGAAACTGCTTATTTAATTAGTTAATTAATCATATCAAGAGACTAATGCTTAGCTTGGGCACTAATTATTTAAAGGAGAAATTCTAATTTGCGTGTGTTTGCTTCCACGTGAAATTCGTACGATAAATAGACAAATATAAAGACATATGAACATAAGTGACTTAACTAAAATACATCAAAGCATAACTGAATACATATATACATAACGTAATGTCAAGTTAAACCGATAGATACATAAGATAAATAAACACACAGTAGGATGCATACTTGAATTAGCACATATATATGTATAGATTACGTTTCACATAAAAACACATTTCGAAGATTTTAAAATATATCTAATCTTAACTCATTAGGAAATAAGAATTCTACATTTAAATCGGGAGTAAGGACTTAATCAATAGGAACTATAAAATGAGTCATCATTTAAAGGTAATGAGATACAAGCATAGCTGAGTCATGCTGTTTGGATAGCCTCCCATATCATGCTTCCATGCTCCAGCCAACCCGCTATTCTGGGGACGCCACCTATTTACACGGAAGTGTCAATATATCACTTTGAGAATAGGTATTTTGTTAGTCTTGAAGCTATTACTGCGAAAAATATTTTTCCTTCCACATTAAGGAGTGAAATTGGCCAAAATTAATTTATGACTTCTGAGTTCTGTTCCTTGGGTATGTACACACCGGCTGTTTTCTCTACTGGGTACTGCCATGAAGGTTTGTCCATGCCAACCTCAAATTCGTATGTAGCCATTTAAGCACGTTAAGGCATCGTTTGTAGAGTAAGAAAGGTATTCTGTTCGGGCCCGATGCTTATTTATTCTGGCTTTGTTGACAACACATCTTACTTCTTTGTACGTTATTATGTTCATGTTGAACTTCGTATTAGGAATATCTGGCCATATCAGCTTGTAATTTTGCTTCAGATGGATGTGATGTTGGTGGCTAGAGTATGTATGTCTTAAGTGCGTTTCTAAAACGTATAGTACCGTTTTTAGCATTCCTGATTCGGGTTGGACGAACAGACCTCTTGTGTATTTATATGGTTCTTGAACAAACCGTTCACGCTCTCTCGTCCGTCTCAGTCGTTTATTCCTGGCGCGTTCTGCTGAGAGCGCTGTGCATGTCTTTGAATTTTTTCCAGGTCTTTAGTAAACTCACCTTCTGATCGGGAATTGAGATGCGAAGTTGTCTTTTCAAATGTTTCTTCTTATTTCTTAAGTTTTGTATCGCCCCCTGTCGTCTGTTTTTCTTGACTGGTGGTTTCGTAGATTTCCCTTTTTCATCATACAATGCCTTACAAATACGATATATAACATGACCAACTTTTTCAAACCGTTGATCATATTTATTTCTATCTAATTCGTTATGTAGTTCCTTACTTATTGTATGGTCAAGCATGCATCATTCTTCCGAACTGCTGGCCGGTGGAATTTTTTTTCTCGAGAGTTTCGTCTCACTCTCTGGCGTTGATATTCTCGGCACTGTGGGTTGCATCCTAACCTTGGTTTTATGACGTCTCACCTGTGATAACAGCGCTGCTTATGAGTTATTGGGTGAAAGGCACATCCCCTCTTGCTTCAATGAATCTCCATTCCGTTTTGGGAGTTAGATTTCCGTCCACAGAGGCATGGGAAATCTGTGTATTGTTCTTTATTCGTTATCCGTTGGTTTATTTGAGTCGTATTCTAATAGTCTCGTTTTGATCCATCATATGTATCTGTTCTAATACTACACGTCATATATTCTGTCCTCGGTAAGAGAAGGAGAAACCATTATAGACTGAGTCAATTCGCAAAGAAACAGTTCTAAGAAAAGTTATAAAATAATTTTGAAAAATGCTAAAAAAATACATGAATAGTGGAATAATTGTTGTGCTCACTACGAATAAAAGTCCGTGCATTTGACATTCAATCCTATATTCATACAGTCAACGAATAGTCAGAACGTGTATCGGCGTATCTCAAGGGGAAAATAGAAAATATTGATAAAAGTAAAATAATAAATATCAGAGAACTAATTCTGAAGAAATAATATCAGGAAATAATCTATATGTTTGTAAATAAGTAAATAAACGTGAATTGTCTAAGTTTGGAAGGGAGGTAAGGCTCTCTACCTTATAGGTGTAAATCTCGCCGGCAGTATTCTCAAATAAATAGTTGTAATTAAGTATTTACTGTTTCGTAAAAAATGTAACTGTAATAAAAAAAAAATAATCGAAAAAGTTTACCGATTCTTACGTCTGAGATCTTCGCGGACATTTGTTGTTGTTTTTTATGGGTGGGAATGTGAGTACTATAATCTGCTATTCTCCAATGAAATTCGAGTTCTAAAAAATAAATCGGTTTTAGTTCATTCTTGGATAGCCCTGATACATGATATTATTTTGTTATTAAATAAATCGTATAAAATGCGAAGGAAAATCGATATGTATAAGCAGTAATGATAACGCGAGTGTATTAGCATTTATTAATAAAATGTGTTTCTATCATTATTATGCCATGAGAAATTATCACCTATTGATGATGGTTAAGGGAATGGTAGATAATAAGTCGTGAATAAAAATGGCAGCCACGTTCTTTTTGGAAGTCGTATTTAGGATAAGCGGGTTATCCGGCCAAAATATAAGTATTTCTGAAAAAAGACGAAATGAAAGCATGATTTTGGAAACACTCAAAACGATTTCGGGTAAATAGATTGCGGGGCAAAATAGAAAATTAAGGTTTTGGTTATTAAGCAATCATATCTGAATACGGGGTGGTCGACTTAACTTTATTACATAGACTGGGGCGACTACTGTGAAAGCGCTGCTCGAGAATTTGAGGAAAACAAGAATCGCAAACCCCAGGAATCAATTGATCGGAAAAGAACCGAAACTATTCTTTTCACCCAAAACATTAAGCCTTTATCCACGACAGAGAAAGGAAAAGTTATTCCTCACTTTTTTCTGCCTTAACGCGGTCTGTGTTATCTTGGTGTGTAATTTACAATATAACAAAAGAATAAATAGCTGACTGGTGTCCAAATGAACTGAAATACATTTTGGTGGAAGTTACATTCGTAAATAAATTAATATGAGATGGGTATATATTAACTCGTTTGCTGTACCGCGGTGTGTGTGTGTTTGTATTAGACTTTTTCCCACAATTCGCAGGAAAAAAATCTTTACGACACTTTTACCCCAAAATGCTAATTTTTAATTCCCAATCGTGAGAAAAAATTCCTGAATAGAATTATGTTTCACAATAACATCATAAAAAGTCGTTGAATTAGAAAACAATATTAACAAATAGAGAATAATTGAAATGTATTTTTTTCAAATTCAATATGAAAATTAGTTAGACATAAATATGTAGATCGGGTTTATATGCCCAAGGTATTAGGAAAGTCAAGTTTTATTTTGTATAGGTAAATGTGGATTTAATCTCATTGTTAGTGCGATAAACGTGCTTATGTTATATATATATATATATATATATATATATATATATATATATATATAGAATTATAAAAAGAAAAACTATACACACATTAAGGTTGTACACATAATAACTTATTTCGACCCCTTTAATTAGGTCTCCTCAGATGTATAGACAACCACGTCAAAAAAAACAAATAATTAGAGAAATTGATCGTCTTAAAAAGATAAATTCACTTTTTTTTATTGGTCTATGTAAAAAGGAGGTAAATGTTAAAATAATCGAGGAGGGGTGACAAAAGTAAGATTAATTTTTTAATATATGCAGAAATATAAAAATATAAAAATATATATAAAAGAATTCTTTTTTGCTATTTAAACAAATAAATCATCTCATTTAAAATTTCGAATGTGATCTTTATGGGTAAAAATATATGATGAAATATTCGAGCGTTCACGATTAAAAACTACGTTTAATTATTTACGATTAAAAATTAAAAGACGAAAATGTAGGACGAAGATTTCGGTTTAGATTAGAACATATTAAAAATTTA
The DNA here is from genome assembly GCA_963556195.1 of Sepiola atlantica. NCBI lineage: Eukaryota > Metazoa > Mollusca > Cephalopoda > Sepiida > Sepiolidae > Sepiola > Sepiola atlantica. Next base: position 170,921,097 of record OY744517.1, on the reverse strand, counting down.
AGTTGTATAGCGTCAAGATTCGAGATGATTTACACTATGGAATTAAAGTTTAGCGACAATTTAAAAACGGTTTATTTACAAAATTGGTAAAGATTCAGGCGTTCACGATTAATTATTTACGATTAGAAATAAAAAGACGAAAATTCAGGACGAAGATTTCGATTTATATAGGAAATTATAAGAAAACTTAATTGGTTATAACGTCAATACGGAATTAAAGTTTGGCGACATTTAAGCACGATTAATTTACAAACTAGAGTTTTACTAAAAAAAAAAAAAAAAAAAAAAATTTGTTAACATTTACTTTTACAGTTATAACTCTTATTGTAACTATACTTTAAAAGAATTGTTATTTTCAAAGAACTTTAAAACGTGCTGTTGATTTTAAACCTGTGCCTGTGTCTACATTTAGCCATCAGTTCGTCTCGTCTATTTAAAATGTTTTTGTCTTCATATTTTAGTATTCTAATTTTTTCCTCCAGGCACAAATTGCCTCTATGTCTAAATCCTTTAGGAGTGTTCGAATGACATAGTATGGACCACGAAATAGTTGGTGTTAATTTGTTTTTTTTAAAAAACCACCAGTGTTTAGCTAATTCCGTCTTATTAGTGACGTTCGGGTTTAAAAATCAGTGTTTGTGTACGTAGAATCGTTGTTTCCACTTCCCGGCGGATATTCCTATGTATACTTTCTTATTGTTAGTATTTTCTTTAGGATAAATCGTAGCCTTATATACAACGCTTTCGATATATATATATATATATATATATATATATATATATATATATATACATTACTGTCGGAAACATATGAAATAGACGACAGCAATGAAAATAGTTATTATGATTCGATCACTATTTATTTTAGTGTCTAATTGTTATGAAAATAAGGACGGAGTCTGTGGTCAATCCGTGAAGACGAATAAAAAGAAATCTGGTGGCAAACCACAGTGGTTAATCTCTTTCAATATCAAATCGGTAGTCAATAGTTCAAGAACAATTCTTTGTACTTCACAGTCTCTTCTCTCAGCCTCACTCTGCTTTCCCTACTGCTCTTCGAAAGCTCAATGAAAAGAGTACAGTTTTTATACTACTTATTCCCCCACCTATGCAATTGACTGTCAACCAGAGCCATCTAGCTTTCAAATTCTCCAAACAGCCAATTTGCAAAGGGGGGCAACTCAAACTACACTTTCTGGATCCATTCCTGGCTGGGGTAACTTTGCTAACCACACGCCCCCTTGATCTACACGATCATCACTAGTCAGCCCATCACGTAGTCGCTCGACCAACATGGCGAGCGTCTCTCTCGCTGCGATCTCCGCGGTGCCTCTTCGTGAACGTCGCGACTTGGCTCGACGTCGCTGTCTTCTTCCTCTGATGACCCCACTGCCGGCCGCACATCAATGGTGTGTCGAGGGATGCCGGTGATGGATACATTGTTCGTGTGGTACAGCGAGCGTCAGGCGGTTGGATCCACACTTCCTCTCCCACTCGCACAGATGCTTGCTTCTCCCCTTCCTCCGTGGCTACGGCCGCAGTTCGGTGATGCCGCCACTCGTACTTGAAAACTGCCCTCTGCGGCACTGACTCCACTTTTTGCCCTGACTTTGGAGCCATATTATAACAGAAGACAGCTACTGGCGGTGAAATCTGGCCCCTTTCAGCTACAGTCTTGATTGTCCTGTGATGCCGCTCCACAATTCCGTTTCCGCCTGGTCTATATGCAGCCCTGAAATAGCGCCGCACTCCCCACTTATCCAACACATTCTTCAGGGCTGCTGAGCGAAAGGCAGTTCCATTGTCCATTAGCACTTCCGTCACTGTATCCCTCTCCAAAAACACCTCTTCCAGGACCTTTGCAATCTCACCTGTGTTTTCCGCCTTGATCTCCCTCCAAATGGCCACTCTTCCAGGTCCACAGTCGACCATTGACAGGTACGGCCTCTGTCGATAGTGCGTCACGTCTATCGCCAACCTGCTCTAGTTCTCTGCCACCTGAACCTCACCACCTTCGCGTCTACTCGGCGCAGGGTCGACTGATTGACACCGTTGGCATCTCTCAACCACTGTCCTGACGGCCTCCTTTGTGATTCTGGGGTCCACCTTCCTGGTCAAGAACGCGGTTCTATCAACTCCGAAATGGTGCATGTCATGCAAATCCTTCGGAGTGTCTTCAGCCAAGCCACATATTGCAGCAGCCGCCTCATTCGGTGCCTTTAGCCAGGTCTTCCTCACCCTTGTCATCACATCTGCTCTGTTCTTCGCTAAGGGAACGATACTGATCCTGTGTTGAAGATCAAATTCCCTAATCAGCTCCCTTAACGTCATCAATCGACGCTTCACGAGCATCTCGGCGGCGCCTTTCGTCTTCACCCTCCTTTCTCCTGTAGCTTCGGACTGGACCCAAGAGAACACAGTGGCCGAGTCGGTCCTCACCTCAACATTCTGTAGCCCCCATTTCAAGGCTAAGTTGATGCCCTTCATAACCGCATCCAGTTCCGCCATATTTATGTGAGCCACGTCGTCCTTCTTCCGCAACCAAGCAGCATCTTCTGCAATGACACACCGCCTATCTCCAAGGTGACCCACTGCTCTACTGCTTGCATCACACCACACAACACCTACTGCACTGTTGGGTACGTGCCAAACACCTCTCACTGGAACCTCCCTCTTCACCTTTTCAATGATCTCTCTCATAATGTCCACAGTCTCTTTATCAAATCCAACCTCCCACTTCGCTCCACTAGCTCGCCTTTTGATGTAACTACATGCAGTCCGTAGCCATCCTGCAATCGGGTAATTGCCCACCAGTCTTCCGCATATCGAGAAGAGTTCCCGCCTGCTCATTTTTTCAGACATCTCCGGGATTTCATTTCCCATCCGGAACACTAACTTTCCTATCTGGTCCTTCCGTAGTTGGAGCCCTAACGCCGCCCCCCCCGTCCAACGATTCCGGGCATTTTGCGATCAGCCCAAAGCCGTTGAGGTGCTCTACTACGTCCTTCGCAGTTGCTACCGTCTCATCCACCATGATGTCATCAATGTAGGAACTGGCGGCTCTTCTGACTGCATCCTCCGTGTTTAGCACCGTTTTGAGGATCGCCGCCATGATCTTTGGTGCAGAATTAAAGCCAAAACCTAACCTAGTTAGGCAGTATGTTTGGTCTTTGTATCCGACTAGCTGGTACTTCAAGAATTCCTGCGAAATGTGGATCGGTAGGTATGCAGATTTTAAATCCACAATCGCCGCAGCCTTCTGCATCTGCCTCCACTCTCGCATGGTCTCTCCGCACACCTCCATCACATCGCCTCCCGTGTGACACGCAACGTGTATGTTTAGTTCCCTGAAGTCCAGTACTGGCCGAACCTTTTGCTTTGTGGGCTGAACAACCGCCATTGACGGCAGCACGCCTTTCACCTTCTCCTTCCATGGTCTTAAAATCCCCTCTGAGATCCAACGGTCCACCTCCTTCTCAAATTCAATTCTTATGCCTCCTCGCAACGTACGCTCGTAGCATTCCACCCTGTTGTTCAGTACGGGAGGTTCTCCCTTCCATATCCACTTAACTGTCCATTTCACACCATCAAAGTGTGCAGAGAAATTTTGGTCATCTATCATGCACCTTTTGTCTGACCCGGCCGTTCCTGTTCCTCTGCCACCTTTTTCGGATCGCACACCTGCAGCCCCTTGATGTCCTCCAAATCTCACGGTGTTCCTATGTACTGTGACGCCCCCTAGTCGAGCAATTGCGTCCATCCCTAGCACCACATTGACGCCCGTGACAATTTTCTTAATAACAATCGCTTGGATTGTTAGTGACATCCCACATACCATCAACCGAACGACACTTGTGCCATTGCACTTTACCTCTCTGCCGTCAACTGCCGTAATGCTGCTGGTCCCACTGCATGTATCAACCATGTCTTTGGTGACAAGTGTTGAAGTACAGCCCGTGTCGACAAGGGCCGTTGCACTTCGCCTATTCAGGGTCACCTCTACTTGTGGCGACGGACCCTGAAGCGCCTTCATTGGGGTAGCTACCGGCGCAGTGGCTTCCCCCTGTCCGTTTCCCTTGAGACAGAATCTGCTGATGTGGCCGACTTTCCCACAGCGGTAACACGTGACTTCCGGCTTCGGCTCCCTGCACTCTCTCGCCATATGCGGGCCTTGGCATCGGTAGCATCTGCCAGCGAACCTGGATCTCAGCCACAGCCCTCTCGGCTCTTCGTCCTTCACAATCTCCTGTTGCAGTTTGCTTCAGAGCTATGGAAATATGGTCTGGAAAGCCATTTATGAAGGCCATCTTAACCATCTGTCGACGGCCTCCTCCATTGAATCCTGCTAGTCCCGCCAATCTCCGGATGTTGTTGGCGAAAACATCGACAGCTTCTCCGGTCCACACCATACGGCTTAGTTTGCCATATGCCACAAATGATCCTTCAGTAAAGGCTTCCTTCAACTTCTCTTCAATGGTGTCTGCAGACAGCCGATCCTCCTCCCGCATCTCCAGATATAGGGCCAGAGCATCACCATCAAGATACAGCGGTATCAAGCTGGCTACATCCGCGATGCGCTACAACTTACCGACAAGTGTAACCTTGCTCGGACAGGCTACAACACCCCCCTCTCCAGAGAACGTCTTCATCATTTCACTGCTGATCCTCTTTCCTGCCATAGTTACTGCCGGAATAGCTTGCTGTCAATCCGTGAAGATAAATAAAAAAAGATCTGGTGGCAAACTACAGTGGTTAATCTCTTTCAACATCCAATCGGTAGTCAATAGTTCAAGAACAATTCTTTGTACTTCACAGTCTCTTCTCTCAGCCTCACTCTGCTCTCCCTACTGCTCTTCGAAAGCCCAATGAAAAGAGTACAGTTTGTATACTACTTATTGCCCCACCTATGCAAATTGACTGTCAACCAGAGCCATCTAGCTTTCAAATTCTCCAAACAGCCAATTTGCAAAGGGGGACAACTCAAACCACACTTTCTGGATCCATTCCTTGCTGGGGTAACGTTGCTAACCACAGAGTCGTAATTGGTTCTATGGATATGCGCGTGCAGACAATTGGGACATATCTGTCGAGAGCAAGCCTTACTATTTTATACAGGCGGGAAATACATTAAATCAAAATGTTTTACAATTATCGGACGAATAAGAAACTCGTGTTTAATCCATCGTTTAAAGCGAAACGTTGAATAAGCTACCGTGTTCCGATATTAAATAAACCGAAAAAGGTCTATATATATTAACACATAAAAGAACTCAATTCGAACAGACATTAACAAATAACAATGCTTTACATTTCCAGCAGCGAAGCGATCCATTAAAACAAACAAAGTCGAGTTTGCAGACGGTTTGTATCGAATGATAAAGACACTCCTAAGTGGTGTAAATGTTCCTTCGCATCTTGCATAAACGATGTACTATCTCAGTAAAGACGATCGTTTCAACTGTTGATTGCCAGTTCGAATAGAAAGTTGTAAAGCTAAACGACTTTTCCGGAACTGTAGAAATCCAGTTGGAACATAGTTCTGAAGCTATAGAACCTTTGTTGAACTGTAGATTGCTAGTTTTAATAGAAAGTCGTGAAGCTAAAGAACTTTAGTTGAACTGTGGATTGACAGTTGGAATAGAAAGTTGCGAAGCTAAAGAACCTTTGTTGAATTGTAGATTGCTATTAGGAATAGAAAGTTGTGAAGCTAAATAACCTTTGTTTAACTGTAGATTGCTTGTAGGAATAGAAAGTTGTTAAGCTATAAAACATTTGTTGAACTGTTCATTGCCAGTTGGAATAAAAAGTGTTACAGCTAAAGAACTTTAATTGAACTGTGGATTGACAGTTGAAATAGAAAGTTGTGAAGCTATAACACTTTTGTTGAACTGTTGACTGCCAGTTGAAACAGAAAGTTCTGAAGCTATAGAACCTTTGTTTAACTGTAGATTGCTAGTTTGAATAGAAAGTTGTGAAGCTAAAGTACCGTTGTTTTACTGTGGATATCCGGTTGGAATAAAAATTTAACAGCTAAAGAACTTTAGTTGAACTGTGGATATCCAGTTACAATAGAAGGTTGTGAAGCTAAAGAACCTTGTTTTAACTGTGGTTTGCCAATTGGAATAAAAAGTTTGAAACTGAAAATCTTTTTTGAACTTTAGATTGCTAGTTTGAATAAAAACATGTGAAGTTAAAGAACCTTTGTTGAACTATGGATTGCCAGTTGGAATAGAAAGTTGTGAAGCTAAATAACCTTTGTTGAACTATGGATTGCTAGTTGAATAGAGTGTTGTGAAGCTAAAGAACGTTCGTTTAACTGTGGCTTGCCAGTTGGAATAGAAAGTTGTGAAGCTAAAGAACCTTTGTTGAACTATGGAGTGCTAGTTGAATAGAGTGTTGTGAAGCTAAAAAACCTTTGTTGAACTATGGATTGCCAGTTGGAATAGAAAGTTATGAAGCTAAAGAACCTTTGTTGAACTGTAAATTGCTAGTTGGTAGAGCATCATACTTTTTTCTTTTACGGATTGATTACAGAATTGACATTCATAATTATTTCTATATAGAATGTGTCAGTTGGATCGACCGGTTCTCCTACGTGGAAGTCAGAAATTGGCGTTTTTTTTGGCGCCTTTATACTTTTATTACGTTTTGCCATACATCGTTGCATTACAGTCGCGAATTTAATTCTCTCTCTCTATCTTTCATTTTCGTCGTTCCGTATTTCTTATTCTTTTAATAAGTTTTTCTGGTTACCTACTACTTCCCTCTTCTCTACTTTTTCTATTCTTCTTCTATCTCTTTCTTTTCTTCTTCTACTTATCTACCCTCTTGATCACCTTTCACTTTTCGTTACTCTTTTTCTATTTCCTATAATTCTTATTTGTATTTTCAGTGTTCTGTATTTGTCTATTTGAATTCATCTACACATACTTTTCTTTTACTTTTTATATATTTTCTACTTGTTCTACTCATTTATCTTCTTATAAACAATCCGATATTCGAGGTGTTGATTCTTTGTTTATTGTTTCTGTTTAACTTCGAATTATTTTTTCCGCTCTGATTGCTATGCCACTTTATCTGCTTCATTTTGACACCTTTTTCTCATTCATATTTGCCTGTATCCTATCATGCTTTGACATTTTATTCTTTTGTCTCGTCTATATCTAATGTTTTCTTCTTTTCTTTTCGTTTTTTTTTCTTTTTTCTTCCACTTACTTTTATCATTCTTTTTACTTCTTTTTGTTCTTCTCTTTCTTCTACTCTGTCTATCTTTTACCATTCTTCTCCTTCTTCCACTTTTTTCTTCCACTTATTTTTCGTTTTATTCGTTTCCTCTTCTTTTTCTATTCTTACACTTCTTCGTAATCTTCTACATTCCCCATTATCTTCTCCTCATTCTTGACTTATTTCTTCCCCTTCTTTCGTTTTCTCTTTATCCTTTCACCTTCCTCTTCTTATTTTACTAATCTGTTTCCATTTCCCCGTTTTTATATTGTCTTCATTTCCTTCTTTATCTACTTTTTGCTTTCCCTCTTCTCGTTCTTCTTCCTCTTTCTTTTCCTGCATTAGTAATCTTTCTTCTTCTTCGTATTTTCCTCTTATTCCTCTTATTCAGCACTATCAACTAGTGCTTAACTACTCATAAAAAGAATGAAAACTAAATAAAAATCAGTTACGTCTTTTCAATCCTGCCCGCCCCAAAACGACGTCAGTTAGTTGGACTTCCGCCATCTTTAAACTGATTGAAACTGTATTCGATGTGTTTGAATGTATTGTAAAATATCTCGTTGTTTGCATTCAGGAAAATGACATATATTGTTTTTTTATCTTTAATGCTATCAACTGCCAATATTACAGACTCAAAAAAGATGTGTTTAAGTGGTATATTTTGGGCTTGTAATAACAGTTTCGGTGTTCGTACATGTCACTTTGACTAGTAATAACTTTATATAATTTTATCTTTTCAATGTGTCTCTTTTTCCTTCCCTATTCATTTCAACATATTCATTATATTTCTTTTTTTATATTATTTGAAACATTTCGCACATTAATGTTATTGATGATCTTCATGTCATTATATTTATTTATTTATTCTTTCTTTATTCATTAACTAGTTGACCCGTGCCCCGGATATGACCGAGAAAGTTGAATAACTCAGGAAATTCATTGCAAAATCTCTAACTCCTGAATTATTGTGTGCTTGTGACTTACCAGTACGAACAAAGACCCAACAATGTTAATGTATAATAGACGCCGAAACAAGTAATGCAGTACGTGGAGTAAAACACTCTTGCCATGGTTAGTTGTTGCAATTTTGCCATTGAGAGTAATTCTTCGAGACTGCGCAATTTTTATTTAGTCCGAATCCAGAGTTTTCCTATTTGAGGAGATGGATTTTTCTCCACATTTAAAAACGACCTTTTATCTAACTGTGGCCTCGTGTGGAGGCAAATAAGCCCGATTCGTAAACTGCATGAACACTATAAAGAGACAAATAACGTATTATATGATATAGCAAGACCCGTTCCCCGACGTTGCTCTGGAGAAATACATGAGTATTAGTATTTATTCGTAAATAATTTAGGTGACTAAAATAGGATTATCAATGTTTGACTCAAATAAAATAGATATTTCTCTTTGTTGTGTGACTCCCCCACTACGATGGTAAGTTGCGGGTTATTTGTAAAAATAAAAAACATTACCTTTACCCCCAAAGCTAAATGTGATCCAAAATATGAGTAAATGTTTTAAGTTCAGTGAAAGAAAAATCTTTGTAGAGTGATACAATTTTTATCCTGATCCGGAGTGCCCTTTTTGGTTGTAGAATGAATTTACCAAATAGAAAAAGCAATGGTGGTTTTAATGTATATAAAATATGTCTCCTGGGGAAAAAATTAAAAAAATGTCGCAGTCTAGAAGGATTTCATCTTCACTCACAGAGGAGATAACATTATTAGATTAGTACGGACTGAGAAGAGATTAAGTAACATATATTGCACTGTAAAATAAAATATATTTAAAAACTTTAAAAAGAATAAATAAAAATAAACGGAAAAATGTTGTTTATGCATTGTAGTAAGTAAATCAAATGACAGTAGAGAGATAGAGTCTTTTGAAAAGTATGTCCCTATTCCATCTCCTGGAGAAAAAGTAAAACTTGCCGCATTCTAGAAGGATTTTTTTTCACTATTAGAAGATATTCTTCTTTCATTATAATAAGTAAATAAATAAAGAGAGATAGATAGATAGAGGGAGAGAGAGAGAGAGAGACGTAGGAAGCTAAAATAAAAGGAAAACATTATTAGAAATTACTTAGAATAAACATCACCTTAAGTATCAAATTTTTCGGGAATGATAAATGTATAAATCATATAAAAGAGAAATAATAATAATAATATATTCTAAGGTTTTGCGATTATTTGAATTATGTTCGATAAGTAAGGATCGTCAAAACTTAAAAATTTATCTGTTTTGTGTGTGTTTTCTTACTGATCAATGTCGTGGAAGAATCCTATTACAGGTGTCCATAAGATTTCCATGAGCAATTAAGTTTTTTTAACCGTGGACCGCTGTTCGTTTTACGCTGTGAGTCGTTTAAAATTCAGTTATAAGCCGGAAAAGTGTTATGGATTAAATTGCCGAATTGTTTAAGGCATAAAAGTATAACTGATAAAAAGAACGTATACCTGTAACAATAGAAGATTCGCAACTGAATGAATTGTCTCGAGGAGATTGATAAGTACGTAACGCCATTTTAAAACAATGTACGAAAGAATTTATTCAATTTGTTAATTTAAACCGGTAATTTTAGAATTAGTTTAAATGTATGTTTAATAGTTATAAGTAACGACGGACAATAAATAAGTATATGCAATCCTATATTCTGTAACTTTGAATCAGGGAGTGGTTATTTATTGATGAATCAATCTTGTGAATTATGTATTAAATTATTAGAAGAATGGAATGAAATATGTACGGTGATCCTTCTATAAATAATACCGTGTAAGTTATTTATCGGCGTTAAGTTGGAGAGTATGTGTAGATAAAGATTAATGGGAAAAGTGTTTGCTACCATGTTTATGAAGTATGTTTTTGTGAGAGTCTGTGATAGCGGTCTAAAAATAGCATGTTTTATTAAATGTTGACAATAGTCAGAAATTTCTCGAAACACGCTTGAGTGAATAAGGTGAATAGAGGGTTAAGTTTATTAGCCTATGAAGCATTTGGTTATTTTCTTAATCTCGCCAAAGGTACATGGGAAAATCCAGTCTACTTTATATATATACATTTCGCTCTTTTCCGTTCTCTCAATTTCTTTATGTTTGTATTTTTTGGTCTATCGCTCTTTATGTTGCGATTGTTTTCGTTTTCTCATTACGTGTATCAACAATTACTTGTTTTTTTTTCCTTTCAGTCTCTATTGCTTGTCTTCTTCTTTACTGTTCTCTCTATATATTTCTTTCATTACGTTTCGTTCTTTTTCTTCTCTCTTTTTTATCATTCTATTTTTAAATCTTGCGTTATCGACAGGGCTTAGAATTCGCCGACTACAACCCCATGTAGAGAGGTAAGAACCCCCACACAGAAAACGGGGCCACTTTTTGATCGTGGGTTGGGACCCGTGATGCATTTGAGCTGCTCCTGATGACTGAACAGCCCGTGGCTTGGTCACTTTGGGGTATTACTTTGGCTAGACAGGAAGTCAGATAGACTTGATACGATGAATCGGTCAGTCACGTCATGCCCTAGTATCTGTAAGTTCATCCCCGACCGTATTATTCGATTTGATTCTTCAATAAAATGAAAACTTTTCTTCTTTTCATTTTATTTTTCTCCTCAAATAGATACTAGAAGACGGTGATTGGGGGTCAACCACGTTGAGAAGAAAGAAAATTATTTATGTCAAATGAAGTTATGTTTCTCTTAGAGTCATTTTTCTTGAAATGGTGGTTTCTGAGAGTAATTCGACCCCTTTTCATGAATTTTCTTTTAACAGTAATGTTTCCGCTTCCAGTGTAAAATGTTCTCCAAGCGTAATGTATTCTGAAAGCAATATATTCTGAGAGCAAGTATTCTGGTTTTCTAAGAGGAATGCATCCTAGGAATATAAATAATTATACTACATATATAATTACATTAGACAACTTTATTCGGTATTAAATAACTCACAGATGGTTGATATGCCGTAAAAATGACCAAAGGTAACCAAATTTGTTAGTCTCCTCTTTTACTTCTTGTATTATTTTCTTTATTTATTCACTCGTTTTTTTTGCTTGATTTCCGTATCCCGCCATGTTTATCTATCGTTAAAACACCATATCTCTACGTGTTCTCAGGGCTTTATCTTTATCTCATGGATAGTATTGTTAGTTCATTCATAAATGTATTTTTCACAAAAGAGATACGTTATTATTTTCGTTCTTTATTTTCTCGCCTGTGGAATTATTGAAACTTTTTAAAACTCTTTAGATACACTTTTCTGAATGTTATCGGATTATCCAATGAAATCGTTTAAATATTATTATTTATTTTATTTCTTTGCAAATAAGAATTGGGTGTTTTTCTTACACCTATGAAATACCCTTAACATATGTGATCATCAATTGAAATTAAGCCGTCATAAACAACAGAAGTATTTTTTGTATATTATTAAATTGATCTGAATTCACCTGCCCTATTCTTTTAGTCAGTTTTTCTTTGTCATATCTATATATTTCTTCCTTAAGCACCTCTATGTTTTCCCTCGTGATGTTTCTAATGCCAGTTGCTTGTTTTTTATGCTTTTGTTTGCTGCCTTATAACGTTGTATGTTGGCTGCCTTACAATGGTTTTCTGAAGGCGAACTTTGGATTTCCGAAGAGCACATGGTTGAAAGATCCGGAATTGATAATTATTTTCGTTATCTATCTAGAGATGAACCGGTTCTCAAAATGTACCTATGTTTTAGATTTGAAATAATGAACAGTAAAATGTTGACGATTAAATTTAGTTACATTACCGGTTTTTATCTTCTTATGAAAACAGTTTGTCTTTGAAAATACATAAAATAAGGATATGAAACTCCTTGCGTTGAACTTCTGATGTTTTAGTAAATATGTTATCTGTACACTTTTTTATTCTCATATTTAATCTCTTGAATTGATTGCTCTATTCAATATATTGAGCTTTATATTATCACGATAAATTATTATTAAACGATACATCGCTTCTAGCCGCACTGAAGAGCTGCGATATAGCGGAACAGTCTGTATGTGGTGACTATATCAAGCTACCTTTCTTGGGTAGAGCTTATTTGTAAGGATATCGCCAACTCACATTAGCTTTAAGGCATAGCTCATTGGATGAAACTAATTCAGCCTCCCGGCACTTCACAATGTTTACATTGAAATATCATATACATTCAGTCAGTGTCGTATGAGAGGGGGTAGAGGCGCCGACTGTCAGCTCGACGGTTAAGTTTCAATCTCGGCTTGAGACACTAGCTGGTCTAGCCGCACTGAAGAGATGTGATACCGCGAAACTGTCTGTACGTGGATGACTATATATATATATATATATATATATATATATATATATATATATTTAATAAAAAAGAAGTGTGGTAAATAAATACCATCAAAGCTTGTTATAGATGCAATATGTATTTTACAAAAAAGAAAAGACAAATCGAAGACGATTTTTTTTTTCCTCTTTATATAAACTAACATTAAGTATGTATGTAGTTTATAGTTATACAGATATTTCGCTAATAAAATTAGCTTATTCATTGTAGTTGAAAATTCCGATGTAATTGGAAAGCCCGCTTCTGTTGATGTGAGCCGGCGAGTGGGATGTTGTTTTTTTTTTTCCTCTCTCGTCTTCGATTTGTCTTTTCTTTTTTGTAAAATACATATTGCATCTATAACAAGCTTTGATGGTATTTATTTACCACACTTCTTTTTTATTAAATTTCAAACGGATGCTTATTAAAAATAAAAAATAAAAAAGTATGAACCTTTAAACTATATATATATATATATATATATATATATATATATATATATATATATACGACAATAAAGTCACTAGTTTGTCTATCTATTCAGTTCGGCTTAGATTATTTGTAATCATGAGAAAAATGAGTTGGCATACCCAGTTAAAAGGACAATATCCAATGGTAATCTTTATGTTCGCTGTATGACTCTCTATCGGTCTCTCACTTGTATCTGTTTTTCCTAACCTTAAATATAACTAATACTTGTGGTAATATCCCTGCAATGTATAATTGACTATTTGGATCGTTTTATGGTTAGATTGATTAACTTTGATTGGTAATAAAATCTGAGAGAAAGAGGGGGAGAGAGAATGTTACGGAAGCAAAACTAATAGACACGGTGTAGAATTAGTACGCGGGGTTAAATAATATGCAGTGCGTTAAGATAACACACATACGGTTTGCAAAGGATGGGTGACTTGGTAAGTTAATTGTATATTACGGATAAATATAACAATTAAAATGGATGTCTCAAACATATATCAATCCCCCAATCAATGAATATTATAGCATGTAGTTTTTGTTTTATTGAAACATATAGAAAAAATGGTTTATCAAAACAGGTTTCGTGTAATAATAGATGGACCTCTTTATAAATACAAAGTATCAACTGATAAAACGTTTCAGAAAACTCGGTGGAGTAAGATATTAAATGCATCATAGGTATATCTAAGGTACGAACGTAAAGTGAAGTGGCACTGAATTCATTGTGAATTGACCTTGGTATGCCGCGTATGTTATAGATGGTAACCATCAACAAACTATGGTAGCCTTTATACCACACATTATCTTAAGCTTTTCTCGAATCTTGATTCCCTGATAGCTGGTAAATTGCCTATGTGGTACCAGTGTTCACGAATTCTGGTGAAAGAACTGACCCGAAAAATTATTGTCCTATAAGTTTCCTCCCTCACTTCGCTAAAATATTTGAATCATTCATCAATCTAGCGATAGTCCACCACATAATAAACGCTAAACATCTGTCTTACTAACAGTATAGATATAGACAAGCCTGTTCTGCTTGGGAGATTCTTTACGGTCATCTCTAAACGTACATACACTACACTGGATATAGCAGCTGAAGCTAGGGCGCTAGCGACTAATATAGCATATGCTTTGACAAGGTATGTCATAGTGGTCTTCGCATGAATATTACTTCATACTGGACGAATATTTGATATAAAAAGATCGTTCTTTGCCCCCTAAACAACCCATGGCGTCCTTGATGGGCGTACATTTAATCGACATGTAATTAATGCAGGTGTGCTCAAGGAGTCAATCATTGGATCTTATTTGTGATTTTCATAAACGACATCCCTGGTGCGTTGAAGCCCTCTACACATACACTAAACATCCCACAATTAATAATATACATTACGATACTAGTCACAACATTTTAAAGTGTCCAGCATAGCAATTATAGTTACCAAATGATTAACCATCAAGCAATTATACGTTTAAATCGGTAACGCGCTCAGAACGTAATCAAATTCTTAACGGTGAAGCAATCAAACTCTTGAATCGTGCACGCTCTCATTTAACAAGTCAGTATTATAGCCGTTCTTTTTGTAAGTGGCAAATTACTATTCGTTATCATAATAAGAAAAAAACTAGCAGTAAAGACATATTCGTAAAGACAACAAGAGATGATTTGACATATCAAACCGAAAGTACTCGCAAAAAAATGAAAATAAAATAAAACAAAAAACCCCTGGACATAACATACACCAATTAAACCGAAATGCTAAATGGACAATTCAGAACATTGAAAAAATAGAGAAAAGGATTATCAAGCTAAAACACTCCGTGTTATTTAATAATGTTTGCCTGAATGAAAATATGGTAGCTAAATACACACAAGGTATATATATATATATATATATATATATATATATATATATATATATATATATATATATATATATTATATATATATACATATATATATATATATGTATATATATATATATATATATATATATATATATATATATATATATATATATATATATATATATATGAACACATTTTTTTGTGGTACAAAATTTTATAATGCTTTTAAATATAATAAACGGAGTCATAGCGAACGAGGCACTATTACAAGAAAAAAAAATGGAAGAAATATTAAATAATATTTATTCGTCGATTTAAAACGAATAAAAGGACATATTTTGCCCATTTATTCTTTGCAGTTTAATGGCATTATTCAATCTACCCTTTTTTTGTTTTTGTTTTTTTTCCTCCCCACGTTATTCTTTCCCCCGTTTTTAAACGATATTTGCCGACGTTTTCTCTTGACAATGTGTCGGCCGAAAGGTACCTACGGACTTTTCTTTTATTCTGTCAATTTTAGTCGATCCTTTTATTCGTTTTAAATCGACGATTTAATATTATTTAATATTTCCTCCATTTTTATTTCTTGTAATAGTGCCTCGTTCGCTATGACTCCGTTTATTATATTTAAAAGCAATATATATATATATATATATATATATATATATATATATATATATATATATATATATATGATATTGCGTCATGAATTACGCTCTAATTTAATGAGACAAATGGTATTCGAAATAGAAATATAAAATATTGAGAGATTTGGTGAAGTTTAAAGTTTTAAACTTCACAAGGCATATTTTTACTAAAATTAAAGTAAATCAAAGATGACAAATTTTGGATTATTCCACCCTAGGCCTCCCAAATATTAGGTGATCATGAACATCATTTTATGGTTTAGACTATTCTGAAAAACGGCATAAATACAATGTATACATCAAAGATGGTATCCGACAGTCGAAATACGTGAGTGAAGGTCGCCTGTGGTGCCTAATTGTCGTTAAAAATGACAACGTCTTATCTGAGGGGATTGATGTAATAATAATTGCATTCAACGATACGAGAAACGCTTCTTGGGGTTAGTTTCATGAGCTGATCGAAACCTGAAAAGAGAAGATGATATTAATATATTAATTTCTGCTGGCTGTGTATACAAGTAACTCGAATAAATAGGATACGTGAAAAGAGGTCAACAATGAGCGCTAATAGAACTAGCGAACTATGTGTTAATAAATCAGCTCAAACCAAAAGGGGGTAATATCACTAAAATGGGAATAAGCTTATAGGACGGAAGAGTTCATTAATTTATTTGATTGAGGAGACATCCCCACGCGCTTGGAAAAGGCTAGTTGAAGAGAAACGTTTATTAATGAGTTTTAGTTGAGAAAACTGATAAAAAAACACTAAGGAATTAACAAAAGTGATAACCGGTCTTGTCACACTATAATTCTTAAGTGCCAGTTTACGTAATAGCTAGACTGCCACTATGTAAGCATTATAGTATATATTATACAATTCAGTCTATTATTAATATATAATTTGAACATGTAATATTATATATACGTGTATATATATATATATATATATATATATATATATATATATATATATATAAGTACATACATGTGTGTGTATGTTTGCCGACATAAAATAAGCACGTGTGTCTTATATAACTACAATAA
>OY744517.1:170849540-170899540 GCA_963556195.1 Sepiola atlantica | reverse complement strand
GAGTCTTAATAGTGATAATATATTGCCTCAGTCTCTCTCTAGACACAAGAAATGCATCATCCCGGTATAAACCACCCTGCAGGTGCCAAAATTCGAACTTCAGTTCTCTTAATAGGAATAGTACCACTAAGTCAGTAACCTGGGCAGAGCTCGAAGCTCCATAGTAATATCGAAGGTATTAGGTGTGTCTTTTCTAGTCCAACATCTATTGTCAAATTCCAGTAGGGATCTTCTAGCTAGTATAATTTGTCTAATGTCCAGATCAGTAAGATCTGCATTGTTCTTAGCGAAAATGAGTGCTTTGTTAGGAAGAATTAGGGAATTGAGATTGCAATTGGACTTGTTCCTAAGGTTTAGAAACCAATTGGTTACCCAATCGGAAGATTGCCAGATATAAGTTTTGTCTTTTAAGTTGCGGATAATTTTTCTAGGATTTTTTTATAATGGTACTTTAGTCAGATTCATATGGGCATATTAATCAAATGGAGGGGTTATCCTCACATTTTTGGTCCTTTAAAGTACATCTCAGTGTAGCCGAAAGTTAAAATCTCTGTGTAATTGAGAATTTTCATAGAAGCTAGTAGGGATGTAGTTTCATTATTTAAGACATTGAATATCTTGTTAGCAGTGGTTTTATAGCATTTATTTATATCTTTGTTGATTAAGTGTTTGTAATTTGTTTATTTCAGTTTGTAGACGTTTTTTTTTTGTTTTATCTGCAGGGTCAGTTATATCGAGGCACATTAAATATTTTATCAAACAATTAAAACTTTTCGAAGCAAAAACCTTTAGTTATTTATAACCTATCCCATATTGCTGGCCATGTGGTTCCTGATATAAAACTGTATTTTCTCATACTTTTATGAACCTGTTCCAAGACGTGTATTCCAAGTATGATAATATAATTGAGAAAATGTCATGCATTACATTTACGTTGATTTTAAATAATTCTGAACTCTATAATTCTTTATACAGTTTGTGAGATACAAATCCTTTCAATGGAATTTTCATGTAACTTCTTTTAGAGAAGTGTTGAAAAATGGATCGCAAAACCATTGATTTGCCATATCGAATTAACAATCAGCAGCGATTTTTCTATTTTTTCTGTTATTCAAGTCACACCGATAATAATATCTGATTATATATAATGATTTTACTAATCGTCATCTTTGTTGCGAATAAAGATTATTTACAATTTTTTTACAATTGCATACTATCGATTTAAGTTAAGTCATTTGATTTTATCAACATTGATTTTGACAGAATTATTTAATTCTAAAATGATACATTACCGCTTATATTCAAGAGACATTCATCTTCTGACTTTTATTAACCTTATTATGTATAACATTAAAAATATGACAATTCTAACTGGATTCTTCTTGCATTGAAAAATCTAAAAAATAATCATAACTAAATACACATTGCACCTGTTGATAGGCATATGTTGCCGAAGAGAAGTAGAATTATTTACTTTAGAAATCAAATGAAATAAAGTCAAATACAATTAAAGTAAATAAGTTATTAAATGAAATCAAACCTGTTTTACTGATGTGTCACTACTTGACCAGTTCAACAAAAATAAACAGAGAAGGTTTAATTAAATGAGTGGATCGTCTCTTGATTTTACAGGAGTTACAAATCATTTGTGGAATAAACATCTCCATTGCTATTCTCCCGCACGCATCGTACGGATTTTTAAGTATTCAAAAGCTACTGACCTTTTTGGCTAAGATCAAAGTGTAGTATTTGTTCCGATGGATAGTGCACCCTATATACTGGTATTGTCTTGGCATTCGGGGCTTGATTTACGCCGGTCTATGGGTCTGTCCTTTGCTGTCTAGGAGGTCCACCCTCCCAGGCTTCGCCTCCCCTCTTTGGGGAGGAGTAAGTTTATTGCTTACTGCCTGAGGCGCCCCTACCGGGGAATGCCGACGGGGTTGCCGAAGCAATTTTTTAACCCCGCTTTCCCGACCCGACCTTGGGTCACATCTTACTTGTGGGAGTAAGATAAAAACTGGCCTTGTGCCTAACTCCTGGAGAGGAGTAAATCAATACAAGTAACATTTTCGAATGTTTTCATCCCTTGAGAATCGCCATTACACACATTTCCAGTGCTTTACAGTCATTCATGGTCTCAAATTCCTAAAATCACCAACAGTAATTCGTTGAACATTACCGCTATGAAATATTTCATATATAATTACCAAATTCGTATCGTACACCCTGTTTATATATATATATATATATATATATATATATATATATATATATATATATAAAAGAAGTGTGGTAAATAAATACCATCAAAGCTTGTTATAGATGCAATATGTATTTTACAAATAAGAAAAGACAAATCGAAGACGATTTTTTTTTTCCTCTTTTTATAAACCAACATTAAGTATGTATGTAGTTTATAGTTATACAGATATTTCGCTAATAAAATTAGCTTATTCATTGTAGTTGAAAATTCCGATGTAATTGGAAAGCCCGCTTCTGTTGATGTCAGCCGGCGAGTGGGATGTTGTTTTTTTTTCCTCTCTCGTATGAAATCACGCAAGCACGTGGAAGGTTATAGTTTAAAGGTTCATACTTTTTTTTTAATAAGCATCCGTTTGAAATTTAATAAAAAAGAAGTGTGGTAAATAAATACCATCAAAGCTTGTTATAGATGCAATATGTATTTTACAAAAAAGAAAAGACAAATCGAAGACGATTTTTTTTTTCCTCTTTTTATAAACCAACATTAAGTATGTATGTAGTTTATAGTTATACAGATATTTCGCTAATAAAATTAGCTTATTCATTGTAGTTGAAAATTCCGATGTAATTGGAAAGCCCGCTTCTGTTGATGTGAGCCGGCGAGTGGGATGTTGTTTTTTTTTCCTCTCTCGTATGAAATCACGCAAGCACGTGGAAGGTTATAGTTTAAAGGTTTATACTTTTTTTTTTAATAAGCATCCGTTTGAAATTTAATAAAAAAGAAGTGTGGTAAATAAATACCATCAAAGCTTGTTATAGATGCAATATGTATTTTACAAAAAAGAAAAGACAAATCGAAGACGATTTTTTTTTCCTCTTTTTATAAACCAACATTAAGTATGTATGTAGTTTATAGTTATACAGATATTTCGCTAATAAAATTAGCTTATTCATTGTAGTTGAAAATTCCGATGTAATTGGAAAGCCCGCTTCTGTTGATGTGAGCCGGCGAGTGGGATGTTGTTTTTTTTTTCCTCTCTCGTATGAAATCACGCAAGCACGTGGAAGGTTATAGTTTAAAGGTTCATACTTTTTTTTTAATAAGCATCCGTTTGAAATTTAATAAAAAAGAAGTGTGGTAAATGAATACCATCAAAGCTTGTTATAGATGCAATATGTATTTTACAAAAAAGAAAAGACAAATCGAAGACGATTTTTTTTTTCCTCTTTTTATAAACCAACATTAAGTATGTATGTAGTTTATAGTTATACAGATATTTCGCTAATAAAATTAGCTTATTCATTGTAGTTGAAAATTCCGATGTAATTGGAAAGCCCGCTTCTGTTGATGTGAGCCGGCGAGTGGGATGTTGTTTTTTTTTCCTCTCTCGTATGAAATCACGCAAGCACATGGAAGGTTATAGTTTAAAGGTTCATACTTTTTTTTTTAATAAGCATCCGTTTGAAATTTAATAAAAAAGAAGTGTGGTAAATAAAAAAAAAAAGTATGAACCTTTAAACTATAACCTTCCACGTGCTTGCGTGATTTCATACGAGAGAGGAAAAAAAAAAACAACATCCCACTCGCCGGCTCACATCAACAGAAGCGGGCTTTCCAATTACATCGGAATTTTCAACTACAATGAATAAGCTAATTTTATTAGCGAAATATCTGTATAACTATAAACTACATACATACTTAATGTTGGTTTATAAAAAGAGGAAAAAAAAATCGTCTTCGATTTGTCTTTTCTTTTTTGTAAAATACATATTGCATCTATAACAAGCTTTGATGGTATTTATTTACCACACTTCTTTTTTATTAAATTTCAAACGGATGCTTATTAAAAAAAAAAGTATGAACCTTTAAACTATAACCTTCCACGTTCTTGCGTGATTTCATACGAGAGAGGAAAAGAAAAACAACATCCCACTCGCCGGCTCACATCAACAGAAGCGGGCTTTCCAATTACATCGGAATTTTCAACTACAATGAATAAGCTAATTTTATTAGCGAAATATCTGTATAACTATAAACTACATACATACTTAATGTTGGTTTATAAAAAGAGGAAAAAAAAAATCGTCTTCGATTTGTCTTTTCTTTTTTGTAAAATACATATTGCATCTATAACAAGCTTTGATGGTATTTATTTACCACACTTCTTTTTTATTAAATTTCAAACGGATGCTTATTAAAAAAAAAAGTATGAACCTTTAAACTATAACCTTCCACGTGTTTGCGTGATTTCATACGAGAGAGGAAAAAAAAAACAACATCCCACTCGCCGGCTCACATCAACAGAAGCGGGCTTTCCAATTACATCGGAATTTTCAACTACAATGAATAAGCTAATTTTATTAGCGAAATATCTGTATAACTATAAACTACATACATACTTAATGTTGGTTTATAAAAAGAGGAAAAAAAAAAATCGTCTTCGATTTGTCTTTTCTTTTTTGTAAAATACATATTGCATCTATAACAAGCTTTGATGGTATTTATTTACCACACTTCTTTTTTATTAAATTTCAAACGGATGCTTATTAAAAAAAAAAAAGTATGAACCTTTAAACTATATATATATATATATATATATACATATATATATACATATATATATATGATATATATATATGTATATATGTATATATATATATGTATACATGTACATATATATATGTATATATGCATATATGTATATATATGTATATGTATATGTATATATATATGTATATTTATATATGTATATACATATATATATATATATTTATATATGTATATACATATATATATATATATATATATATATATATATTCATAGTTATCTCAAATTTATCTATAAAAGATAATCACAAAATTCATCAACATTTATCAATATGTAGCCAGTTTATTTACATTAAAGCTATTGTGCGTCTGATGTAGTTCACAACATATTTCTTAACAGTGAATTACCGGTGTGATTGTAAAAGCGTGTTTCATATTTAGAAATACTATAATTTTATTTTTAATGCCTCTTCCTTTTTTAATTCTTCACATTTCGTGCATTACCAACCGATGCTAATTATTACGATGGTTTAGTTTTTCTTTTTTAGTTACTGTTCTTTATATGCCTTCCATTTCCCATGCAAATTCTGACAAGCAGTTAGTACATTGTCGTGTACAATGTCTGATTGAATCGTAAATATTCTAGCAGTATAATTTACAAATAATTTATTTTAATCGTACAACTTATAGTATTATCTACACTTGAGCTAATAGACAAAAATATTTATATATAAGATATATTCATCATTAAAAAACACTTAATTTTTTGTCAGTTACTGCTCGATTCGCTTGTTTAATTCCTATTCCAATTCTATATGTTCTGGCCTATTTGACACTTTTTTATTAAATTTTAATCTCGCGTATATCACTACTTTATCAGAAAACGGGATTTGTTTGTACAATATATAATAGTAACACTCAATTAAGTATGATCAATAAGAAACTGTTCTATTCAACTATTAGTATCAGTAAAACGTTCATAAAACTCAAGGATAATGATTATATAATATATTTCAATATTAGACAATATTTTGGAGACGACGTCTTATTAATATTATTTATTAGTTTAGGATAGTTTTTTTTTACAAATTGTTTGTTTTTATCTTCAAAGTCGTTGTTATCCACGACATTATTCCTTTTAAAATGTTACATTCCCCAAAGATTACAAAGTATGACGAAAGTCATATGATGAAGGCTAGACAAGTCAAGGATCGAAACATTCTGAATATCACAACAGTCAATATAGGGACAACAGTAGATATTTGAGTAATATGAAGAAATTGTTCCCATTTGGAGTGAAATACTTTTTTCCTCACTTTAATTCGTATTTCTTAATAAATATATACTTGTTCAGTTTTGTGCTTTCAGATGATAAAAAAGATGACTATTCCCTCTTTGTATTTTACAAATTAAAATAAATATGTTATATCACGTTATTAAACATTATTAGAAATTTACATTACCTCTTTTAACTTTTAAATGGAATAATTATATCTGGTTTTCTTCATAAATGTGTTCTACCATACCAGCCAATGTGGCATTTGTATAGCTATGCTCATTCATCCTGACGTACACGATCAGCATGCTTAATCAACTTTCCTACAGGACGAGGGGCAACATTCCCAAACCATCTTTTAGTATGAGTAGAAGTCTGTAACTGCATGATATTTCCAAGATCAATAAAAACGATATGTCTTTGAAGATTCACTCAAATGAGTATTGAACCCATCGCGTGACGTGTCCATTTCACGCTCTATCATCACAAATGTTTAAATTAGAGATGGATCCTTCACAGCCGGGACTCGCATAATTTAGGATTTGTATGTAGATATGTTTAATGTTATTACTGATGTGTGTTATCATAAAACATACTACGTTCCCTGCCACTCCCCAAAGAAGTTTCGACATAAGATACCTTGTTATCAAAAGACTCAGATAGGAAATTCAAATTATCCTAAGGAAAATAAAATTTATGTTTATTTTTCTCAGTGCAAACTGGCCCTAACGGGCGCACCCGGGATTTGTAATATAATTTCAAGAAAAATTTAGATATCTCAAAGTAATTCATTAGAATGGGTGACTTAATTTATAAAAATAGAAATTAACCTTTTGCTCTAAATTAATTAATTTTTAAAAAATATTATTTTTATTTCAATGAGTAATCTATTAAAATCGAGTAGTTGTTTTTTCAGAAACCGAAATGCATTCTAGATGACTTAATTACATTAATAAGCATGTGTTGTAACCAAATAATCTAATCTAAATATGATTCTAAAAAGTGTCAGTTTATAGCGATAAATAATGTGCATGTAACGTAAGTGTACTTTTTGACCCGGAAAGTGCAAAAATTAAAATAAATCTGATCAACATTGGGTATGTTCAAAACAGCAACCTTTCACTAAATAACAGATGTCGGAAGTGATGAACACTGTAGGCACAAGTGATGAACACTCTTTCTCCCCGAGTAAGTGTATTTCAATTTTTAAAACTGTCTGTGTCGATTGCCGATGGTCATGTTGTCCTAAGCGTTTGATCTCGTGACTCTAGCCTGAATATACGAACTGCGTTCGATCTAGTGCGACCGCCTACCACCGCATCATTGTGTGTGTCGATTGCCGACCGCTGTATGGTCCTGAGCGTTTTTCTCGTAATTTATGCTTGAACATTCGAACTGCGTTCGATACAATGCGACCGACTACAGCCGCATCTCCTGCACTGATGAGTGTAAAACCCCGAAAAGATATCGTCTGTAGGTTAAAAAACACTTTAACATTTAAAAATAATATATATATATATATATATATATATATATATATATATATATATATATATAATGATATTTATGTTTAAGCTCGTTATTGTAATGGGTTTTTATCGCGTTTCATTTAATTATATTAATTAGTGATAGAATTCGGTAGCATGTGTTGGCTTTACATCCAAAATAGTAGATTTTCAATTGTAATAGGCTTTGAAATAGTTAAGATATACACTATTGTGATAGCGATTTAACGTTGAAAGTTAGCTTAAAATAGGTCTGCTTTCGGAAAAGTTGCAACAAACGTGTAGATGATAAAATAATCGATCAATCAATTTAATCAATTTTACTGGACCCAAAATATCAATATCCAGCAAAACATGTAAAAATACAGTTAGAAGATATATATATATATATATATATATATATATATATATATACCGTATGAATGTTTGTCACAGGGGACTTTAAACCGTGATATGATAGGTATCATCATGACCTCCTCTAGCACGCTGCTCCAGAGAGTAGAGGCCCGGGCAGAGTATAGTGCCTTTCTTCTGTTGAGATGAAAATTGCGATGGTAATGATGTGGGTAGGGCGCATACCGCAACTAGGTTTTGGCGTCGAAAACTCCACCAAAGGTTGATGCGGTATTCCAGAATTAGGTTCTTTCGGATCTTCTGGTGCTAAAAATAGAGGCAGATTTAGTCTTTAAAGCGGTTTTTGTGGGTAAGCGGGGAGAATTACCTCATTATTCTAGTTGCAAGCCGTTGAACACGCTCCAGGTGTACGATATATTTTGGGGGATAGGGATTTGTTGATTGGGTTGTTATGATAATATAAAACTTGCAGCCTGACACCGGTACTTCCGACCGGTGCTGATTTGCCTGTAAGAAGCTACGAAATCAAAGAACAGAGGATAGACACTTGTGTTTTGCCAATTCATATGCATCTTTATTTTGATGCTTTATTTTGATAGTGTATTTTCTGAAACAACTATTAATAGATTAAGGTATTTATCTAGCATCCGGTAAGCAGCCAATATATCAATGTCTCATTTTATTTCAATGTCTCATTTTATTTCACTCTAGATAATATAATATAGAAATCTCTACATGCGTAGGCACGGGATACTGACAAGGTAACCCACTCAAGAACGGGTCGTATATCTACACCAAAAACCTTAGACATTTCCAAAAATAGACAGTCATCGTTTATGTCAAACATTAGGCAAGACATGGTACAGTTACAACTAGATTATACAAGAATGCAATACTATTCTAGACTCAGGCACACGTATTTATTTCTCTGTCATGATCCACATTTGAAACCAAATAAAATAATGACTCAATAGAGTGTTTGCCCCTCACTGTTACAATTGTAATATATCCTGCATATCATTTTTATTCTGTCCATAGACAAATTCGCGACTCAATGTCCTCTCACTGACCATCCGCCTTCCTCCTCACAAGTCAATAATAAATACAAGCAAAACGTATAAGATCAGAGACACATTCCAAAGTGTAGAAGAGAATCCATTATAGACTAATTTTATTTTAAATCATTTTTTCTGTTATAATCAAAATTATATATTTTCAAAAAAACAAATATTAGGTGGTTAAACCTAAATATCGATTTACAGTGAAATTCTAAAAAATTACATTATATAACCTACTATCAATCACTTCACAGGTATTTTCTATGAAAGCAGGTCAAAGTTACTCTAGACACATGTCTACACTTTTTCACTGACAACCTAAATACAAAGGACGTAATAAGACACGCTCACTGTATAATCTGTGCTAAGAGAGATTATCCAGTTGCTTGCAAATTACATCTAGATACACAACAACTTTTCCTTTTATTGGTGGAAAAGAGAAACCTCGTATAATATTTCATTTTTATCATCAATCAAAGTTTTTGTACAAGTTATATATTCTTATTCCTTAATTTATATGTTATCATATTCCTTTACTAGTCAAAACTTGCAATATAATGGTACAATATGGAATAGTAAGGATTTTATCAAATCTATATTAACTTAATTGACACTGCTAATTTAAATCAATAGTTTTTCAATAATTTCCTGTCGTCAATCTTTTTTAAGAACAATTAGACTTTATCTTATAGTGATTTAAGATCTTATTTACTCGACAAAAAGCGGGCATTCAGATTAAAAAACAGAATCTTTAAAGTAAAATTGAAAAAAATGTAATCTAACGACTTTTGTATTGGCTGAAATGTATTATAACACCTCTATTTCGCCGTTGACGTTTCCAGTACTTTTCTAAAAAAATCCTGACAGCGATTTTGCATAAATTCTCGCCTTGATATTGTACGGATTCTATCTGGGAACTGACCTTAAAGACGTGATATTCATGTGCCAACTCGAATTTGTTCAGTTATGTTCTGAACTTTTAGGAACATCTATGTAATATGTCTTTTGCTCCGTAATAGACATTACATAACAGTATGATATGACTCTGAGCTGTAATTTTATTTATTTATAGCTGTATTGCAATGTATTAAATATGTGATAGTGAGCTTTGTTTTGATTTGGAAATTGATTCTACTAAAATCGATCTGAATTTTTTTAAATAATTGTTTTTTTCTATAATCATATATATATATATATATATATATATATATATATATATATATATATATATATATATATAAGTTAACTGAGACATAGAATAAACAGCACGTGATGTTACTGAAACAATATATACACTGTGCAAATGAATATCTATAAACTTATTTTGTGTCGACATATAAAAAAAGTATTATTCTATTTAATTTTGTTCATAATTATCGGTATTTAAAATAATTTAGTTAATTTGAAACGGTGTTAGTTGAAAAAATCATTTAAAACGGGAAATAAATCTAATTTATACTGCGTGTTTAATTTCGGATTCTATCTCAGTTACAACTTTGATTGAAATGAACACATTCGGTATTGCTCGCCTGATTTCGAGGTTGGCAAGTACTGCTTGGTCTCTCGGTTCCCTGATGGATGCATATGTGAACACATCCAAGAACGTCTGCATAAACATAATACGCAGGCATTGAACGATTATTGGTGTGGAAGTTGCCCAAAGCGTCAGATCAATGATTTTAAGCACACCTTCAACTGTGCATAAAGACGACAGACACGTGAGAGATGTTTTTATAAATCGAGTTTGGCAAATATTCATCTTTGACGAACGAAAATAAAGTATAATAATTTAATAAAATTTTCATAATCCTCCACTTTCTTCGTTTGCTTATGTTTAATATAGTCAGGATTTTACAATGTTTTATGGAAGTCGCTCCAGACAAGGCAGGAAGCCACTTGATATAAGGAGATAGAAACTACTACTTCAAGGTAAAAAACTAGCCAACGATAAGTGTTAGATGTACAGTTCCATCAATAAGACTTTCGTTAGGGTATATCATAATGAATTATATGAGTCAATTAACAAAATAGAAACATTTCGTTGACATAACTCATAATAATATAGCTTATGCCGTCAGTTATATAAGCAAAGAAATAGCTTTTAACTATTTGAATATTTTGTTACTGCTGTGTTTATAAAGTGTTTATAGCAGAAGTAATGACAATATAACTACTTTTATTATTGTCAACACTATTGCTTTTACCATAGTTATCGTCATCTAGGTTTTACTACTATTGTTATTATTAGGTTTGGCAGCAATGGTGGTATTACCATTAGTTATATTGCCATTATTTTTATTTTTATTATTATTAGTTTTATCATTATTACTACTACTATTGTGCCATAATAGTTTTTTTCTCTACTAAATCATATTTTAACAATAGTTTTTAAGCCTTTAAACTGCCTTTAAACTCATGATGTCCTTCACATGTTTCAAATTGTTCTTACGTTTTAAATCAATATTAAAAGTTACCTGATAGATGTCTACCTCACGGTTAATCGTGTGTTTGCTTGCACCCTCATCTCCGTTGCTGGCCCGTGATCGTAGTGGTGCACCTGTTTTATGGGCAAATTCTGTCATCATGCACGAGAGAAAAAAACGTTCGAAGACAATTTTTGAGAGAGATTCCATTCTTTTATTTCACACTTCAATCGGAGAGATTTCCATTCGTCGGTTCGTTCATTTGAACTCTTTTCCTTCCTTCATACTGCTTGTGGAATGTGACGGATGCAATCGGCTATATACTTGTCCCGCCGTTGGGATCTTGTTCTGTGTCTTAGCCCATATCTGGCGATGACACCCATACTCTGTGCATTGCAGAGCTCATTTTTTGGACGTCTGTCCATCTAGCGCCTCCATGGAGAACTGACTAGAAAGCTCATTTCTCACCAGGGATTTGTGACGTCAGAGCCCTTTGACCCTTCAACGAATGTTATAACAGAAATCCATATCGCTTTTTGTCTAACCTATTTGATCCGAGCGTTTCATCTCGACCAGCATACATCCAGTGTTTATGATTCTCAGACATGAATCACTATGAGAACATTTTTGTTTGTCCCAAATTATATTGTGCACCTATTTTGCACTTCATCCTATGTATTTCGCCCAGTTCATAATTCATACTAGCTACTTTACCCGTTTTCAAAATACAGGGCCCGTCATAATGTAACACTATTATTATTATTATTATTATTATTATTATTATTATTATTATTATTATTATTATTATTATTATTATTGTAAGGATTATTATGGTTACCATTGTTATCATGTTTATTATTATCATAGCTATCATTATTATTATTACCATTATTAATATTATTGCAACCAGTAATTTTACTATTATTAATAGAATTATTCCTATTATCATATTTACAACCACTATGATTAATAGTATTGATATCTTCTTCTTTATTGTTATTATTTTTATTATTATTAGTATCTTCTAATATTTCTAGATTATTTTATTTTTATCCAACTATTCCTTATTATTAATTATTATCGATTATTATTGATTACTATTATTATTGTTATTAATAATATTTATCAATAGCATTACTTGCCATTTCTACATTATTACCGATATTATTATTATTATTTTAAATGTTTTATTATTATTATTATTATTATTATTATTATTATTATTATTATTATTATTATTATTATTATTATTATTATTATTGTTTAAACTAAATTAATTTGTTAGTGAATTTGATTAATGTATTAATTAATGAAATTTTGATGAGTTTTAAAAAGCCGGTTAAAACATAGAACAAAAAAACAAAACCAGTAGCCTAATGTATTAACAACATATGTACGCTGCTACTAATACTATCGCTGACTTATGCTACGTGCCTTTTTAACCCGAGACTGATTTTGAAACGTCCCATCTCATGTGTCTCCCTTTCCCACTTCTGACTCAATCCTAAACGACATCATTTTATCCCTATCTATCTATCTATCTATCTATCTATCTATCTATCTATCTATCTATCTATCTATCTTTTTTATTCATCTATCTACCTGTTTATTATATCTCTCTCTTTTTCACTTTTTTATCTTTTATATTTAATATTTTATATTAATATTTTTTTTTTACATTATTACTATTTTTTTATTATTTTTATTCTTTATTTTGGATTTTTGGATTTCTTGATTTTGATTTTGAGATTTTGAATCTTAACGGTCCCAACAACGTGACTTTCCAAATTTAAATTTCAAATTTATTTTCTATTCCTCCATTTCATTCTTTCTAAATATGATCTAAGGTTGAGATCGGATTCTAACTCTGCCTGATGAGATCTCAGTTTGTAATAGCTGTTGATCTATAGCATCTACATGTCAGTGTCGCAGAGTTTGTACCTGTCTGTGTAAATAAAAATAATCATATATATATATATATATATATATATATATATATATATATATATATATATATATATATATATATATATATATATTAATTCGACATTGTATTTTTTACTATATTCATAATATTAATATAGTATTGATCGAAGAGAATTATTTTTTTTAATATAGTTTTTAGTTAGTTTAGGATTAGTTTTAAGAGTCAATTCTTTATTTTTAAACTATCTGTATTTTCTGTCTACGCAGGTTAAGAAAATGTTAACATAATCTGAAATTCACATTTTTCTGTGGCTTTACTCAAATAGTTATATGCAGCGCTATATCTTTTAATGGATCGTTCAGTCTGTCGCACTTAAATTTATTCTATCATGCTTCAGTGATAAATTGTGACATTTCTATCAATCAACACGCGTGCTAAATGAATGCATGTACATATACTTCCACGGAATGTGCTTCAACGAACTTACTGCACTTGGACCTTCTTAACGCATGTGACCCCAACCAAACTGACTACCAGCAAAATTTCAATTTGTCTGTGTAAAGGTCCACAGATGCCGGAGTACTTTCTATTGTAATAAAGTATTTACTGAAGCCGCCTGATTTTGGAATTATCTCCCTGCTCTCTTTTCTCCGATTGAACCCACAATAAACAATTTAAATATAATATAACATACATCTGGCTGCATAACAACTCTATCAATCATAGTATCTTCTTGCGTCTCAGTGACAATATGCTTTGTTTGGCGGAATACAAATTGTTTTTTTTTTATTTACAATCTATTCTATAATCATTCTGAGTCATTCAGTGTCATAAGTGATTTCTTACTGATGACGACTGTGACAATCCCTGTGACAATAATCCTACTGAAAATCAAACACACACTCTGTTCGCTTTAAATAGAGGTATGGTAACTGATACTGGTCTTCAGTCTTTCCATCGTTTGAAACTCTCCACGGACATTTCCCGTCGTACTAATTTATATTTGGGCAACTGAGTTATTCGCCGAAGAGTATATTTATAGTATATAGTATATTGTATAGTGGTTCTAATATATACTCAGTTTTAACCCAAGTAGCCTCAATAACATTGGGATTTGCTTAACATGCTCTTTACCCCATTTTAATTGTGATTTAATCTAAGTGACATTTTATTTCAACTCTATTGTAGTTGGCCAGAGTCATGTGCCTATTTTCTTTAATATTTCAACTGTTTTCGTCAGTGACGTGTTTTCATGGTTTCAATTGGGTATAGTATTTTTCCAAGTTCATGTGAGGGTCCTAATTTTTATTACATTGTCATTAAATTTCTATTTTTTATCTCTTTTGGATTGGTTATTCTCATATCTGATCATTTAGCTTACATAATGATTTCGTTTTATATTTAACATTCTCACAGTTTATTTTACGTATTACATTTTCGATTAGTGCATGTGATTGTATGTATACTATTTTTGTGCGTGTTCAAAATATATTATTTTTTAACAATTGCCTGTTCCATTACTGCATGTATTTGTGCGTATACTATTTGTTTGTATGTTCAAAAGGTTTTAGTCTTAACCAGTATCTTATCTACCCAGACATGTCTATTTTTCTTACCTCTTGAACCAGCTTGCTTCATTCACCGAGTATGTGCTTAACTGTTTTGATTCTTTGTCTGCGTGGTATACATTTTGGGTTTTAGTGTTTCGTCTATCCTGGTTTTATGTATTTTACTTGGTTCGCGTTGTTTCGTGCAATTTTCAGTCAGGATTCAGTTTCTAATGTCAGATTCTGATGTCCATGTTTCTTTGGCCTGACTTATAAAACATATTTGCTTTTCATACTAATTCTTCTTCATCCGCTGTTTTATTTACGTTTCACTGTGGTGTGGAATGTTTGCATTTATGTTGTCTCTGGTTGGGGTAATCAGTCGCTTTGCATCAGCACTATTATTAGCTATTCACTTGTTCACGAGTAGTTCGTGAATGGAAATAACAAGTGAGGTGCCTTGGAGTCTGGATGCCAACAAGCCGTTAACCATTGATTTTTTGTTAACAAAGACCACTGACCTTCTCTGGAACTTTAGTGGAGATAAGCCTATTAATGTTCCTAGTACTCTCCACACCCTCCCGTTCTGTGATTCTCTGTTCCATTTCATGGTAGTCAATGAGACTGTATTATAGATTTTTCATGCATTTTGAGGAGCCTCTTCATGTGGGGTAGTTTTGGTAATAGCATTC
The DNA here is from genome assembly GCA_963556195.1 of Sepiola atlantica. Lineage (NCBI taxonomy): Eukaryota > Metazoa > Mollusca > Cephalopoda > Sepiida > Sepiolidae > Sepiola > Sepiola atlantica. Next base: position 170,884,008 of record OY744517.1, on the reverse strand, counting down.
ATTACTAGTCTTTTTTATTTCAAATTATGGTCAATTTATACCTCTGGGTGGTTTTCAGTCACTGCATCGTCCATTTCCATTTAAGTATCATAGGTCTTTGATATGTTATTATCTAAGATAACATTAGTCCAGCAGGTATCTATGTTCGGTGTCATTTTCATCGTTTGTTAGATATAACCAGCCATACCAGGCCCAGTCTTAACTTAACTTTGATGCGCATACAATAATAGTATTTATCTTTGAATTTCGTGCGATATAAGATGTGTTATCACATATGGAGAGGGGAGCAGTTACAACAATATGAGTCAACTATTGAGTAAGAATCAATCAGAAATGTGTTTTACAAATGAGTCACAACATATCAAGGTAAATATCCACTCATTCACTCGAGGATAAGTGTTAATAAAATGGATAGATTGTCAGTTCGAATGATGAATAATAATATAAGAGTATTGAAAAGGATAATTAGAATGAAAAAAAAACTTTTATTTCTTATTGGATTGGTTTATGACAGTTATTTGTTGACATTGAATTTGAAAACGGTAATGTTGCAGTTTCCATGGAAGCATTTCAATGGTGATTTGATCAACAAACAGGAAGCACTTGAAAATAAACTTTTCCATAGAAATCCCGCCTGAAATTAGGCACATGTAAGGAGAAAATAATTCTTATTATTACTATTCTGATACCAAATGATTGCTACTTGCGAATGGCTTATAAGGAGGAACCAGAGATTGGGGCTCAATGCAGCACATTCTATGGGGATAAAAATAGAGTAGATGAAGACCACCAACGTCTCTTCCGTGTGTAGGGGCTGTAAATAACGAAAGACATCTTCACCCATTAGATTTCGAGAGTGATATTGCACTCTGTCAATGCAGGAAGGTGTGCTCTGACAACAACTCCTCGTATCCAACAGCAGAATTTCTGCTTCAGATGTATCTGGCTCTTATATTGTTAGAGAAGTGCATAAGAAGGCAGGTACTTACTGGAGCGGTAAAATTATGCAATCAGTTTACAGTAAGCATAGCAAGTAATTAGATATATGTCTTCTGGTTTACATCCTTACTGAAAGTAAATCCTGAGTGCTTATCAAAACAGGACTAAAGAAGATAACTATTTATTTCGACGGTTAAAACAAAGATTCCAGCCTTGGTTGCCAAAGTAAGCTTCATTTTATTCATTAAAAGTGTAAAAAGTAACAAGTCACGTTTTCTCTATGGCACCACATGCTCCAAATCCGAGAAGAAAGAATCATCAAGCAATTTATGATCAATTGTCATTCAAAGTGTTGTCATAGACAGATATGTTGTCTGCATAGATGTAAAAAAATAACCTGGAAGTATGATTTGTTTGAAAATCATTTATGAAGATCATGAGAGGGTTGAGCCAAAAATAGATCCCTGAGAGACTCGAGTGTTGATAGTATGGGTTTCTGATTTCTAACGATACATTACAGTTTTATAAACCAATCAGGGAGGAAGGATTTACTAATCGATAAGACATTGCTAGATACTCTATAGAAATTAAGTTGGTAAAACAATGCACTTTGACAGAACCTATCAAACACTTTTGATAGATTGTAGGCTATAGCTCTAAAAGCAAAGCCCACATCCACAGATTCACTGATCCTATGCGGTATTGCATACAGCACGTCAGCAGCTCATTTTTAGGACTAAATCAATATTTCTTGCTACTTAGAATATAGCTTATGCTGAGATGGTTGTCGCACAGTTTAATAGAGTATACCCACATAAAAATACACAAATTACGTTTAAACATAGAATCGTTTTAGTTTGTCCCACCATACAAATTTGATAATATGATACATTTGATTAAAAACAGTACAAACATACATTTAGAGAGTGAGTTGTCGAAATAAATTTAAGCTGCGATGAATCTACGAATTTGTGCATTGTTAAGTTGCAAACAATATTATTGTCTCCTTTAATAGATTCATTTAAAGATGACAGGAAGGGTGTAGATTCATTAGTTTTGGCATTTCTGGATCGGCGAATTTAAGAAGTGTATAACCATCAATATTATCATCATTATCATTAATCATTATTATGATCATTATTTTGTATCATTATTATTATTATTATTATTATTATTATTATTATAATTATTATTATGGTTACTATTCTCATGATTATTATCATCATTATCATTATTATTATCACCATTATTATCATTATTATTATAAGTATTATTATCATTATCATTATCATTATTTATATTAGTATGATTATTAGTATGATTATTATGATAATAATAATAATTACTATTATTACTATTATTATTGAATCAGCAAAGTTAGATCTGTTGTTATCTACCATCACACGAACTTAAAACAGTATAACCAACTATACAACCTACTCTCAATCAAAAATGATTACATGCGTACCGTTCTCACCAAAACGTACCATTACGTATATTGATTACATTTATTAGTTACATCATTCAAGCAAACAATATAGACTATATCGAAGTAGATAAAACAGCAACTTAACAAAATCATTAAATAAACTTTGTAGCTAACCGAACCCAGATATCCCAGCTGTGACTTTAAGTAACTCGTTTCAAAAAGCACCCAAACCAGATAGAGTTTGTTTCAATATTCACATTTGCAGCTGTCAGGTGATTATTTTGATTTAAAATGACTTTATAGTTTATTTACAGATTCAAACAATGTCTTAACATTCTCTTATCCTTGATCTAATTTTTATTTTTCACTATTTTTCTTCTCGAAATTTAGAATAAAACACCAGATTGTTATATTTAACGATAAACCAAGCAATAGTTTTCAATCTAGCAATGTCAAAAGGTTTACTTATAAATTTAGATTATAACATTACATCTAGTTTATCATCATGAATCTCTTTCGAATCGTTTGTTGCATATCTTTTTAAAACTTCGCAATTTAAACGTTAAAAGAATCGTACACTGTGCATATAATATCAATATACCCATTCAATTCGGTTTCGGATTTTTGTAGATAGGGATTAATAATTTATATGTTGGGATCATTCGGACTACTGTTCTTATTCCTAGACTATAATCTCACAACGTTTCGCCCGATGTAACCTCCGACCGTCTTCTGTTGCATTTTCACAATGTTGGTAACCTTTATTCCCACACGAATAATGTGCCAGGGATGAAGTGATAATACTCAGTTTTCAGTGACATTCTTTAGACAGCGAAAGGTTAAAATTTCAGTACAGGCTGTGAATATAATAAAACTACTTTGTGGAAATCGCTCCAGACAAGGTATGGACACATTTAAGGAGCTAAAAATATTACTTCAAAGTTAAAAACTAATAAACGATGAGTTTTATATGGATATATTACGACCAAGAAACAGCAATTCTTCCCCCTTTTTCAGAAATACCGATCATGGAATGTGAGAACTAAAAGACAAAATAAGCGAAGCAAGAGTTACGAGGCTGCCGGAAGTAAACTCAACGTACAGTTTATGGTTTACTTACCGAAAACAATCTGCTCCCGTAGATTAAATAAAAGGTATAGTTAGACAATGCCTGATGAAGGTGGAAGGTTACATTAATCGAAACATTGTGAGAATAACATCGAAGATGGCGACAGTAGTCTAAATAATACAAATAATACAAATAATACAAATAATACAAACCATAAAATTCTATTAAATATTTCATCGGATTGAGTGTTCTTAATTACTCTTTTTCTATAATTGTTTCATTCCTTTAATACTATCTGAAAATTTTTACGCTATTTCTGGTCTTAATCAGATCTGACAAGTTGTTCCAAAAATATATTACTCTATTAACAAAAGAAAGCAATTTGTTAATAGAGACTTGTTTAAAACCGTTATCTTTTTTTCTGGTACCCACTTTCGTATTAAACGTATTTTTTCTCCTTTTATTACCTTTGAATGTTTGACATATTGATTATTTTTCTCTTCAAATCTGTGCATTTTTAAAAACTTGTTCGTTCTTTTCAAACCTTCGCACGAGCATAGGATAACAATTGCAAACCTGTGCCTTAATAATGTAATAGATAATGGGATTGTATTATTAAATCCCGATGAAGCCAGTCATTGTCATGATCCGGAACTAAACCGAAGACAAAAAGACGTAGATATGTCCCCATGAATATAATCAGTGATATGTCAACGTGACATTTGAAAAGATATTGCAGGAAAAAAGTGGGACATCAGAAGTACAAAATATACTTCTTGTCAGTGACGAGGATTATATCAAAAAAGGAACTCTATGTGTTAGTATATATTATATATAAACGTTATAATATCAGTACGGGCGCTTTATATAATTTCTTCTAATCATCCGATGAATTATAATTTTATGGAAAACATTTAAAACACGAAAAAATAATACTAACTTGATGATTGTAAGAATCAAGTAACCTGAGATGCTTATATCTTTATTTAGATGTACATGTACGAAAACATGGACAACTAAAATATGTAAGAAATGCAAAATCGAGATTTATAATATATATATATATATATATATATATATATATATATATATGTGTGTGTGTGTGTGTGTGTGTGCGTGTGTGCGTGTGTGTATGTGATTATTTTTATATAGAGAGGCATATACAAAATATGCGACACTGGAATGTCGATGTTATCGATCAACAGCTGTTAGAAACTGAGATCTCACCAGGCGGAGTTAATAGCCTATATTTTCCTCAGATAATATTCAGGAAGAATGAAATGGGAGAAAAAGAAAAGTCACGTGGTTAGATTTAAGATCGTTAAGAATCAAATATAAACTGAAATGATATAAAAAAATAAATAAAATAATAGAAAATATATAAATTATAAATTCATAGAGATAAGAACAGAGAGGGAATTGGAAGAGAAGGAAGGGAGAAAGTAAGTAAAAAACACACAGCTAATGTATCAATGTGTGATGAGTGTCAAAGACGCGTTGATATCGGTTTGAGGTTTCGATGTGTAGCGAGACACGTGTTCTCGTCTGGTTTCAATTGTGGTCTGCAATGGTGGTGGGATGTTAATACATTAGGCTGTAATCTTGTTGTTTATTCTTGTATGTATATATATATATATATATATATATATATATATATATATATATATATAGTGAGTTATGAAAATATATTTATGGCAATTAAATTACACAGAGGCTTCCGCGTTCCATCCCCGGAGAGAATCGTCAGGCTAAATGTTTTTTTATCGTTACGTTTCCAACAGTACTTAATTGCCATACATATATTATCATAATTTACTACCTAGCTTTACTCACGTATCGAGCACTGTTGAAGTACATACTGAAAATTAATACCTAAAAAAGTATATATCCTTATCATATTTTATGTGGATACATGAAATAATAATATATAAATATATATATGTTAAATAATTATGCTGATGGTTAAGATGATCATGATGATGATGATGTTAGCAGGAGCAACGGAAGTCTCGTTTTCACTTCCGTTGTGTTAGTATCCGCCCTCTTGCTTTCCAGAATTTGGTGCGTGTAGACGCATGTTAGCGACCTCCGTCTGGGACTCCAGTGGGGGCGTTAGGCATGAATTAAAATAGAAGTTAATGTACGTATTGCGGTGATATCTCTCACTCCCTCCGTGCCAGCCGACTCAAGACTTGTGTTGTGTTAAATAAATATTTGGAAACTCAAAAACGGCCTTTGGTTGTGTTGTGCTTTAAGATGATTGCAGCGTGCGACCATTACGATGAACGGCGTGCGGCCAACCAGGACGAAGCTGATACACCAGGTAAGCGAGAACTGCCACGACCCATGACGGGACGGCTATACAACATATATATATATATATAAATATATATATATGTGTGTGGGGGGGTGATGATTGCCACTTCTTTACAAAAGAAGGTCATCCCTACAAAATTGCATCGTCTGGTTGTGGTCACACAAATTGTTCAGTAGGCCCGACATATTTTTACAAGTCTTTATCGTTGATGGCCTTGTAGGGGTATATGTACATGTAGATGGCCATGCTGTGCGCTTGTACGACATGCAGAGCACGCTGTCCTACAAAGTCTGGTTTCAGCGACAAGCCAAAGCAAGATAACTGACAGACGATGTAGAGCACAGGTTTTATATCAGAGTTTCCGTCTCCTAGAGGGATGATCTAAGAAAATCAAAGGTAGGAAGTCATAGTTCCGATTTTCGCTTTCATCATTAGACACAACCGAACTTAGAAATCGAAACCTAAATCATTGCATGCGAAGAGCTGACTATTCTACTAAATCATTACATCGAACACAGAAGTGAATTACTGTCAGAGAACATGCCAACACTGTTAAGAGGTCGACTATTAGATAGACTAACGGACTCAACAAGGGTATATATAATTATTCCCACAGGTCTGATACTGAGAATAATCTTCACATTACATGACCTTTATTCACTGTTCATACGTTTATTTGATTCCATGCACATATTTTCTACAGTGAGACATTAGTCTGGGTTCTTCCTAATTGAATGATTTCATCGATGCTTTAAATGGTATAAGTGTGCGATGAATATATATATATATATATATATATATATATATATATATCATGGACGGCGGCACCGGAGGGGCAGGGGGGGATCTCAAGCCCCCCGCCTTTTTGACTTGGCCCCCCCCCACTTTACGGTCATCAATAATGAAGTTATATATGCATGTGTTTAACCGGGCCCTGCACCTTTTAGGAGCCCCCCCACTTTTATAACTTTTCTGCCGGTCCTGTATATATATATATATATATATATTATATATATATATATATTATATATTATAGATAACAAATACATTATCGATGTGGCTGATCCAAAAACTTAACTGCTATTCTTTAAATGTAACACTGTATTAAGTGTATAATGTAACATTATTATTGTCGATATAGTATTTTAATTTATACTTAACAGTATGCTTACCGTATGAATTATATATATATATATATATATATATATGTATATATATATACATACATATATAAATATATATATATACATATATATACATATATAAATATATATATATACATATATATGAATATATATATATATATAAGAAACAAAAAGATAAAGATATAATGTATATCTTCACAATAGGATCTATTATAGAAAAAGATGTGATGCTCAATATACAAGATCAATCAATTATATAGGTAAATTGTAGGTATAGGAACGATTGCTGCGTAAAATGAAGGTAGAGGAATGTTTTGTCTCTTTCTCTCTTCGTTCTCTCTCTCTCTCTCCCTCCAACTTTATATATATACTAGACCACCCGTGACCCGTTGGGTCAGTTTGTTATATTAACTAGGGAATTCATGTATGAGCGTGACACTTGTGGCATAAAGAAAATAGTTTTTTTTTACATAACAGAAGCATTTCTATGAAAGTATATTAAAATGAAAAAAGAATATAGATAGATTTCTATGAGTCGTTCTGTTTATTATAATTGTTTTTTTTTAAATTACAGTTACTGAATTATAAGTGGTTGGCCATACTTATAGGTAAATATGCACTGAACAGGTACCATAATACTTATTATAGTTAAATTCAAATTTTGATATATCATCTTTTAAATTAAATTGTTAGTTGAAAGTACAGAATAATAAAAAAAACACTCTCCACATGTTAATAATGGCTTTTTAAATAGAAAATGAAAATAAAATGTAACTTTTTTCATTTAATTTAAGCAAACATTCAGTACCCATTGTGTAAAATATTTAATTTGTATGTTAATAATAAGGTCAATACAATTAAGACAATTCTTTTCTATTTACATTTTTTGTACAATTAAAGTTTTTTAAAGAAAACTTTTGTTATCCTTTCGCTTAATTGAGACTTCTTATCAGGTTCTAACTCTCTTATATCCAGATTATTTATATTAATCCATTTATTTTATTGAATATGTATCGCTGAAAAGCACGGGTGCTTAAGCACTTATTGTACAGCAAATAAATATTGTATTTATATGCTAATAATAAGGTCACAAAAACTAAGACAATACTTTTCTATTTACAACATTTTTTGTACAATTTGAGTGTTTTAAAACAACTTTTATGTTTTCCTTTCGCTTAACTCTACTGAGTGCAACATATAGTTGACCATGTTGAAAGACAGGTTTGTCTAGATTAACTAAAACTTTATGTAAGGTCTGTCCTTGAGACTTATGAATAGTCATAGCAAATGCTAATTGTATAGGAAACTGGACTCTGGCAAACGGAATATTGTCACCGTCAGATAAAACCATTTTCAATCTTGGAATTAAAACGATTTCTCCTTCAAACTGTAGCGGTGGCCAGGGCGATTTGAGAAAGGAAGGGGGTACAGCAGGCTTTCTCGCGTACGTAACGAAAACAGAAGGAGTAGGAGTGGTGAAATCTATGAGAGGGAAAGTGGGAGGTGGTTTCGTTCACCGACCGCTAGTATGGCTGATATTAATAATGAGTGTTGTTTTTTTGTTTGTTTGTTTTTGTTTTTTAAAAGGGAGGAGTTTTTTTGAAACTGCGACAGACTTTACGAAGTCCTCCCGTTGAATGTTTTTAGCCGTGAAGAAAACAAAAAACTATTTGATGAAATTAAATGAAATTGTTTATATTAAAAGCGATATAAAAATTTCCAGAATGAAAAATTTGATGCGTTCGTTAATCATAATAGAGAATAACGGAATTGGAATAACAGATTGAAGACGATGCTATTTACGCATGCGCAACCGGATGTTGAAAACCGGAAAGCTGAAAGCTGATTGCAAACATACAAGATCAATAGACTTTTAGTATTATATAGATATATATATATATATATATATATGGATAGATAAGGAAGTCATGAAATGGATACATTTGCATAGTTTACATATTTATTAATCAAGTGTTCAAACAGGGAATACACACACAATAAGACATTTAAACCATGGCATTTGAAAGATAACGCTCTTTTCGTCAGGTCTGACCGATAGTAATTGAATATTAATTAACTACTAGAGGTGAATATTCTGAAAATGCAAATGTGAAAGAATTTATAAAGACATAGAAAGGGAAAAACATGCCTCAAATTATCGACGGAATGTTTTATAACTTCTGAATGATTCAAAATGCTACATAGTTTAAATAGAGAAGTCCAATAATGTGCTATGACTATCACAAATGTTTCCTGTTTCGAGAAATTTTGTTTTAAGGTCGCAGATAATCCCAGATGTTTTGGCCCGAGTGAATGTTGAAAATTACTCAGAGAACATAGAGCCTTGTGTAAATACATGCTTCAAAAGTAGAGGTGGCTTCCAGCATGAGACTTCAAATTTTTCGTAGGAAATAGATGTTGGAGATCAAAATTATTGTCAGATGTATAAATTGACCTTGATTTTAAATTCAAAATAGGAGTCAACTTTAGAAAATATTGAAAGACTTTGTCCTGAGGGGCCGTTCATGTGAATATACATATGAATTATAGGCTAGAGTAGATGGTGGGAGTTTGAATGGGTGTAGGAGTGAAAGGGGCTTACCCCAGCGATCGACTTAAGTAAGTATGAAATGAAGGGTAGGTATTTTTGGTGGCTGTCATGGTTATTAAAACAATTCGGGAGGAAACGTTATGGTGCGTTATGCTTATTGAGGTATGCGGTGTGGTTGTCGCAGAAGAATTTGAGTTGGGTTAGATGTTAATGTCGTATGAGGGAATGTTGTGGGAGGAGGTGGGATTGGGGCGAGACGACGAGCAATGAAAGAGAAGGGTGATATATAGGTTACTGTGCGTGGATTGATGTTTAAGATTAGCATTTAAGTTCAGTCTGGGGATAAAAGGTTACAACAGGGATATTAGGGGGGTTCAGATATAAAAAAAATAATGTTACCCCTAGAAGCAATTATTTGTGTTTTGTGATGTTTATGTTTCTTCTAAATATCGAGACAATAGGGAAATAAATATAAGGTCCTGTGATTAAGCCTTTTAACCAGCACATCGGTGCACAACATCCAAACTTTAACTACATTGTTAGTAATATCAAAGAAATAGTCTTAGAAACGAGAAGAAGTAAGGCTATGCAATAATAATATGAGCTTATATCCACATACACACACACACATATATATATATATATATATATATATATATATATATATATATATATATATATAAAGTATAAAGGTATACTCAAAAAAGAATAAAAGGGAAATACCAGTAGAGTGCTCAATTAAATTAAATTAAGAGCGTTATATTTTTATTTTTAAATACAGATATTAATCAGACATGGCCCAGTGGTTTGTTACAAGAAATGTGTGTATGTGTGTGTGTTTGTATACATATGCACACATGTATATACAGGCACCCATCTATATATTGGAATATTAGACAAACAACAAAGTAAAAATACAAATACCATCCGTGGCACCCTATCAAACATATGGGATACATGGGCCTTAAGTGGACGTACAAGAAAATAACATTGGTCGTTACGGGTTTGTCATATATTCCAATAATTTTAAATGTTATTGTGGGTGCATCTTGAGGTAAACTCTAATGCAACTTAATATGTTATATTATAAGATGAAATAAGGGAATTTAATCAAGAATAATCACTTATTGCGAATAATACTCTAACTATATATAGGCATCATATTATATATTTATGTATTATGTGGTGAGGATATAAGCTTATCAAGTTCTTTTGGAAGTTATGCATTTGATTGAGAAGTTATTTTTACGTTCGGTAGATAAAGGGAATTTAGTATATATGTTGGGGTATTTTTATGGTCTGTTGGAGGTAAGTTTTATGTAATGATTTTACAGAGATCAAGGTATATATCATGGGGAAAGTTGAGGTATTTCGTCAGCTCGTTTCCCTTTTGCGTATTTATATATACAGGCTGCCAGTTGTTCGCTCGTACATTAATTATATTTTTATATTTATTAGATGTTGTTATTATACTCGCTTCTGATGTGCATAATTGGCATGTTTTAGAGTTGTCTAAGTATGATTTCTTTTTTTTTTAGATAGGACCAGTTAATCGAAAAAAGAGTTGTTTTGTTTTACTTAAGTTTTTTAATTGGGGTTCTTAATCGGATGTTATTTCTATTATCATCGTCTTCCCTGTTAAAAGAGTTATGGTGGTTCGATATTCGATGTTTAACAAGTGTCGATGTTGTTCCTATGCATGTATTTATTTTAGGAGGTGATCCTGTTCCTATGTGTTTTATATTTCCAATGGTCTCTGGAGATATGATGTTATTGATATTGTCATTATCCTTACTGGGTGGACGGTAATAATTTTGGGAGGCTTGTTGGTCTACATTGTCTAATGTGGGATATTTTTGATGGATTACGTTGTTGTTAGAGATGTCTTCTCATATGCCTGGGTGGCTGTTATTAGGTGAACGGGAATGTGTATTGTGTTAAGTAGAGATTGGGGAGGGTTGTTCAGTTTACATTATTGGTTTTTATGGGGGTAGTTCTGTGACTGTGCAGGCGTTTATTACATTTTTGTCTATGCAATCGTTTTGAAGCGAATATTGCTGCTTGGCATATATCTTATGGGTGTTAACGTTTTTACTGTTAGATATGGCTTGGACTTTTTTGTAATTATTGCTTAGGCTAAATTAGTCATCGTTGAGTATTTTAATGGAGTTTTTGTTGAATATAGTGCTATGTTTGTGTGGGTATTTATAGGATTTATCAATAATCTTAGATAATGCCCTTGATATGTTTGTTTTTACATTTTTATTATGGGGGCGGGAACTAACAGTTTACTTTCCTTCTTATGCGTTTGTGGGAGGTTGTGTGTTTGGCATTTGATTACTTGTGTCGAGTATTAGTGCGGTTATTTTTATTGTTATTACAAGAAGGATGATTTTTATTTCTTTTCTTTCGTTTAGTGTCATATTGTGTTCTTATACTTTTTTTTGTATTCCGGCATTGGGGTGTATTTTTCTGATATGTTTTCTTCTGAATATCTAGATTCATGCAGTGCATTATTGAAGAGGTTAGAGTGTTCTTCAAAGATGAGTTCATTAGGTCAGAATATGGAGATTCTATTTGCAACTGCAGGAACTATTGATTTGATTATTGGCTGCGAGTAATTTGATTGTTTATGGACATAAAATAATGTAACGTTTGGTGTATGATATGGGCTATATGTTTCAGAGTTTAAGAATTATTAGGGTTTTTTTCTTTGGATCTATAGTAATAGAAAGGCCAACATTCTTGAGAATTTCGTGTAGGTTCTTAATAGTATTATTGTACTTTCTTGGTATTTCGTTAGACACAAACAGAGCAGCATATCTTTGAAACCCTCCTTAGATAATTGAAAATTTCAATTTAAGTTATCTAAGCAAATAAAAGCCTACCAGGTCAATGACCTTCGCAGTCTGATTCACCCATGAGAATATTATAATAGTCAGGAGTGTCGTTTCTAGTTCAATATTTATTGGCAAAATATAGTATACATCTAGCTAGTAGGATCACCTTAATTACTATATCAGTGAAGTCGGAGTTATTTTAAGCTAAAATTAATGTCTTATTCAATAGGATTGGGGAGATAGATTGATAGTAGTTATCGATGTCAAATGTGATGAAGTTCAATAGGGGTTTATTTGTTAGGGTTCAAGAACCAGTTAATTACAAAGTGATATGACTCCCACAATGAGAATATTATTTTTCTTGTATAGTAGGGATAATTCTATCGAATAGTGCTTTGTACTAATATTCCCTAGGCCTGATTTAGATTAACAAATTGATCTAATTTAGTGTTTAACTTGGAAATTAACTATGTGGACCTTTAAGGAAAATCTAGGGGTGGCCGGAGTTATGATTTCAATGTAGTTGCGGATGTTCATGAACGTGAATAGATTTTATTGCCTCTTTGTTTATACTGTCTAGAATTTGAGGAGGATTCATTTTTATATGATTTACAGAGTTCTTTGTAAATTATTTGCTTATATGTGTGGTGGTCCAACGCATAGTAGTTTTTTGTTTTATCCGCTTGAACAAAAATATCGGGTTGTCTCTGACTCTTTTAGCAAATTCATTGGTCTTTCTTCTAATTGAGTTACAGAAAACAGAAAAAGCGATGCGAGATCTTCTATAAATAAAACATTTATTATATATGTTTCATGATAAAAAGAAATGTTGAAGTTATTCGAATAATCGCTCGCTTTATCTGGTTAAAAAAACATCTGATTGATTTCTTAATCAGTCGATGCTTCATATAGTAGCCACCCAACCCCCACCCCAACGGATTTTCTTAAACTACCACAAACCAATGCGATTGCTATAATTACTACTATTCTGGCTAAAAAAACAAGATCTCTCACATTGCTTCGGGACTCTACATGCTCTCAGATCGGCCTCACCGACCTAGGGTGGCAACAATGACAACATAACACAATAATGAATAACTGTAACCGCTGAGGTAGACACCTGTGAAGACCCCAACGGAGTTTCTCATATACACGAGGCCTGTCTTAAACGTATCCGTCCTTAGGCAAGAAAAATATTTCAAAAATTTAACGGAGGTTAGGACCCAAATCCCCATTCAAAGTTGACCCCTTGTGCTAGAACACACTTAGCCCACCGATCCATCTACTACCGGAAAAACCTTTGGAAGTCATCGTATTGAATAGGTGTTCATCTCCGCCGTCGTGTTTTTTTAGGCAGGCTTCGTGTTTATATATATATATATATATATATATATATATATATATATATATATATGTATATAGTTTCAGCTTCTCTGCGATTTAACGGTAACCCGGGTACCGAATTTAGATTTTAAATTTTCTTCGTTTATTTTCTTCTTGTAATTACTTCCGGTGGTCGTTCTGTCGTTCGATAAATAGATAGTTAATTATTCTGTCGATCGACTTTACCCAGTATATTACACTTAAAAAAAAATATTTTTAATATTTTGCATTTTGATTTTCATTTATTTTTCCCGTTTCGTTTGTGTGTTATTATTATATTCCATTCATTTATGCAATTTATTTTGATTTATTTGTTTGCTGTGTGATTCTCCGATTAAAGTAAGACAGTTGTCATACTTTGACGGGTACAGATTTACAGTGTGTAGAAATAGGGAGTCTACTTTCAGTATTCTGGATTTTTAATTTCTAAGTTTGAAATCTGGTTTTTATATATACTATATCTCGTTGATAGGTAAGAGTGAGTGGTGGGAATTAATAACAATATAATCAATATATATATATATATACATATATATATATACATGCATATATATATATATATATATATATATATATATATATATATATATATATATATATTGAGATATAGTCATTGAAGTTGTTCAACCATTAAAACTATATGTTAAAAAACATTTAGTTCCAAGTCTTTCGTTGGAAGACTACTTTTACAGATAAAAGCTCGTGTCAAAAGCTATGTTATTCGTTGCCTTATCAATACAATCTGTTATAAACCTAATTTGAATCATTTTCAGATCAATAATAATTTTTGTATTTCTAAGTAACTGATTCGTTTTTAAGGTGTTGAATTATTTTAAATCGTTCAACATTTTTATTGACAAATCTAAGTACATTATGTTTCCATTCTTCAAAAGTAGAATGTAGCAATTTATGCTGTTTTGCCATAGATGTAGTGACATTATCTAATACTTTACTTATTTTCTTAAAACACTTCGTATAATGTAAAGATCAAGCTTCTCTATAGTTTGGGTCTTTACTAAGGAGTTTTCTTCACTTCGAATTTCCAACTATCGTCTTAGTACCGGTAATTATATGCTCTATGTCATTATCACATAAAAGGGATGATTTACATTCACGTTGTTATATGTATTTGATCATAATCATTTGTATTTATATCCTCTACTGTTTCTTTATAGTTAAACAAACTTATTCTGTATGGTTTGCCCTAACTTATATGTTACTATTTGATTCTGTTCTTCTATTTAAAGTTAATTTGGAAGTTTTTTAATGATTACGGGGTTATTAAATATATTAGGTACATGTATATCATGAAATCGTTTATTTTCATACAACACTACATATACATTTGGAAGTTGATTTTTATAACCTCAACAGGTGGCTTGTATAATTTTGTATCGATTATATCCATTATACCATTGAGTAAGTTGTTACCTATGGATCACATCCGGTTGTAATATTTTTTTAAATGCTATGTTCTTCAATACTTTCTTTTTGTATATATATATATATATATATATATATATATGTTTAATTTTACTTCAGTCGAAGTTCTCAGAAATAAAGGGGGCCCTTCCTGGGGCTAACACTTGATCTCTATATGAGATACATCTGTGTGTGTGTGTGTGTACAGTCCAATCTCGTTAATTAATGAACGGAACATTATGAGATTATGAATATATATAATCTACGCAACTCGGTGAGTAATATGGACACCTTTTTTGTAAACTTTAACATTTAGAGGGTGCACGTATATTATGTTAGTTATGTCTATATGTTTATATACATGTATTTTGTAGTACGTGATGAACTCCTAAATTTTCATGAACAAATCATCATGACTTTTGGAACATAGCTGCTAGACGTACATGTGAGTAACATGGTCTATATTTAGTTTAATTCTATATTATACAAAGGCAACTATAAAAGGAAGAAGTACTTCATGAAAATTCGAATTCCCCCAATGTGTGTGGAATTTTAACAATAGGTAGCAGACATGAATAAAATAATAAACTAAAAATACCCCGCATTTGGACCTAGTACTTCTCATTAATTTATTCGTTTGATATGTATCAGATGATTCTATTGTTGGCATTGGTTCCCCGATAATTTTCTAGATCGAAATCTTTATCGAAAGATATAATGCACTTACAGGAGGACCTACGTGAAGGTTTCCACTGTGGAACCAACAGTATTCGAACTTGGCACACCCAGGTTTTCAGTTCGTGTATTTAACCATTTAGCCACCGTAACCTCCTCGTACTCCTAATAGTCGTGTACAAAAATGCTCGAGAAATTAGTTTATGAATGAATCGTTGTCATACAAATATTTCAACATTTCTTTATATATATATATATATATATTACACTAATATTCTAAACACCAATCATATATTTAACATAATATTAAAATAAAACTTAACTTAATTTATATTCCCTGTGAAACTGTTTTTTTTTTGTTTTTTTTTTTTTTTTTGCTGCGGTCTATATCTGGCAGCCATTTTGTTTTGTATTATTCTCTACACAGTCGGAGAAGAATAAAATATTATTATTCTTCTGGTCTAATTATTTTTGAAAAAGGAGTTGTCTTTTCCCGAAATATCAAATAGTGATTTTTAATCACCCGGACATCACACGAACAGCTAAAACACTCTTGCTGTTATGTAAGAAAAAAAAAAAAAGGAAAAAAAAGGAAAAATAAATAGTAAGTCTTATATCGTACTCGATTTATTTTTATTGTTTTTGTTCCTTTCCTTTCAACTTGCATCTTACCCGGAATTGCATTGCCCACAGCCTTTCAAAAACTTACTACTACTATACCCAGCAATGCTTCAAGCAAACTACCATTCTCTATTATATATATATATATATATATATATATATATATATATATATATATATATATATATAATCAAGGTAAAACATTCACAGGGTAGTAATCCAAAGAATTTAAACCGGGTTTATAAAAAGTGCTCAATATCAAATAGAGCTTTTATATATGATTATTTTTTATTTACACAGACATGTACAAAATCTGCGACACTGGCATGTCGATGTTATCGATCAACACTTATTATAAACTGAGATCGCATCAGAAAGAGTTAGAATCCGATCTTTACATTAGATCATATTTGGAAAGAATCTTTCCAAATATGACCTAATGTTAAGATCGGATTCTAACTTTTCCTGATGAGATCTCAGTTTATAATAACTGTTGATCGATAACATCGACATGCCAGTGTCGCAGATTTTTTACATGTCTGTGTAAATAAAAATAATCATATATATTAATATATATATATATATATATATATATATATATATATATATATATATTAAGAGAGAGAGAGAGAGAGAGAGAGAGGGGGGGAGTAATTGAACGATTTATGACGGAAGACAATACAGTGAGGGGGAAACTGTCATATATATATAGAGAGAAGGAAACGTATATGATTTACCACGGAATAAGTTATCCGTCTAGCGACTGTAACACTAACCTTGAGGTGGGAGAATGTAAGAAATGGAAAAGCTGAAAATAGATCATCAGACAACTAAGGTCAGAGACAATGTCAAATATATATATATATATATATATATATATATATATACATATATATATATATATATTCAAAAGTATATATATATATATATATATATATATATATATATATATATATATATATATATATATATATATATATATATATCAAGCCAGTGCACACCAACCCAAAACTAAATCAATTTAACATGCTTTCTGAGGAAATTAATCGTAAGTACATACCATTTTAAATGAAGTATTTGATTATATGATAATAATAATAATTAACTTTGAGAAAATATTGGCAATATTATTAATAGCTTATTTGATTAATTTAAATACATTATATATATATATATATATATATTATTTGTAGCCCTAGAAAACCCTCTAGATTGGAACTGTAAATATAGTATTAACACAGCATGACGTCGCTATCTATATATGAATCGTTCCTTGCATTAAGTAGAACACTCTTATTATAATTATTAGTATCGTTATTGTTATAAGTATCATTATTATTATTATTATTATTATTATTATTATTATTATTATTATTATTATTATTATCATGATTATTATTAGTATTATCATTATAAGCAAAATTATTCTCCCTCTTCCAGTTCTATATTGCTGCCTGCATAAATAATGTTAGTGTAGCGTTTTCTAATAAACACCCGATTGTGACAATTTATTGGTACGTACGCTTAGCCCCTCTCTCAATGGAGGAGATAATGTCTGGGAGGGTGTTTTATGACAACACTACATATGCTACACCCCACGCTTAATTGAACACTGCATGCTAGTACTATATTATATTTATAGAAGTAATAGTATAGTTTCGGCTTAAAACAGACAGATACTAACTCTCCATTCGAAAGAAATTCGGGAAAACTCCATGTAATAGCTCTGTTGTTTTATGATATCGTCTGCTGCTTGTTAGCGTAATGCAAAGCTTTTTGTAAATAAATAAATAGAGCGCTGTAAAGATGGTGGTCAATGTTTTGGTAAAGACATTGTAATTCTCATTTAGAAGCGCATGTCCTGTGGCTTAATGATGAGGGCTTTCGATTATCAACTAGATATGTTTAAAGTTCTACCCCTAGATTGGAATGGGTGCTAGTCTAGCCGAATTAAAGAGTTTTGATACAGCGACAGAGTCAGCTTGTAAAGTACTATATAATCACCGCTTCTAGTGTTCATCACTGTCGGTAGATGATGATTTTAACGTAATGCAAATCTCTTTGTAAATACACAATTAGAGTACTGTGAAGGTAGCGATCAATATTCAGATAAAGACATTGTAGATATTATTTTCCAGCGACTATCAACTAGATGGTTGAAGATTCAATTCTTGGCTTCCGATAGATACTAGTTTAAAGAGCTGTGATACAGCCAAACCGTGGCTGAGTCTGTTACAATATGCAACGCAGTAAAATAAATATAGTGAACTTGGCTCTTACTATTATTTATTACGCGTTTTTATGATTATTAAATTGTTGTATTTTCACAATTTGCGTATTCTTCAAAATTTTGGAGTCAACTCGAATGTGATCTAATATTAGCTAGCAACATTCTCTAGTTGGGGTTCTTCTATGATAGGCTGGTTTAGATACTTCGTGGGTCAATCCCTAAAATGGGATTCGAATTATGTAAGTAATATTCATCTTGTCATTTTCCCGATTCGGTTATGCTATGATACTTTGAATCATTTGGAAAATCGATTTCTTACATATGTTAAATCAACATGGGACGGGTATTCCAGCAGATGCACACTTATTGCAATATACGATATTGTATTTCCTTATAAACTATACAGATGATGTCAGCTGGAGATTTAATTCAAATGTCACTCTTGTGTGAGGGTTCAATATCCGAACGAACGAGCGCAGTCGTTACTAAGCCTAACCCTAGCCCTAACCCTAACCATAACCCAAAAGCTAATTGCTTCCGCCAAAATTGTTCATCATGTCTTTATTTGTCTAGAATTTGTTTAAAATATGAGAAGATATGATTCTCTGTTAACCTTTTTAAATGACCCTGCCCAGGCCATAATAATTCATTTTATTGTCGATTGAATAAAATTTCGATAAATATCTGATGTCTTCATGCTAATACTCGCCTTTCATCTCGATGATCGCTGATTTTGTACATCTTAATTCATGTATTATCGATCTATCAATTTATATTCGATTTTAGGTGTATTTGATGTTGTTCATTTCAGTACTTGAATAATAATGGCTGATTTCTTCTAAGAAAAGGTAATCACAATACAAATAACAAATAGTCAATCTATAGTCATGTATGAATACCCCTGAAAATGATACATAGCGGCTTTGTTAAGCTCATTGAACATTAGTATTACACAAATATTTCGATATGTTTTTATTGTATCAGTACAGTATATATTGGTTTGTTATTCTACGAGCTAACACAGAACCGTTGTGAGCAAGTTATTTCTATGCAACATTTATTGCGACAAAGAGTAAAAGGCTGATTTGGTTCGTATTAATTCCTATTTCTTATCCGCACTCAGTAATCCGTTCGCTACTCGCTAAAACTCGTTCGTTACTCGCTCGTGTCAACTCTGAATTTCATTAACGTCTATTATTCTGAAGAGCAATCTTATCTTGGTTTATTTATTTCACATTTGCATATGCGCCAGTCTGACATAAAATAATCGGCTATAAGTATTCATTTGAATGCGCGCATTACATTGCAGTGTATACCTCTTTACAGTTTCCTATGTTTACTGTAAGGGGTCTAGGATTCAAACTCTGGACGTAAAGAATGTTAAACAGTATTTTTAGCAGATATCACAATATACGTACACATTTACATCATCAAAATGTTCGCAGAGTAATTTTATGTTGGTTGTTTACGAACTCTGAAACTAATTAACTTTGTCCGTTGACTGACGTCATGAATAATTATGTTATAGGTTACGCTGTTTTGTCTTCTTTAGGTACGTTTTATAGATTAGGTAAATTGAGAAATAGTTTAATTGATACCTTGATTAAATCCCCGAAGTTTATTTCGCATCCTCTACGTTTCAGATATTCTGCATCAGGTAAATTGTCTTTAGTTATGTAATTCACTCTGAATTATTCATAATCGCTCGGCTCAAGGCCAAGTAAATAAACGTATGGTGATTTTATGGGATGTATAAACTTAGTATATCTAATATAATTAATTTTCTTTAATGTGTATATACATTTAATAATTGGTTATTTTATATTTTCTCTTATTATTTCAAATTCTGAGATTACCTTTCTCTTCCTTATTAAGTTATTCTGCAGATGTGTGTGTGTTTATCGTGATGATTAGTACTATACAATAACAGCAGACACTTTAAATACCAGCACTGTCTCATCTCAAAACTATCGTCAAATGATAGTACCGGATCATTATATAAATTAAACTAGGCAGATATGTTAGATACATTGTATCATTCATTATTCTAAGATGTTATCATCTCAACATGAATAAAAACCTTTAAACAGGAGAAAACTTTAAATAAGTTTATTTTAATACTTTATCCTATACGAATTTAATTGTATTAATCTTATTCGGGGATTTAATTTATTGGCGGATATTTGGATTTCTGTATCGAGAGAATAAACACACCGCATATTTTAGCAAGCCAAATGTTCTCTTCGTTTGCCAAACTGTCAGATTCTGCAATATTATTGCCAGCCAGCACATCACCGGGAAACATTAAGCACAATAAATAACAAATTTAAGACATAATTGATTTAGATATAGTAGATATTGTGAGCCCATGGCAATTGGGCGTCACTTTAATTGACTTAGGGGAGACAATTAGTCTGTATATATTGATTTATTCATTGTAAAGACTCATTTTTAGCATTTGAAGTGATCTGACATGCTTTAATGCTTTCCACATTTTCTACTTATTTTTTTATTACGTGTTCTATACATTAAGATAAGTCTTCTTAATTCGGTGTTACTATGTTTCGAACTCATCAAAATGTAAAGAATTCATTTTAAATATCCCATTTACTAAATATCATGTATCAGCATGTCTCTATTCAAGTTCAGCAGTGAGGTTCACACTACTGATCAAGTTCTGAAAAGTTCAGTAAAAAAAACTATTATATATCCCTTCTATTAAAACAAAAATCTGTGGTAATCAGTCAATAAGATATTTTTGTCCAAAACTTTGGAATACAGTTTTTAGATCGGGGAACATTCAAGTCAATGCTGATTGCAAGAAGAATGTCAAGTTATCTTTTGTTAAACCTTTTCATCATCTTAAGAATGCGCTCAAGACACATTATCTATATGAATATTCTCTAGAATACAGAGCTATAGTTATTTCACATTTTGTTTTTCATCATTTATTTGCCTTTTTATATCTACTTACTCTATCTATTTTCTCTCTAACATTATGTTATTGTAAGGTATAGCTTCCCCCTCCCCATCCTCTTTTTCACTTTTTCACTTTTTTTATTGGTTTAAAGAAACAAAGGAATGTGATTGAGGGCAACCTTCTTAAGCATGAATTCATTTCGCTTGCCCAATATAGTGAAATAATTTGTGTCTATTGTATCTAGATTAGAATATGTGTGTTTACTGTAGTTCATTTTATGTTTATTTGTATTAGGGTTCAAGTACTTTTCAATAAATTTTTAAAAAATTCACTGAGAAATGGCGACTTATGTATTCAAAATACGCGACCTTCTATCGCGTGCGCCACATAGCGACGAATGTAAAACAAGCTTGTACGTCTTCTGCAAATTTTGATTTTTCCTCAACCAATCGCTAACTTGTTGAGTGATGAAAAAGTCTGAGGGTCATGATATCAGTTTAAGGTGAAGTACATTCGAACAACGGATTTTTTATTAATGAATTTATAAAACTTATTACTATTTGCTGTATTCGTGTGCTTATTTTATGAGAGGTTCAATTGAATGTTATTTGATGAAATTGCTCCTCTGATAGATTTCTAATCTAATAGCTTCTTTTCGTTTCCATGACTGCACCAATATGCAGTAATTTAAATATAATGTGAACAAACATCACTTAGGATGATCCTATGAGTATGGCTCCGAGTTCACAGTAGTCTTCTACGATTCAGTTGCGATGTGCCTTGTTTGGGGTGAATTAAGGAAGAAGGAACATGTTTTACTAAGTAAATAGGACTTTATATAATTACTTATTTTTCTCCCTATTGACATTTTCATATCTATGTAATAATATATATTGACACATCATGTACGTCTTATATAATTACCATTTGAAGGCAAATAAAATGAAAAGAATTCACGAAATAAATATTACTGAATTAATTTTAATTAATACGAATTTAGCATGATGATGACAAATTGCTATGTCTATTCCGTTCACATGGAATACTGAAAACGAAAGATAAATGTTATTTAGGTGTCAACAGCATACGGTTGCAGCGTCAAGTCAGATGCTGCTGTTTGACTCGTAAGTGTAGAAAGAAAACAGAGACAGAAGTTCATTATTATTATTATGATTATTATACATCCTGGGAGTCATTACTAGAACGACGTTTCACAACAAGTGCTCGTTATATACTGCTTCTAATTTTAATAGTTATAAACATAAAAGCTCATAACTATTGAGTAGAATTGTACTACATTCAGACAGAAGAATCCTAGGGTGCGTCATCGGAATGAAGAGAATACTATTACGATTACTACTATCACTACTAATACTAATCTTAAACATAGCCTTGAAGAGTATTTCTTAGAATTGAACGAAATGTAGTTATAAGACACGTTGAGATGCGATGTGTAATACTGGCGATACAAAAGCTTACTACGCATTTTCATCTAATGTTAATACTACTACTACTACGAATACTATAACTACTACTAATAATAACATTGATAGGTATATACACTTACGTAATCTATATCTATCAGATATATTTTGACTAAATATATATATATATATATATATGTAATAAATATTTGTTATTTTTTATTATCTATGTACGTATACGTTTCGTCCTTAATAATCGGGACTCATCAGCATAGAGATATTACTACCGGTGATGCGATTCGAAACCCTGAATCACGAGTATTTTGCAACTCAAATCAAACGCCTTAACCACTCGGCCAATTTTGAATAGCGAATAAACTGTGATAATTTTAACGCTTTATCGGCGGCTTAACGTCTGAGAGCGTTCTACTTTTTAATGAAAGGAGCGATGCATTTAAAGCTAGTGACGTCATGCTGTGTTAATACTACGCTTACAGTGTTCTACTTTTTCGAGGAGCGACAAATAATAATAAATATTTGTTATTGATTATTATCTATGTATGTATACGGTTCGTCCTGAATAAATGGGACTCATCAGCATAGAGATATGACTATTCACTACCGGTCATGCGATTCGAAACCCCGACGCCTTAACCACTCGGCCAATTTTGAATGGCGAATAAACTGTGATAATTTAAACACTTTATCGGAGACTTACGTCTGAGAGCGTTCTACTTTTTTAATGAAAGGAACGATAGCCTTCTGCAGTCTTTTGACTCGTGTGTGATAATAAATGTTTCACATTTCAAAACTTGAAGATATCGTACTATTCAGCGCGGCGTATGACCCCTAGTATATGATGGATATTGTTTACATCTTGACGTATTTAATTGAACACGCGTTCTAAAACGAGAGTCTCAAATTTTACTTTAACGCTTTTTATTTCTCAATAATGAAAACACTAAACAAAGAAGAACGACCCCTTTAATCGCGTCCACCACTGTTGGTAGAGCTGTGGTACTTAACCTTATGTCCCGTGTCTTGTTAATATTTTATGGTTTTAAATTTTAAAATCTTTTGATTAACGATCTAGCAATTATAATAGAAAGCATTGGGAATCAGAATCCGTTCGATAATGAAAAACTATTATATAATTGCACTCTATTTCTGAGAAATCACGAAACCATTTGAATGAAAAGGAACGATACCTTATCGATATTGAAACCATTAAAACAGAAAAGAGGAAACAGCGAAAATGTGATCCAATTCCGTCGGGGCAAAGAGAAAGCAAATGAAATAAATAATTAAAAATGGGGAGAAATACATGAAAATTATGAATATCAATGTTGGCATCTTCAATGTAGATAGGGATATTTCGATTTACTGGCTTTTCCACGGCGGAAAAGTTGACTTCGTTCGTTTTTAATGCGGGGAAAAACCAGCTTTCAACGAAAGTGGCTATATGGACTGTGACAAAAATAAACATAATCTTAGTCTAGAGGGAGATCTCTACATCTGATCGGATGCAGAACAGATGCTTTACGTTGGTTCTAACACGAAGGCTGGATTTTATCTCTTCATAATTATACGATATTTAATATATAGCGATTATGTTTTACTGCGTTGAACTATTTTGGGTCGATCACTTATAAATTGTCGACCAATTATAGTTGGGCTTGGGATATAGTGGGGCTCTGACATCTGTTAAAAGCTTGTCATTACATGACTAAGATACACAAAAATGGAACCTTTAAACACAATTGGAAGTGTTTGATGCTTTGATTTCGAGTTCACAATCAAACTATACTTACTCATATCAATTACGAATGAATAACGAAACAAGACCAATTGTATACTCTTCGCTACATGATAGAGTACAAAACTTCCGCAGATAAATCGGTTGTTCCATTGTGTCAACACGTGTTTGGACTAGCACCATTCTCTCACATACAACAATTAGTGTTCTCAAATGGCCACCCTTCTTGTACTGGTCAGCATACTGTCGCTTAACTTCGATAATCTAACGAGAACCAGTGTGTGTCAACGGTTACAAGGTCAAATTTCGAAATTAAAGCTTGTTTCTAACTATCAGTAAGGAAACACATTTGAGTCAATTAATTGTATGAAATAAGTCGTTTACAATAGGTAGTAATGGCCGACATTAAATGATAAATATTTCTATGTGATCTTAAAAAGAAATACTAAATCAAACCAAACACACGTTAACTTTAATTAACTCTGTAATATCAATTATTAAAGTCATAATACATTAATTAGAAAGTGAGATGGAGACATGAAGATCAAGTATCACCAGTAGAAAAAAAGGTGTTTTAACTTGGGTAACAAACTGTAGAAAACCTTTAGTACGGACACAGAAAATGGATTAGAAAACTGTAGGGAAATGTACACAAGGACGTAGAATGGCGTAACAAACTGTATAAATATGCACCTAAGACACAGAGAACGGGTAAACAAACTGAAGAAAAAATATACCAAAGACACAAAGAAATGGTTAACAATGTACTAAAGACACAAAAAATGGATTAACAAACTGTAGAAAAAATGTACCAAGAACACAAACAATAGATTGACAAACTGTAGAAAAAATGTACCAAAGACACAAAAAATAGATTAATAAATTGGTGGAAAAATGTACCAAAGACACATAAAATGAGTTAACAAACCGTAGAAAAATGTAATAAAGACCTAAATAATGAGTTAACATATTGAGAGAAAAATGTACCAAACAGACATAGAATCGGTTTACGAACTATAGTAAAAATGTACCACGGAAACATGGAATGGGTAACTTACTGTAGAAAAACTTACTAAAGAACGAGAGAATGGATTACAAACTTAAACAAAATATATCAAAGACACCAATAATGGGTTAATAAATTGTAGATACCATGTACCAAAGACACAGTTACCAAAGTGTAGGAAATATGCGAAAGACACATACAAGAACATTAACATTGACAGGAATAAGGAAGAAAAATACAAATTTGAAAATGTATCCGATAAGTATAGTTTTTTTTTAATATACAGCAAATAAAAATTGGTGGATATAAATGAAAAAAAAAGAATGCAAAAAAGAAAATGGATGAATGAATAAGTTTCAGGAAGAAAGTAGATTTCCGTTTAGAAAGAGATGTATTTCTTTTTATCTACCTCAAGGAATTGTCTATTTTAGAATTTTGCAAGGTCACAGAGTTCACTCATATTGCAAGAGTACTTATATAAAAATTATATTGATTGTTTCGATCGGTTCTGTGCTATAGATAGGTTTTCATACTCTTATGTTTTTAATCTCATAATTTAAAACTTATCGAAATAATGATTATGTGTGTTCTTCTCTTAGTTAGCAAGTACAACCGTATAGTTTATAATAACCATGCCTTAAATCACAGGGTAGTAATTCAGCCAAATGCGCTCGAGAAGTTTTATTTTCTAATTAATTTAATCACAAAAATGTTAGCGATGAAATGTTATTCATCGAAAGTTTTTTAAAATAAAAATATGCTAAAATGATTCTAAAATGAAATATTGAATTTGTACTTTTACAATAAAATGTCACTATCATTTAAAATTCATTCATCTTATATTATTTAATTTTTTTACAAAATTAATTTTAAATGAAGTGAGTAACAGTGCAATGTACACGGGGTCTGTTATTTTCTAAAAGTGCGTCCATATACGAAATTGTATAGGGTTATTCCTTTTTATATATGTGTTTAACAATGCTCTATTGAGTTAAAACATAGTTGGATATTTAATATAGTTATTTAAATAGCACGTGCATTTTGGTTACTTTAATATAAATGTCACCTTCGTTAGTTGCCATAAAATACGAATATATATAAAAGGAAATGGTAGTGTGCGTGAAACATTGCTAGTAAACAAGTAAATATGAAGGTGGGAATCCTATCATGTGGTAAAACACAACGCATAACGATGTCGGTACCCTTGCCTCAATTATAAACATCGGTAATCTTAGAATATCGGAAGGTATTCTTATCTCTAAACATAGACCCTCTTTAAATAGCAGATCCGAGCTTTGTTCCCCCTTCATTCTTTAAACCCACTCCTCTTCCTAGATCATTTCAACTCTACTAACCTTGGACTATGATTTATACTCCTTGCTCCTTTGTCTCTACCCGATCCCAATGATATCAACCACTTATCCACCTAACCCATCTAGATCTCCACACTCTCAGATTCCTTGTGTTTCTTTTACCCTTTCATTCAGGCACCCTCCCCTTAACTGACACCCATCTTCCCCTACGTTTATTTCTTCATATTTCTTGTCGATACTCTTCCCAACAACTCCTACAACTTCCTATTCATAGAATAAGTCACCGACACCATTTAGACAGTATTCCCATATATGATACTTACACTTAATTAGTGTTATACACTATGTAATAATTCGTTCACTATGTAATAATAAATATTAATTTTAATTATATATAGACACTTTCCCCTTCCTTTCTCTTCCAACAACCTCCTACTCCCACATTCTAGGTTAAGTATGATGTAACAGATGAAGGCTTAAGATAAAATTATTCTATCCTTCTATCTGTCATGCATTACATATTTATTCCCCTTTAACCATTTTATGCAGATCCCTAATGATCTCCCTTTAATCTTTACCTGACTATTCGAACCTATATTTACTATTGCAACACTTCACATGAATATTAACTTTTAAATCGTTAATATAAAAAAAACATAAATAAATAAAATAAATAAAATAAATAATAATAATAATATAATAACAAAGAATAAGTAAATTATAAATTAAAAAACAAATATAATACTAATAATAAAAAGAACAACACCAAGAAAATAAATTAAATCAAAATATTATTATTTAAGATTAACTAAATTAATCAGCATTAGTAATCTATTAAATATCTCAACTATTGCATTTTCTGCAGGACTTGTCTTTTTTTTTCTGCGAATCTTATGTTCCTATTTTTTGAATAGCAGCGTCTACGTGTCTCTCTTCAACTGACACAGCCAGTCAAACATTTGTTTTCTTTTTGAAAAAGAGAGGTTGTTACTCTCGAAATGATCGAAGTCTCTACCATTCCGGACCTTTAAATGTTTAACAGTAAGCCCATTTTACAATTTACTGTCTTTATATTTAAATTTTGCAATATAAATGAATTGGTCTGAGATTTACCGTCTCTTGTCATTTATTTTTATTTTTTAAATTCCACCTTCGTGTTATTCAACATTGCGTTGCTTCTGCCTCGGAATTCTCACTTTCATATTTACGAATATATATATATATATATATATATATATATATATATATATATATATATATATATATTGTAAATATACATTTTTAATCTAACAAACACAATGGTGGCCATACATAACACACACGAATCTAAAGAAATACGAAATAAATGCCGACATAACTAGTATTTACTTAAAAGGTAAAAGTATTTTTGTATATCAGAGAAATGTCTAAGCCACATTTATAAAGTGTGTGTGTGTGGTAAACAGGGCATATGGCTTAGTCGATATAAATTAGTTTAAAGAGGTGTTATGCCTCGCCAGGGGTCTATCTCCGATGAAGACACTTTAGTATAACACGAATACCTGCAAACATAAAACATCGCTCAATACTTTCCGGGCCTGGCAAATAGATGACACAACGAATAAAATATCTATATTACTTTTATGAAATACTAACCATAAGAAATTACGCTTGTTAAACTTTGAGACAAATCGAATTATTAGTTTACAAATCTAAATTATTACACTGAAGTTACTGTTTAAATTTTTTAAAACAAGGGAAAAATCTGAATTTCGCCTATTGATACAGAATTACTTTCTGATGAGAAAAATACTGTTCAAGCTAAACAATGGTTTGATAAATCTAATTAGAACTTTGAATGAACACTTAAGAGGTGGTATTCTGACTGTAAATGCTGTAGTACTAACGTAAATTTTGCTGAACGCTCAGGCCGTCTAAATTCGACAGTTGTTCCGGAAAACATAACACACATCTACAAACTCATTTAAGGCGATAATAAAGTGAAGTGGCCTAAAAAAGCAGATGAGTTGCAGATATCATGAGGCAGTTTATTTATTATTTTTCGTGATTATTTGTCAATGAGAAAGCTGAATTCAAAGTGAGTGCCGCGTTTGTTAATCAAAACCTATAACGCGTTTACGATTCAGAGCCTTGTTTCCAACTGTGTTAATGCCACGAAATATAGGTTTTACTTCAATATGTGACAATGGATGAAAAATGGATGCACCACTTTACTCCAGAGTCGAATTACTTGTCAACTGAACGGACAGCAGAAGGTGTAAGCCGTGCAAAGACGTAAACAGCATGCAACGGTTCTGCCTCCGTATTTTGATTTGCATATCATATCTTGTTCATAGATTACCTTTTAGAAACACAGAACAACCAATAATTATTATGTCGCATTATTGGTGCGTTTGAAGGAAGTAATCGACAATAAAAGGCCACAAATTAAGAATAATAAAATACTCTTTCAACAAGATAATTCACCCTGTCTCAAGCCGATCGCAAAGATTACAAAAAAAACTACATAAATTCCACTGCGAATTGCTTCTGCACACACCATAGTCTTCGAATGTAGCTTCTTTTTCAAAAGCAGGCCCCAGAGAAAACGATGTGGCCTTAATGAAGAAGAGATATCGGAAACTATCGTATCTCTTCTTACCCCAAATAATTGCCACTGAGACGTAAGGGTTACTGTGAATTAGGAGCCGAATTTATAGGGCATCCTAACTAGAGAGTTGTACAGCGAGATGTTTGTTAACATTAAATTTAAATGTCTGCATATTTGTACAGTCTGGGAAACAGTGAACATGGAGGAAATTCCCAAGCCGATAAAGTACAAGGAAGAAAGCTATTGCAGTAAAGTGAAGGCTGGGATTTAGCTGGTTGTCGCATCGGGCTGGGGTATTTACGTCAAATAGGATCCGCTACAGCAAGTTCGTCGGAGCACATTCCATGAAAGTACATGAGAAATAAGCACAGGGATGTAACATTGCGGTGGTCGGAGATGGGCTGGAGCTTAGTAGATAGTGTGAGACTTATTAAATTAGAAATTCTTTTTTAAACTCTTTCTAAGAAATAGAGGCTAGTAGTTGGTGCATCCGCCCAGATGTGACAATTATACTTGATAGGTGATTTGTACAGATATAGGATACTGGCATTGTGAGAAGCTTTTTAGCACTGTAGCGGGAGCCCACCTTCTTTGCAGCAGTCTTGGGCATTGTCTTCTATGTATTTGATCCAGTTTACGTTACCTGTGAATGTTAGACGGAAAAGTTTAAATGATGGGCTTCAGGTAGGGTGCTATTAGTTATGGCAACCAGTGGTGTAAAGGTTTCTTATAGTGGTTATATTAAAAAAGCTTTGTCTTAGTAGTATTAAATTTTACCATTAAGTTATGTCCCAATTCCACTACAGACTGAAAGTGATTTTCTAAGAGGTCAGCCATTGTCTTAGATATGTGTGTCTGCTTTACCCGCATATCGAGAATAAAGTGTATTGTCGTCAGCAAATATACCCACCTCAGACACAATTGCATCAGGAAGGTCGTTTATGAAAATCAGGAACAATAATGGTTCAAAGATCGACCATTGGTGTGCGTTCGCATTAATATCATGTTGTTTAGAAGTACGGTCATCGAGGACAATCATAATCTTTATCTTGGATAAATAGGATCTGATTATAGTTATTATCCATCCAGTAATACCGTATGAATTGACTTTATGAGTAGACCTTTTCAACGGTTTTGTATATGTCAAGCGCTACCGCCTCAGCTTAATCAGCCGTGTCCAGTGTATTGTATTTGCGTTCAGAGATAACCGGCAGGATGCCCGCAGTAGAACAGGCATGCTTAAATGCATAATGTTAGTCAGAAACAAGTTTAGCATTAACGAGGTGGAAGACTATCGTTAGATTAATTAACGATTCAACATTTTTAGCGAAGAGCGGGATGAGACTGATAAGGCGATATTTTTGAGGGTAACTTCTTTCACAATGGATATTTAACACATGGGCAATTTTCCAGCTATTAGGGAAGCAAGCTTTTGTAAGGCATTTGTTGTAGAGTTTGGAGATGGGATAGGCTGGCGCAGCAAAGCATTTTGTAACTAGGAATAAGATTAGAACCACATCCTTTGGAGGTATCAAGTTTTTTAATGATATGACGGACTTAGAAAGAGGTGAAGATCAGACCATAAAGTGTGGGTTCTGTCCGAAGTTGGAACTTTGGGAAGGGAGTTGTTTGGGGAGTTTAAGATTGAGTTAAGTGTGAGATTCTGGGCAAGCAGTTGAGCCTTATCTATTGCCGTGCAGAAGACTTCATAGTGATTAGATAGCGGATAAATTATTGAGTGTCAATGTTTCACCACACTATTATAGATTTTCAAGAAATCCCGAGTTCCTAATTTCTGCGACTCGATATGTTTTCTGGTTATCTTCCTATACCTCATCTTGATTTCTTCATGCTATAATGTGTTGTCCATTTGTATTTGACTTTTGGCGGTTGAATCTGCGAAAAGCTTCCTGCTTATGCGCAATAGCAGCTGCACATATGTAAGCGTATCATTGGGGAGAGTGAGGATATCACAATTTTTATTCTTAGTTTTTATTTAAATAATTTCTAATTTTAAAGTTATAAATAAAATAAACCTTAATAAAACTTTCATTTTTGTGTGAACTTAGGCGACATGATATTAGTGTTAAACGACGTAGCACAAAATTGATGCCACAATTGAATTCCTAATAACATTTTAGTCGAAAAATTATATTATGTTAGGTATTCATTTAGCCCTATGTTTTCAATTCTATCCCGGGGTAGAGAGATAGCGGGAGAGACAGAGAGAGGGGCAGACGGGAGATAGAGAAGACAGCAGATGAAGACACAGAGTAGACACAACAAATATAGTATAGCTGCATTAAATGATACGTCTATGTTCTGATGTTTCTTATATTTATATCTCTGCGTGTGTCTTTGTAGCTTTTTAATTAAAACAACGAATATCACATATTCGTTTAAAGTAAGTCACATATTTCCTTCAAACACGTTGTTCATATACATACATACACAGCGAGAGAGAGAGAGGGACAGACAGACAGACAGAGAAAGAGAGAGATAGAGAGAGAGAGACAGACAGACAGATAGACAGACAGACAGACAGATCAAGAGGGAGAAGGGGCGAAATCGCCAAGCTGTCACTTTTATCGTCTAATCTCGTCGTCTAACTGTCACTGTTGCTAATGTTATACTGACCAAAAAGCCCACCCATTCAAATAGCACATATTTAGATTCTAAATGACGAAAATATGAAAATAGTATCTTTTATAAAATACGGGCGTCTCTCAATGTTGCCTAGTCTGGCACAAGGTCCATATAATATGTAACAAATGCAGTGCTCATATTACTGATTCAAACTAAACAGGACACCTAAACGTTCCGGTTATGTTTGTTTCGTCTGTTCTACTCCATGTAACACATATCCGTTTTTTTATCGCTTAATACAATATGTTATAAACGATTGATTCTACACGGTTTTTAGTGCAAATGGTTCTGTTCTAAATATCTGGATATAATGTTCGGTGTTACTTTTGCGTAGAGTATTAATGTTTAATTGAACACGCGATGTACATGTCGGTAAGTAATGGAAGAAGTTGAATGAAGAAATTATAATCATACCAACTTAAGAAAGCGTCATCTGCGGCGGTGAAATATGTCATATTTGTATGCTAACTTATGTCGTTCCGACGATCCATGTTACTGTTACCAACTAATTGATAAATACATTGTAATCAAATTCTTATGAAATCGTATAGTCTATTCAAACTCCTTTGTTTTCATAGTCATTTGAATATATAATGGTATCATGTGTATTATTAGCAGATCCCGTGTACCAGCGTTGCCCAAACATATAACGAAAACAGGCCCCATTCCCCGTTATTTGTATGGGGATATACACTGACTTTTTTATTGGGTTGTAGATAGAAATATGTGTTATAGTACAATTAAAATAATCATTAAAATTGAAAAAAAGAATATAATTAATATGTAATTTATAAGATATTGTTTTGCAACGAAATATGCAAATTGTTTTACCTTACAATTTCGATCGTATAAACATGATTAGTATATTATACACGATTGTTCGTTTATTGCGTGATGTTGAAATCAGCGTGTTAATCTAACTTTTCGAGCAGGGAAATGGCGCAGCTTTATAAGTATAAAGATTAAACCAATTCATTGCCAAATTCAAAATGTTAGACTTTTGTAAAAAATATCAGACCGTTTTTATCCACTAGAAGAGTGATGACTAAATTTTTGCAACGATGTAAGCCACATAACGTATACTACTTGATGGCATATATTATTTCAGAGTTGCACTTCTTCACTGATGCCAGAACAAGACTTTAGATCCTGGTCTACGGTACTTTATTATCCATAATTAGGAAGATAGGAGAAGAAGGATGTTAGCAAATGATATACAATGGATGCGACCAAGGCGATCAATAATACAGGCCTGCCAAACATGAGACTGGAATCCAGGATTTTGTAAATGTGTCTAATTTATGGTGAATAAAGTGATTTGTTGTAAATTTAATTATTTCATATTTTTGTACATTTTACATTTAATTTGATGTAAATAAATAGATTATTGTAGGCTCTTCATAATATGTATAGTTGCTAATTACTAGAAATTTATTACTAAAACATTTCTCGCTAATTATTATTTAGTTGTAACTTTTGTATTCACATATCCGTCCTCCAGTCGTGAGCCTTGTCGCATGTTTGCCAGGCTTGTATTATGGATCGCCTTGACTGCAACACAACTTAACCACGCTACGTCGACGTTGATTGTTTTCGTTAACTCCATATACACTGTTTTCTGGTTATTTAATGCAGAAGCCATTACTCTGGCTAAATATTTTCATAGTTAAGTTCTTATATATATTTTTATTCATTCTGATATAAGGATAGGGAGAGAGTGATAGAGAGAGAGAATTTCAGTAGTTGATAGAGAATAGAGAGGTCAGAAAAAAGAGTATAAATGGCTAAGACTAATAGATTTCGTAAGAGGTGTTTAATATTTTTTCGAAGGTGTTTGAGACACTGTAGTATCGGGCCCGGGACCAACGATGACTACTGGACTATCACTTTTTAATTGTTTTAGGAAAATTCATTTACAATTTAATTAAAATATAAAATTTGTCTTTACATATCTCGTGGATGTCGTTCAATAGACAAGTTGGGTTCGTAACATGGTACACGAACTGTTTACTGAATGAACGGATTTGCCATATATAAATGTGTGCGTGGTGTTACAACTTGCCGATTCTGCCATGCGCGCTTTACAAGTAAAGATGGCGGCTACGAAAGTGGGCAGCAGTATGAATATGTATTATGTTTGTGCATTAAATAATATTGATATACCATGAAACAAACAAAACAAATTAGTTTTT